>JAEUYN010000906.1:0-432976 GCA_018257835.1 Euura lappo | reverse complement strand
GTGTATAAATTCAAGTGACAAAACTTGTTTGATACAAGAATTTAGCAACACTGTAAAAATTGACAGGATTGACGGGATTGTATAACAAAAATCGTAAGACAGACGAAATTCAAAGAATTGCAGAATTTATTGGCAGAAGGAAAAATTAACTCAATCGTTAGAGTTTCAGAAATGATATAGAATTTGAAAAACAAAGATGACAGATTGATAAAATGACAAAAATCTGACAGAATTTGAAAAAAAAAAGTGTATAAATTCAAGTGACAAAACTTGTTTGATACCCGAATTTAGCAACACTGTAAAAATTGACAGGATCGACAGAATTGTAGGAAAAAAAAAATCGTAAGACAGACGAAATTCAAAGAATTTCGTAAATTTGAATTTGAAAAAAAAGTGTATAAATTCAAGTGGACAATTTTTTAAAAAAAATTCATAGACTTGTCAAAATCAAACAGAATTGGAACACTGGAAGAGTTAAAAGAACAAAAAATTGAATAAATCGACTGACCTAAAAGTTTCCAAAATCATTCGAATGAAAAAAACCTGGATATTCTGATTAAAATAATAATCAAAGGTAATAAAAATGTTGAAAAATCTGTGCATCAACTCACATTTCGATGGGCTGGAACTCGAGCTACTCGTTCCGAAGATCCTCTGAGTAGTTCGGCGAGGAGTTCCGGACTGGGTCCAGGAAGTCCCTCGAGTTTGCTCGGGCTTGAAGTGGTCCTGTGATGGCAGGGGGTCGGAGGTTCCGAACTGCTGTTTGTGCCAGCACTGTACGAAAGATTGGCTGATACTTTTCTTCTTGGTCTGAGACCACCGTCGAGGCCCATGTCAGGTGCTCGAGGCTTGGCCATTTCGGCCTCCAGCATCTGACCGTAAGGACCGCGCAGAGGCCTCTTGCTGTACCTGCTCAAAGATCCAGAGAAACAAGATTGAAGGATTGAACGCGGAATTTGAAGAATTTATACAATTTTTTAGACTACGTTATTTCTCTGCTTGAAGAGTACAAAAGTATTCATTTTAAAGAAGAAAAGTTGACTTTTCACCAAATTCGGGTCAATTAATCAACGTGGTTTTTCTCAAAATCAGAACTCATCAGACTTTCGCTTTGAACGGTTCGGTATTTTTCGAAATCTGGTAAAAATTGGTACTCGAAGATTTTTTTAACCGCTGATCAAGAATCCAAAATTCTCAAATTGCAAAATCGTTCGAATTGACAGAATTGAAAGGATTCATAAAATTGACAGGTTGAAAGAAAGAGAATTTGATAAAAATAAATAAAAAAAAAATGAAGAACTTTTGAAACCTTCTAGGCGTGTGTCCCTCGCAGTCTGAAAGATCGCTGGGTGTGGCTGGAACATCGTCCCGTTCCTCGCTGCTCTGTGCAGCCAGTTTATTTCTTTCGGAATCCGAAGGTTCTGGCCACTGTGTGATGTAAACCCCTTTTCTTCTCTTGCTCGTATCTCCCCGATAGCGTCTGGTCTTACCAGGAGAAGATGCTTCCGATTGTGTTTCACTAGGTGCCTCGCTCCCTTCGCTCGCCTGACTCAATCTCGGCTCCTCGGGAGGCGGTGTCACTATCACCTCGTGGGGTTCGATTCTGGAGTCTGAGAAATAGAAATGTTCAAAACGTGAAGATTTTCTCTTTAAATTTGTTTTTTTTTTTGTATTTTACATCTTAAGAATTGCAATAAAGATCCTAAAAATGTATATAAAATTTCATGAGAGTCTTGAAATAAAATCGACCCAAAAAGTATCGAATTTTTTTAAAATTTTTTCCACCGAGTCGCATCTAAACATCGTCTAAGCATCATCCGATCGCTGGAAGACAGCCAGTCACGCGCAATCCGTGACTGCAGTCGTCGACGCGAATGAGGGCTAAACTTTAGAGCCTGTATCTCCGGAACGGTCGATACTACGCGAAAAAATGTGGATACATTTTTTGTAGTAAATTTTATGGGCTTCAATTTAGGTCCTTATCATTTTTTACCTGGGAGAAACCGGAAGCCAGATATCGACGGAAAAGTGAAAACTTGCGATTATTTCGTTTCACAGTAGCAAAATTAGAGACACGGTTGCAAAATTTTCGATATAATTCGTGAAATTCATTCAATCTAACGAAAGCCGAGTTGAAAGAAAAGATTTATCTGTGATTAGATAAAATTCTATCAAATATTTTATTAGATATCTTTTGATTCCACAAAATTCCTATAATGCAAAAATCACGAGTGACAAAAAAACCGACTTCAAAACCAAACTACTCAACCGATTTTTATGAAATTTATATGGGACCAATCTGAAAGTATACTCTTTCGAATAAAAAAAGAATTTTTCAGATCGGTTTATAAATAACGGAGTTCTGAGGTAACAAACATAAAAAAAAAATAAAAAAATACAACCGAATTGGGAACCTCCTCCTTTTTTGAAGTCGGTTAAAAATCAGGAAAACCTCCGATAATAGAATCATGAAAAAATGTCAATTGAAGAATCAATTTATCAATATCTCCAAAACAAAGTTGAAAAAAATTTCCTGATTTTACAAGACCCATAAAATTAGAACGAAATATATATGAAAAAAAAAAAGAAAAATTGATTTATCAATCTCACAAATTCAGTTCAGATTTTCGAAATCTTTTGTGACTTCAGAAAATCATAAAAAAAATCAATATCAAACAATCGATTGATCAATCACTCCAAAAATTCAAATCAATCTATTCTGACGTCACAAAATCCATAAAGGCAGCAACCAAAAATTGAAAAAATAAACCAAAAATGGAAAATCAAATTTCCTCGACTCACCTCTATGGACGACTTCTTCGACCGCGGTCTCGAGGGTTTCAGAGGTATCGGGGAGGCACTCGGGCGCGGGCAGGTCGGGCTGCACAAGATCGACCCTGGGTTCGTGGCTCTCCGGTACCGGTGGTTCCGGGCTGGTGAGAGCACTCGAGGTCGCAAGACTGTCGGACCCGTCGCTCCTCGGCCTCACTTCGTCCTGGAGTCCTTGACCGACGTTACCGATCCCGAGTCCCTCGGCTGAGCCCACGGCACTGTCAACGCTCGTGGTACTCGCCCTCGGACTCTGTCGCGTCGGGCTCTGCCTCGGCGTCGCGACGACCGGACTGACGTCCCCGCGTCGACGGGGCAGAGTACTCGCCCGTATATCCTTGATATCATCGTTCTGCTCGGTCCTCGAATGGGGCTGGAGTTTCGACCTGCTGCCTGCTCTCGCGAGGTCGATTTTAGAAAAAGAAAAAAAAAATAATAATAAAATGTGAAATTTAATTTTTATAGACGTTTTGAGTATGACTCTTCAAATTTCGCGGTCAAAGAGACATTGAGTTGGAAAAGAATGATCGTCTTGAATCGATCTTCAAAATTGGCACGAAATTTTATTTAGATTTAGGCGCGAATTTACCCAGAATTAAAAAGATGTCGATATTCTTATTTGATTTTCGCAAAACGATATAAAATCGGGATGAAATAAAAATCGTTGACATTATGCTAAATATTATTATATTATTTCTTCATCTCGTGTCGAGTGGTAAAAAGGTTTTTTTTCTCATCTATTTCATTGGGAATAATTTCAATTTTTTAAATTTCTTTACGGTATTATAGAAAATTGTATGAACAAAAATTTTTCATTTTTCATTTTTTCAACAAGTCAATTCATGGAATAAAAAATTAATCAACTGTCAAATAATATTAATAATAATTATAAAACTGCTAAAATTTTGGTCATCCAATTTTTTCTGCTCGAAGATCAGCTGACGAAACGATCTGTCAGTTTTTTTTTTTATGTTGAGAAGATAAAAAAAAAAAAAAAAAAAACAGTAGAATCTCAAGAATACATTTCGCTCATTATTTTCTATCTCGATTTTTAATTCAAGAAATTTCGGTTCTCAAAGGACTAAAAAAAGAAGCGAAAAAAATAGTATATTATGCACCACGGGAAGGAAGCAGGCGATTTTTGGCGAGCGCGGATTTTGCAGAACGAGTTGCAATTCGAGGGCGCCGAAGGCGCCCGAGAGTGAAAACGAGTTCTGCAAAATGCGCGAGACAAAACGCCTGCTTCCTTCCCATGGCACATATGTTATTTTCTACCACATATGCATTAAAAACGAGAGAAAGTGAGGTTAGAAACACGAGAACGGTGTTCTCCACTGGGGGCAGCACTTTCTTAGTTTATTTCATAGTTACCATGGTTACGAGAGGTTTTTATCCCTGCTGCCAAAGTTTTTATCCCTCTTGACAAGTTTTTATCCCGCTTGACAAGTTTTTATCCCGGTTTATTGCCCCGGTCAGAAAACTGTGGCTTCCATCCCGTTAAGGAGGGCAAAAAACACGAGTTTTTAATGCATGTGTGGTAGAAAAAAAATTAAAGTTTATAAGAAGAAAATTATTATTATTTTTTCTACCACACATGCATTAAAAACTCGTGTTTTTTGCCCTCCTTAACGGGATGGAAGCCACAGTTTTCTGACCGGGGCAATAAACCGGGATAAAAACTTGTCAAGCGGGATAAAAACTTGTCAAGAGGGATAAAAACTTTGGCAGCAGGGATAAAAACCTCTCGTAACCATGGTAACGATGAAATAAACTAAGAAAGTGCTGCCCCCAGTGGAGAACACCGTTCTCGTGTTTCTAACCTCACTTTCTCTCGTTTTTAATGCATATGTGGTAGAAAATAACATATGTGCCATGGGAAGGAAGCAGGCGTTTTGTCTCGCGCATTTTGCAGAACTCGTTTTCACTCTCGGGCGCCTTCGGCGCCCTCGAATTGCAACTCGTTCTGCAAAATCCGCGCTCGCCAAAAATCGCCTGCTTCCTTCCCGTGGTGCATAATATACTATTAATACCTAATTTCACTTGATTAGGAAATTTTTGCTAGTTACGAAGCAAAAAATGAAAAGCAATAAATAAAAGGAAAATATTTCGCGTGCCTAATGACATAAGGTCGTAAGCGCCAAAAACACGATTTTGGTGGCAAAAGGGCGTATAATTTTTTTTTTTTCGCCATTCGCTCTAAAAGTGATCAAAACGTATTGAAACAATTGAAATAACGAGATCGAGAAATGTAAGTGCAAAGGGTCGTAAGTTGGGCGGATACGTCGTTCTTTCATTACAATTCGTTAGAAAAATAAAAAATGAATGTTAAGAGCAGAAGGGCGTATCTCCAATTTTTTTTTTTTTTCATTTTTCATGATTTTTCCAAATCGGTGTAAAAACTCGTGAAACGCAAAGAAAAATCGAAATTGACGTCGTTTCGAAAAATTCGACAAAAAATATTCGGAGCTAAAAGCAGAAGGGCGTATCTCCAATTTTTTTTTTCTTCATTTTTCATGATTTTTCCAAATCGGTGTAAAAACACGTGAAACGCAAAGATAAATCGAAAAAACGATCGTTTCGAAAAATTCGACAAAAAATATTCGGA
The DNA here is from genome assembly GCA_018257835.1 of Euura lappo. Lineage (NCBI taxonomy): Eukaryota > Metazoa > Arthropoda > Insecta > Hymenoptera > Tenthredinidae > Euura > Euura lappo. The sequence continues at coordinate 427,542 of JAEUYN010000906.1, read as the reverse complement.
GCTAAAAGCAGAAGGGCGTATCTCCAATTTTTTTTCTTCATTTTTCATGATTTTTCCAAATCGGTGTAAAAACACGTGAAAACTCGGATAAACGACATCACCTACAGCGAGAATAATTTTGGCGGATACGACCATATGCAATTAGTCGAGGTACTTTTTCTTTAATTTCATTAATTCAAAAAGGTCGTATCTACCAGTCGATACGACCTTCTGCCATTATTGACGAATTCACGAAAATTGATTGAAAAAAAAAAATTGGCGGATACGACCTTCTGCAATTAATGGAAACCATTTTTTTTAAGCGAAGTTAGGACTGAAAGGTTGTATCCGCCAGTACATACGTCCTTCTGCTTTTAATTGACCTAGTATTCAATTTTAACGTTTATGAACGAATCTTCGTGTTTTTAGTCTAATTATGATAACAAAAAAATTATACGCCCTTTTGCCGCTACGAAGAGCAAAAAGTCGTATGTTGGCGCTTACGACCTTATGTCATTAGGCACGCGATTTATTATTGCAATAAAATTGTGATTCGATGAATAAAATTTTGTGAAAAAGTAAAAATTGAAGAAAAAAATAATATATTTCGATACAAGTGCGAAGAACAACTTTCGCACATGTATTGAACAAAATTTATCATCACAAACGCACGTAAAGTCCGATAAATCGAACTTTACGCACGGCGTGCGGAAAAAAAGATGAAAATTACCTTGACTGAAGTCAACCTGTCCGAAGGAGGCGCTTCTGTACGGGACACCGGTTCTGTGATACGACAAAAGAGGTCCTCTGGGTTCCAGTCTAGCGACCGCATCCCTTGACTCTGTATCGTTATTCGAATTCCCTTGGGAATTAGCCAAGGAAGAAGAAGCAGCGGATGCGGAAGAAGAAGGGTTGTGACAAAGCTCAGCGAGGCTCCTGGCACTCTCAACAATCGAATCACTGTACTGTCTCAGGTGTCTCGGGTCACTGTTACCGTCGCCGCAGCTACCAGTCGACACTTTTCTCTCACTAGTGTTTTTTTTATCGTTAAAAACGATTCCACAATAATTATTTTTATTCAATGACGAATTGGAGCCGGTTATTGTCTTCGGTGATTTTTTCACTTTACTTATCACACCGTTGTTACCTGCACCGTTTAAATTTTTATCAAATTCGTCGATCAGCCCTGATGATGATTCGCGATTTTTGTCCACATTTTTTTCCGATAATTTCAAATCACTCGCGCACTCATCACCGACACTTTCACTTCGCGAAAAATTGCAGTAAGGTCTTACGCTCGTTTGAGGGCGATCGTTACCCTCGCTGTAAGTATAACTGCGTGGGGATGGACGACCGTCGAGGCAACGTCCGCAGTTTTGAGGATTCTGGAAAAAAAAATTTGCAATAAAAAAAAAAAACAACAACAACAACAACAAAAAACATTAAACAAAAGACAGAAACTCGAAAGACTCGGAATTTTTCTAGCCTTCTAGCGACTCTTTTTTTTTTTTTTCTTTGATTTTCGAATGAAAATTTGACAGGAAATTCTTTCTCATATTTTTCTTTTCTAGAAATTCATTATTATTATTATTATTATTATTAGTTTTTTTGAGGCTATAGAATTTGACTGAGAGTGAGAGAGAAAGAAAAATCGAAAAAACTTTGTAGGAATGAAAATCTGTAAGTTCTGAGAATCTTGATAATAAGAAGAAAAGGGAAAACTTGGAAAAATGAGCGAATTATGGGGACAAAAGTAAAACTTGAAAATTTGTATCGAATAAATTGAAAAATCTAAAGAGAAAATTGGATTGTGAAAAAGAGCAGAAAAACTATTTAGAACTAAAGAAGCCAAAAAATAATGGAAACTTGAATGAATTGAATGTGAAAAAAAGAAACTGGAAAATCTCAGGGAAAAAAAGTCATGAAAGAAAAGAAAAACTCAAAAATAGCTTCGAATTAGATTTTTTTTTAGGAAAACCACTTATTTGTTTCGCTCAAAAAAATCGTCTACTTGAATATCATCAAGTAAATATCTACTACATATTCACTCGATTCTAGTAAATATTTACTTGCTAATGATGAAAAAAAAAAATTATCGGTACAAAAATTGTCTAGTAATTATTTACTAGATCAAGTAAGAAGTGAAAATATTTATACTTGGCAATATTCAAGCAAGTATTACTCGATTTCGGTAAAATATTTACTTGCCAATATTCTAGAATTCGATATCTTGAGAAATAACGCATTTTTTCCGTTTCCGATTATTTACCTGGTTCTGCACGGCGATCGGAGGCGGCGAAGAAGCGTGCAATCTCGAAGGTCTTCTCGGGGGTGGAACCGGCGCTGGTCCCTTTAATTTTTCCGTAAGTTCCCTCAGCCTCTCAGCCTTGTCGCTGCGGGGGCTGGAAGAGGATTTTTTACCGCTTCCCCCTCCGCCCCCACTCCACCTGAATCTGTGCAAACGGTCCACTGCTGTCACAGCTGGCTCCTATCAGAAGAATAAAAACCACGATAAAGATCATCCATATTATTATTATTATTATTTTTGATAAAAAATATTGCAAAAAAAATTTTGATTCTACAGACATTTTTGGAATCGTCGATAAAAAATACATTAAAAATACAGAAAACTATTTTTCTTTTGTCGATTGCACAAAATTTCATACGTAGTATGAAAAAAAAAAAAAAAATTTACGGAGTGAGTAAAATTTTGGAACTTTATCAATGTTGGGAAATAGTATTTTTTATTTTTTTTTCACACAACATAAAAACACTTTTTTTTCCTTTCAAAATAAAAGTCAAAAGATAATCTAAAATCTAAGTCCATAGAATTAATTCGAGTTTTTTTTTGCAATATAAAATTTTTATTGTCTTCTCCTTCTCAAAAAAAAAAAAAATAAATAAATCTGGTTTGATTTTCAATATTTTTAATAAATTTTTAATCAATCAGGGATAATTAAGAATTTTTACTCTCTCGATGAAAATGACTAATAAATCTTTAAAATATTCCAGTGATGTTAGAAAAAAAAAGAAAAAAAAAATCTCTCGACTACTGTGTTTTCATAAAGAATCGTCACAATCCTGAGCAAAGTCTGTACATTACGTCATTATATGAATCGTTATCCAAGAAATTTCTGAACTTGAGGCTATAAATATTGCACTAAACTATATGTATATATGTATATACATGTATCTATATACACCGACTCGACACACAGAGACACTAAACGAAACAGACCAAAGATCCTCTCTCTCCCTCCCCCGCGTCGTATACACCGCGAACTATTTGAAACAAAAAAACACGAATCTAAATTCAACCAATATAAAAAATATCTTTGTTCGCAAAATTTAAAAAATTCTAGATCCGTTTGAAAAAAAAAAAAAATTCTGTCCAAGTCAAGAATTTGTGAGAGCAAAAAGTAGAAAAGTGGATTGAAATTTGTGCGTTTGAAGAATCAAGAAAATTGGAAAATTTGGAAACAGCATTTTTTGGGTGGGTCTGTCAGACTCAAGTCGCTAGATATATTTTTTCATCGATGGTAACCAACGGAACAGAATACAATACTCGCTCAATTATTATAAAAGTGATAATTTTGATACCAAAAATGATAATTTGGGGGTAAAAAATGATGATTAGGTGTCAATAATAATGATTTAGTTTTCTGAAATTGGAATTTGGTGCCCAAAATAGAATATTTGTGTCAAAAATGATTATCAGGTGTCCAAAAATAATTATTTGGGGGTCAAAAATGATGATCAGGTGTCAACGATGACGCTTTTGCTTTCTGAAATGGAAATTTGGTGCCAAAAATTGAATATTTCGTGTCAAAAATGATGGTCAGGTGTCCAAAAATAATTATTTCGTGGTCAAAAATGATGATCAGGTGTCAATACTGACAATTTTGCTTTCTGAAATGGAAATTTGGTGTCAAAAATTGAATATTTCGTATAAAAAATGATGTTCACGTGTCAATGCTGACGCTTTTGCTTTCTGAAATGGAAATTTGGTGTCAAAAATTGAATATTTCGTGGTCAAAAATGATGATCAGGTGTCAATACTGACAATTTTGCTTTCTGAAATGGAAATTTGGTGCGAAAAATTGAATATTTCGTACAAAAAATGACGATTAAGTGTCCAAAGTCGGTTTTAAGGGTACAAAAAATGGCAACTCATTGATTTTTTTTCAAAATTTCGAATCAAAAAAGAAAGGAAAAATTGAAAAAAAAAAAAAAAATCGTGCAAAGATTACAAACCTGTAACTTGAGGGTTTGGTGTTTGGTCCACTGGGCAAGCTGTCGCGGCACCGAGACTGAGTGGACCACTGAAGCTGGTAGTGAGGTCGCGGAGGATCCGTGGCTGGCTGGCTGAAAACCGCCGCCTTGTTTATTATTAGCCGGAAAGTTTGGCGGCAGTTGTGTTACTGGTTGGTCTCCGGTACCAGCCACCAGTGTCGCGCGCGTTGACGTCGCCCCGCTCCCGTTGCCGTTGGCGTTGCCGTTGGCGTTGCCGTTGCCGTTGCCGTTCCCGTTAGCGCTGACGGTCGACGACGAGGCGCGAGGAAGCGGCAGTCGCGAGCGAGGTCCTATGCAGCAGCAGTCAGCGACGCTACCGGCGATATCAAGCCCTGGTTTTTCGGGCGCTGTTCCACCTCCACCTCCACCTCCACCACCACCACCTCCGGAAACTCCCGACCCGGATTTATCTGTCAGTCGTTCTCTCGAATTCAAATCCCCCGCGGTTTCTTTTGAATTCCGTTTCTTTCGACGCTCCTGAGACTCTTCTCGCGTGCTCGCAGGAGGTATGCTCTCCTGTCGGCACGATTTCGTAACCTTTTTTAGAATGAACGATTTTGTAACGGTTCAGCCTTTTTTTGTTTTCGACTTTTCATTTTTATTATTGTGTCGTTTTTTTCTCTCTCTTTCTCTTTCATGCAAATAGAACGAAAATTGAGACACGAGTAAAGACAGAAAAGTAAAATGGATGGTTCAAATTATTTCATTTGTTACCATTTTTTTATATTCATTTCTCAATTTTTCATTAGTTTTGACAATTTATTTCAACAAAATGATGAGTAAAAAAAAAAAAATTAAAAAAAAAAATATATATATATAAAATCGTGTTAATAAAATTGAGAAAAGTTGCTATAGAAATTGAAGAATATTTTTTTTTTTTTTTTTTTTTTAATTATTGATTCAACTAATTATTTGTTTAGGATATTTAACCTGCGATATTAATTTATAAGAATATAGAAATTGACAGATATGATGAATTCTGAGATAAACAACAAAAATGAATACATTTTGACACTGATTATAGCTATGAGTTTGAATTAAAAAAAAAAAAAAAAAAAATCCTCGAAAATTTCATACAATTTTTTTTTTTTTTGTGTCTTTCTGACTGACCTGTGAGAGTCTGAGGCCGTATCTTGTCCCACCTAGGACAACGTAACCGCCACCAGCTCCACCCGTCATCGCTCTGGCAGCTCCTCCGAGCCATCCTCCAAATCCGCCACCGCTGCTCGCCTTCTCGCCTCCTTCCCCGGCGCCGCGGGGCATTCTTCATCCTTCCCTCACCCTGTAGGGTGGCAAGAAAACAATAAAAAATTGGTTGACAAAGATCAATGATATTTGAAGGAGTCGAAAAAAAGAAAATTGAAAATGTCGAATAGTTGATTTTTGCGAGAAATACGACGCGAAAAAGAAATTTCCGAGTCATGTCGTAATTGCGTTACGAGTGCGAAAAGTTCTTCATTTCCAAGCAGTGCGGAAAGTGAAAATTAGAGACACTGTGAAACTTTCCGCACTAGTGATTTAACTACTTTCCGCACTGCTCGAAAATGCGGCACTTTTCGCACGCTATACAGGCTTCAAAAATTATACTTTCCAAGTAGTTGTTAGAAAAATGATTCTTCTCCGGCTTTCTATCAAAGCTCGATTTCTTATCGAACGATTTTTCGCGATTTGATCAACTTTCAAAGATTTCCTTCTCCTAATCGGCTAATTAATAACAAAGATCGAACATTTTCAAAAATCACGTTTTGATAGACTGTTTCTTCCAATAAACTTTGACGTCTAGTTTTTGAAAAAAAAAAAAATGTCCTAATTAATTCTTTATTAAGTTTGAATAATTTTTATTGAAAATTTCCTAATCAATTTATCTCAATTCTTTTTCTCTTTCTTTTGTCTTCAACATAAAAAACTTTAAGTAAAATAATTAGCAATTAAGCCGAAATTCAACCTGAATACAAATCGACTCATCGTCTAGGCAACATAGAATTTTGCACCGTTAGCTTCCGGCCAGCTGTTTAGGCCACAATTATAAAATAAGTCCTACTTCCTGATAAATAATTGAGGTTTTTTTTCCATTCATTCATGTTGCATACAGTTATTCGGGCATCGTTTTTACAATCTTAATTAACAATTAAAGTTCATATCTAGTGTGGAAATTTTTTAATCCAGTGTTCAAACTTTGAATACCAATAAAAAAAACGAATATAATCAACGTTTTATATTCTGAACACGTGGTTTTATTTTTTAATAATTCAAGATAGCGCAAAAATATCCCACTGTATAATTCCCTAATTGAAAATTACTCAACGACGAAAGATTTACGATCTCAAATTTACGACTTGAGTGAGAGAAAAAGAAAAAGAAAAAGAAAAAGAAGAAAAAAAATGATCATGGATCAAAATCTTTTTTATCTTTTGCGGGGTCTACACCGCAGTTTATCATTTTGCGAGTCTCTCAAAATTTGTCTTCGCATGACTCAGATCGTTTGAAAATTATATTTAAAAATAATCAAAGGATGAAATTATCGTTAAGTTTTCATTCATACAAGCAAATGTGTGCTTTTTTCTTAAAAAAACAAAACCCACATCCATGTCAGATATACACATAGGTGGATATATATAAATAAATAAAGATGAAAAGTGACGTTTATATTTGTATCAGGCGCCTACGCATCGTTGATATTTGGACACTGGTTGTGCTTGACCTTGCATAAAACACCGACAAATTTATTGTCATCGTAAAGTCAAGGAATGCTTTGAGGTTCCTGCACAGCGACGCTATACGTGCTTCTAGACTACGCGAATTTCGCACGTTTAAAGCCAATTATGATCGTGGATTAAAAAAGGATCGATCATGTGACGATTATCTCTTATTTTCATTACACATTTTTTGAAAAATTATCATGTTCATATATAATTATATAATGTAAATTTATATCAATTTAGAGGATCCGATTAATTGACTGAATGAAAAATACAATTTGATATGTTGGACTTGTTCAATTTTTGATTTTTTTTTTTCACTCAATTCAGGAAAATATGTGGTAGGGTCAATTAGGCGGGAAAAAAATATTTGAATTCTATGGATTAGAAACTGAACCAGAAATAAAAATGAAAATTTCATACCGAAATTTATATTGAAAATCATAGAATCTATATTCAATTTTGAAATTTCAATTTCAGGGGCTCAAAATAGGCTAGTCGATTCTCCATTGATTCATCATTTGTTTTATACATGATAAAGATGAGCACGAATATCAAATTTCTTTCATATACATAAAAAATCAATTTCATTTCAATTCAACAAGCTTTTCCCTTTTTAAATTAACAATTTACAAGCATTGGACAGTAAAAACTACATTCTGAGATTTTTTAAAAATTTTTTGACAGTAAAATCACTAACAGTGCAAAAAAAAAAAAAAAAAATCTACCTGTGTACTAATTAGTGTCATATTCAATGTGGTCGAGGCACGTCACCAGAATGTCAAATACAGAAACAGAGACTGATACAGCTGCGAGTGTCAATTCCGAGTGCGAAAGAGAGAGAGATAGAGAGATAGATAAAGGATATAAAAGTAACAATGCTATGAACGAGTGTGTGACTGTGTGGACTTGTCTGATGTTGAACGAGGCGCGAAACCTTATCTCACTCGACCAACAAGTGAACATGTGTGTGTCTTCTTTATATCTCTTCCTCGAAGAGCCAGTAGAGAGCCAGAGGGAGAGGTGCAGCAGTCAAGACTGAAGGCACTTTTAATTTTCGCGGTATAAAGAAGAGCAGGGAGATAAGAGACGGTGCACTCGCGAAGATACGGGTATAGGCGTAAGAGTGTAGAAATAGTACATTGTGTATCAAGGGCGCAAAACACTATTTTTCGAGTGTGAAATTTGCAGTACGAGCCGAAGGCGAGTGTACTGCAATCACACTCGCCAAAATAGCCTTGCGCCCGTGTTGCACACGATTTTTTTCTCAACACCTGGTCTGCAAAAATGCCTCTTTTCAGACCGAGTGAGCGGGCGCAAAACGGAACTTTGCGCCCGAGGGCAGGAAAAGAGTCGTTTGCGCCCGCTTTAGGCGGGCGCAAAGCACATTTCCGCCCGAGGGCCGAAAAGATCTGTTTTGCGCCCGCTCAAGAGGTATGAAAAGTGGCATTTTGCGACCGGGTGTGAGAAAAGATTATGCAGACTCGTCAACGGCGTCAAATATCCCGGACATCGAGTATGAGATCATTAATTAATTGACGATCGTGTTTAATTAACACCGCATTCAATTGACTGATCCGATTAGCGTGAAGCGTTGACCGCCTTCGTTTAGGACTTTGAGGATGTATTGGCCGTACAAATCTCAACCAAAAGTGATTCTCGTCGGCAAATTGAGTACTTTATGATGAGATAAAAATCGGAAAACAATCAACCACGATAAAGATGATAAGAGTATTCATTTTGAATAATAATGATGCCAGAAAGTTGTCAATAAGTTGTTTAAACAAAACATTGCTTAACAAACTCTCCGGTAACTTTATTTTTTTTTCATCTCAAATAAATGCCCTGATTTTTCTGAACACAAATGAATTTTTTAAGAATTTTGTCACTATTTTGAAATTTCCGTTTTCGAAAATTTGTAAAGGCTGTATTTACGAAACTATTCGTTCCACGCTACGGAAACTTCGGAATTGTAATCTGCATCGTTTTCGCAAAAACATATCCAAAATTCAGATTTTTTTTCCGTTTTCGAAAATTTGGAAATTTTCGAAAACGGAAGTTTCAAAATAGTGACAAAATTCTTAAAAAATTCATGTGCATTCAGAAAAATCAGGGCATTCATTTGAGATGAAAAAAAATAACGTTACCAGAAAATTAGTTAAACAATGTTTTGTTTAAACAATTTATTTATTACTTTTTCGCATTATTATTATTCAACGTTAATACTTTGATCGTCTTGATTATAATGGTTGATTTGTTTCCGATTTTTATCGCATCCCGAAGTAGCTAATATTGTCGACGAGAATCACTTTTGGTTGAATTCTCATTTCAAACCGATTTTTCAACGTTTAGGAACGATTCAATCTTGAATTCGTTCAATATGTTGGAATTTTTTAGTTATTCAAAGACCGAAATGCCGACGAATAAAAATTCAATTCCTTCAATCCTGATGATTAATTGACAGATTTTGATCAGTTTAGTATAAATGAATTAGGTTTTTTTTTTTTTAACTAGAAGTCATTTGCTTTATTCACTCGATTTCGAATTATCTAAAAAAAAAATTCAAGATTTTCAAGAAACAATCATTTTCCGAAGAAAATTCATTCTGTTATAAATCTCGAGAAAATAATCGATCAATTTTTGATCAAATTCGTAAAAATTAACAATCAAAAATTTTTTACCATTCAAAACTCTTCAAGTATTCGAGTCGATCGATTCGGTACTCATTATTATTATTATTAATTATCGAACGTTTTAAAAACGATGGACTTTCTATTTCTCAAATATTATTCAATTTCTCCACACATTGTTAAAAAAAAGCTTCTTATTAAAATTTTCTTATCGTTTTCTTTTTTCTTTTTTTTTTATTGTCAATCTGTTTAATTTCACTTTTTATCAGACTTTTCTCTTCATTCATACGAAAATCAATTCTTTTTCTCTTCATTATTAAATAGTAAAAAAAAATTCGTTTTTTTCATCCGAATCTTTTTTCTTTTTCTATTTTACAAAAAAAAAAAGATTTTTTTTTTTTTTTAAATAAGAAGAAGAATTTATGATGATATATAAATGAATAAAATTGTAGAAATTCGTGAAAAAAAAATATTTGAAAATCAATCATTGATAATTAAAAAATTATACATTTTTTAAAAATATTATCTAAACAAAAAAAATTCTTACCAATGCGAATATTTTTGGCAAAGTTTCGCATCCTATATGAGAATGAATTTAAAAAAAATGAAACAATACAGTTTTCAAGTCCCCTTTGAAAACGAAAAAAAAAAAAAAAAAATGCAAATTATCTCGAAACAGTTCTTGTTGTGAGTATCTTTCCTGGCATCCTACCACAGGCTCTATAAATAAACCCAGATTTCCTCCAGATCTCGTATCCGATTCGTGGAGGTTTAAGCCCACTTTCACTAACGTCTGATACCATTGGTCGAGGTACCAGAGTGCTCTGAACTCTCGCGACGCGCAGTGTTACTCAGTCGTAAAACATTCCTCGAGAGTTCGGCGCGATGATGTTCGACACAGTAAAATAAAAAAGAAACCCCGCGTTTAAGATTCCATATATCGAAATGACGATAAGAAAATCGTTGAATTACCTGCCGATCATTTATCTTCCATCGCGTGTCGGGTCAACCAGATGTTATTCGAGCACCGATTTCACTCCACCGCACTTTATCGGAGCACAATGTATCGATAAAAAGAAACAAAACTCGTTTAAATATAGTTTTTTAATCTAAGACCAACACAATCGTCGGTATCAACGATTATCGACCGCTGGTCACGGTTACCGGCAACATTTAACTGCCTTTACCGAGCGAACTAAACCGCGCGGCTATCCGGTACCGTCGAAGACCAGCATCTCAAGAGCATCTCTTAAACTCTCGTTCACGTCTCCCGCTAAGCATCGGGGGATTTTCTAAATAGCGCAGACTCCGCGGCTCGGGGATGGCTCACGTGATATTTATACCGCGGTCTCGAGGCACTTGGGGGAAAATAATCACGATCTTTACAATATTTGAAAAAAATTAAATGAACAATTTTTTTCCCCATAAAATTGCTCATCACTTTCACGATTAATTTAAAAAAAAATAAAAAATTCTCTCTCTCTCTCTCCGATCACACAGAACGCGTCCACCGTCAAACTGTTTCAACTGACATATACGGCGGTGTAATAGAGGCGATACGGTCGTGGTTTTACCGAGAACGAGGGGGGGATCCGTCCCTCTTCGCCTCTCGACGTTATCTCTCTCAGTCTTCGAGGTAGATTGTTACCTCGGATGGGGGTGAGGTGGGGGTGGAATTTATCATCGATGCACAACTTCACTTCGGTTTCTTTTTTATCAGCTTTTATCGAGGGATCATTTTTTTCTATCACTAGAAAAAAAAAAAAAAAATATCTTTGGTTCTTTTGAATAAACGCGGGTATTTCTTTTTTTTTTTTTCGTTTTTCTTCTTTCTAAGAGGTGAAATTTAATCGCGATACGAGAACGCCGCTCGAGACTGTCTTCAAATGCGCTTAAACAACCTCCGCGCGATGGTCAAGCGAGGCCTCTCTCAGATCTCTGACGTAGACTCTCTCGCGCTGGGCCCAACGACTCCGAACGACGATCCCAGACTCGTACGGAGTCGACGGGCCTCATCTGACCCACGGGAGGGATCCGGTTATAACTCGTTTAGGGTAACTCCGGCGCACCGGTCTTGAGGACACTCTCCGTACCCATGAACGGTCTCTGGTCGCTCTGACGTTTATTGATTCGACACAGTCGAGAGATGATGGGATTCGGGGGATTATTTTATATTATTTTGAAAAATGATTCGAGGGGCTTTTTTTCGATTTTTAGGAATAATTTATACAAGTTAAAGTTGAAGATAAGAAGAATAAAAATTGAGCAGTTTAACCGACCTTCTGGCCATTTTTGGAATTACTCTGCGATTTGAGAGAGAAATTGATGTTTAATTATTCAACAATTTTGATGATTATAAAAAAAAAATAAATCGATGACAAGTTGATTGAAGTTAGGAAAAGTTTTAGTCATTTTGGATACAGACTGTGATTTATTACAGTGAAGAAGAATAAGCAGATTCAAGGAATTATTAATTTGATAAAAATCTATGTTCAGTTTTTTTTTTTTTTTCAAAATTTTGGAATTTAGTGACTTGAAGAATATAGAGTAATTTTTTTGTTCCTTTTTTAGCGATTGCAATTTTAAGAAGTCGATAAGAGTTAGGGAAAAATAATGACACTCGTATAATTTGACACTAATTGATAAAGAAAAAATATCATAAATTCTATTAAATATAAGAAAATAGATTCAATCATAGATAGTTGAAATTTATTGATTTGAAGATTAGATAATCATTATATTTTAATAAAATGTCCATAAATAGCTTTTATTTAAAATTTCATATACTGATATTTGAATTTATTAAGTCTTCAGATCGGAAAATTGATAAGAAAAAATCGCTGATCTGATTAATCAAAAGAATAACGATTTTTCAAAAAGTTGACAAATAATTTGATAGGAAAAAAGTAAAAAAATTAACAAAAAAATCGTTCGATTCTTGTGAAAATCTTTCAAAGAATTTCAAAACGATCGATTTTCGATTAAGTTAAATTATTGTTGAGTCCAATTTCTGATTTTGAATCCGCTAAAAATACAAAAAATCGATAAATTTTGAACAAAGTGAGGCTAAAAAAAAAAAAAAAATTGCGAAGAGATATGGTTCCTTTTTTTTTTTTTTTTCAAATTTCAATGACGAGACGGTCGTCGCGTCGTCCTAAAAGTAACGACAGTTGGACTATAGGATATCCCTACTCTCCTAACAATAAGCTACGTCGTATACTCTTCTACGTATGTACAACGGACTCGCGGGACTACGAAGAGGTCCAGAGTGTCCCAGCCTCCAGCCCGGAGCCTTTAGCTCCGGCCTGAACTAGCCCGAAGCTTATTCTATCCGAGGTAAGAAGAAGAAGGCTGTGCAAAGCCCGCTCCTCTGCCCATGCGGCCTATACGTACCGTAAAGATTAGAAAATTGCAACTATATACCCGGGGATGGTAGGTGAACCGTGCAGACCCCAGATCGACGAACAACAGTTTAATGCTGTTGGAATGATTCGATGCACATTAATCGAGAAAACCGATCAGGAATAAGTAATGGGAAGACGCTGAGATCTCTGATCTGTGGATGAATTTTTATAATTCCCCTCCTGTATTTATGCTCGAATTTAATTGATAGTCTGATAGATGCGGTGGCTTGGATTGGTCCGTAGGAATAATCGAGAGGATGATATTACAGTAGAGTTTCGAATATGACGGGGATAGTGGATACTGATCGTGAGTGGGACTAGAAAATAGCGCGTGGTATCCTGTAAGAGTCGTGATTTTATTTATAACTTTCGAGCAGCGTGGTGGACGCTATAGGTTATATTCTTACGTTAGGATTATCCTCTATATACGTGGAAACACGAAACATCTGTGGTAGGCGGATTTCTAAGTCTTCTTAACGATCAGGATTCATACAGGATTACCTTAAACTTATTTTACTCTTCAGGAATAAAAATCTACGTGCACTTGGATTTCCACTTGAATTGAAATTTATATCTTATATTTTATATCTCCTGAATTGCCATTCATGATTTTTAATTTTCAATTCAAGATTTGCATAGATTCTGATATATGATTTATGTGTGATCTGTCATTTTTGTAATTCGTGTAATTTCTGATTTTTTAATTTCTATTCTACGACTTGCAATTCCTAATATGTAATTCCTGATTTGAAATCTACAAATCTAAGTACCTATTCGGTTGTATTTTGTGATTTTTAACTAGTAATTCGAAACTTGCAACTTCTGGATGATCTTCAACTTATTTAATTCTTTAGGGAAAAAATCTAGGTGCACTTGGATTTCCACTTGAATTGAAATTTATATCTTATATTTTATATCTCATGAATTGCCATTCATGATTTTTAATTTTCAATTCAAGATTTGCATAGATTCTGATATATGATTTATGTGTGATCTGTCATTTTTGTAATTCGTGTACTTTCTGATTTTTTAATTTCTATTCTATGACTTGCAATTCCTAATATGTAATTCCTGATTTGAAATCTACAAATCTAAGTACCTATTCGGTTGTATTTTGTGATTTTTAACTAGTAATTCGAAACTTGCAGCTTCTGGATGATCTTCAACTTATTTAATTATTTAGGGAAAAAATCTAGGTGCACTTGGATTTCCACTTGAATTGAAATTTATATCTTATATTTTATATCTCCTGAATTGCAATTCATGATTTTTAATTTTCAATTCAAGATTTGCATAGATGCTGATATATGATTTACGTGTGATCTGTCATTTTTGTAATTCGTGTAATTTCTGATCTTTTAATTTCTATTCTATGACTTGCAATTCCTAATGTGTAATTCCTGATTTGAAATCTACAAATCTAAGTACCTATTCGGTTGTATTTTGTGATTTTTAACTAGTAATTCGAAACTTGCAGCTTCTGGATGATCTTCAACTTATTTAATTATTTAGGGAAAAAATCTAGGTGCACTTGGATTTCCACTTGAATTGAAATTTATATCTTATATTTTATATCTCCTGAATTGCCATTCATGATTTTTAATTTTCAATTCAAGATTTGCATAGATTCTGATATATGATTTATGTGTGATCTGTCATTTTTGTAATTCGTGTACTTTCTGATTTTTCAATTTCTATTCTATGACTTGCAATTCCTAATATGTAATTCCTGATTTGAAATCTACAAATCTAAGTACCTATTCGGTTGTATTTTGTGATTTTTAACTAGTAATTCGAAACTTGCAACTTCCGGATGATCTTCAACTTATTTAATTCTTTAGGGAAAAAATCTAGGTGCACTTGGATTTCCACTTGAATTGAAATTTATATCTTATATTTTATATCTCGTGAATTGCCATTCATGATTTTTAATTTTCAATTCAAGATTTGCATAGATGCTGATATATGATTTACGTGTGATCTGTCATTTTTGTAATTCGCGTAATTTCTGATTTTTTAATTTCTATTCTATGACTTGCAATTCCTAATATGTAATTCCTGATTTGAAATCTACAAATCTAAGTACCTATTCGGTTGTATTTTGTGATTTTTAACTAGTAATTCGAAACTTGCAGCTTCTGGATTATCTTCACTTCATTTTATTCGTTGGGAATAAAAATCTAGGTGCACTTGGATTTCCACTTGAATTGAAATTTATATCTTATATTTTATATCTCCTGAATTGCAATTCATGATTTTTAATTTTCAATTCAAGATTTGCATAGATTCTGATATATGATTTATGTGTGATCTGTCATTTTAGTAATTCGTGTACTTTCTGATTTTTTAATTTCTATTCTACGACTTGCAATTCCGAATATGTAATTCCTGATTTGAAATCTACAAATCTAAGTACCTATTCGGTTGTGTTTTGTGATTTTTAACTAGTAATTCGAAACTTGCAGCTTCTGGATTATCTTCACTTCATTTTATTCGTTGGGAATAAAAATCTAGGTGCACTTGGATTTCCACTTGAATTGAAATTTATATCTTATATTTTATATCTCCTGAATTGCAATTCATGATTTTTAATTTTCAATTCAAGATTTGCATAGATGCTGATATATGATTTATGTGTGATCTGTCATTTTTGTAATTCGTGTAATTTCTGATTTTTTAATTTCTATTCTATGACTTGCAATTCCTAATGTGTAATTCCTGATTTGAAATCTACAAATCTAAGTACCTATTCGGTTGTATTTTGTGATTTTTAACTATTAATTCGAAACTTGCAGCTTCTGGATTATCTTCACTTCATTTTATTCGTTGGGAATAAAAATCTAGGTGCACTTGGATTTCCACTTGAATTGAAATACAATTTTTTAAATCATTTTTCACTGCCTACTTGGAGAATTTGAAATCGATAATTTTTATATCTCGTGAATTGCAATTCATAATTGTCAATTTTCAATTCAAGATTTGCATAGATTCTGATATATGATTTATGTGTGATCTGTCATTTTAGTAATTCGTGTAATTTCTGATTTTTTAATTTCTATTCTATGACTTGCAATTCCTAATGTGTAATTCCTGATTTGAAATCTACAAATCTAAGTACCTATTCGGTTGTATTTTGTGATTTTTAACTAGTAATTCGAAACTTGCAGCTTCTGGATGATCTTCAACTTATTTAATTCTTTAGGGAAAAAATCTAGGTGCACTTGAATTGAAACAATTTTCTTCCTTCTTATTCAATTCCTCAATCTGGAATATTTGGATGATTTGAAATTGGTAACTTTTGTCCTGTGATTTTCAATTCATAATTGTTAATTTTCAATTCGAGATCGAGTACGAATGAACTTTCAATTATTCAACAGGTTAACCGATTCATTTTCTGAGGTACTCGAAAGAAATCAGATAGAGATTCTTGTATCTGCTCCGCAATAACGGAGGTTCTCAAAATTGTAGATTCAAGTTTCAGACTAAACTGAAGAAAAAAAACCGGTTATAACAATCAGATTTTCGTGACATTGGCTATCTAGGAATTTTCGATGCTGATAGTAATCGTCGATTAAAAATAGCGTCTCTCAATCGATTGAATCGACTTTGGGGTCATCAGCCTCGCCGATGTCGACCTTGTGACTTATTGCGTTCCATTTCTTGAAAAAAAATTTTTTTTTTTGGTCATCATTCTTTTGTTTCCAGAGAGAAACAAAGAGTCGAGTCCTATTCTCATTCTGAACCCCTCCTCGAATTTATCCACCGTGGCAATATTCTCGAGCGTCATTCAATCCGATCGATCATTGTTAGGACGTCACGTGCCCGGTCCACGTGATTATCACTGCTTGTGGCGAATCTTTCATTCCGATCTTGGAACCACGCGTGGCGATAAAGGATATCAATACATATTCATACCCATATATGTATATACGTATATTATATACAAGGTTATTCCTGTACCACATGATGGAAAATTTTGACCGTTACATAAATACAAAATTCGTCGAATATGCGGCTAATCGTTATAAACGACTCGACAATTAGGTACGTGAAGGAACTCTGTTCCAGATGACAATGAGTAACGAGTAAATGAAATTGAATTTCCCTAAAAATCACGTCTCATTTTCTTCGGAGAGGAATTCTTCATCGTGTGAATCAGGGAAACTGAGGAAAAAAAATCCTGCGATGAGTTTTTGCTGATAACTTGGTCCAAAAATTTTGTTTTTTAGATCGCTTTCCAAAAAAGTCGATAAAAAAAATCAATTCTTTATACAAAAATAAATTTCATGGACTCACATATCAACGATAAAGACGAGCAAAAATTTTTGTCACTTTCCACTTAATCATCAAAAGACATAATTTTCCAAGCCAGTCAACAATCTCATTTCTGTACACAAAATACTATTTTAACAACAACAAGAAATTGTTTTTCTTTTCTCTCTCGTTATCTTTCTTCAAATATTAGCTCTCATTGATAAAATGCAGTCAATATTATTATCATACATAGATTTTGTTAAATTATAACGACGACAATAATAATAATAATGATAATAATAATGAGGTTGACAATATTTGTCGTAAGTTTATTTTCTCCTTGCGGTACCAAAATGGCGTCTTTTCTATTACCTCTTAGGCTACTATAATAATATATACTCAGGTTATATGAATATATATATATATACATAAGGTAGCCTAGAACCGCAGAGACAAGGAAATTCAACACCATTGAACTAAATTTTCAAAGGGTTAATCACCGCAGGTTCTATGTAACCACTGCCATCACCATATAGCCGATACCTATATACAGGGTATAATATATTACCGGGGTAAAATTATTATTGCAATATAATATTAAGGGCGGAGATAACCGCGGGTGATAGCAGTTTTACGTTGCGGGTACTCTCGCTGCTGCTGCTGCTGCTGTACGTATATATACTATATGTATATATGTATAGTCTTATCTTGCGGTAAATCAAACTATGCGAGACTCTTTCGACTTGTTTTCATTATTATTATTATTATTATTATCATGATATATATATATATATATTTTTATTTACTACATTACCTATACCTAGTAGAGTCAGTCTATAATACCCACAGGGTAAATACTTGGAACTCTCTCGTTAAATTTATATAATAAATATAATATAGCCATTTTGTACGATAATAATGATGATAATAATATCATTTCACGATAAGACTGAAGGAGTAGGTACTTAACCGATTTCTCTTTGTTCTCTCCGATATTTTCTCATAAGAAAGTAGGTGCATGTGATTTTGTTTTATATACTTCTATATATTATATATACAGTTTTGCGTCTTAAGGAACGAAGTGACTTGATAATAATAATTGGCAAGATTCCATGATATTATTTCAAGTCACATGAATTATTTGGAAGAAATTAACGAAATTGATATGAAAAAAAGTGACTGAATTACTGAAGAATCAATTCATTATCGAAGGATAATTTAAATGATGAGAGTTGACTAGAAATTAAGAAAATTAACTTAATGAGAATCAACTAATCGTCTTAAAAATCTTCAAATTAATTTAAAATAATCATGAGAATTGATTGATGATTGATTGAATCAATGAGAATTAATCGAAACTGACAATGAATTGATTATGCAGCTTATGAAAATTATTTTTAATTTGTTTCGATTTTAATTAATAATCTTCCAATATCAACTGAATTCGAATGAATTATCGATTATTATTTAAGAAAAAAAAGAAACTTAATTGAAATTTGAGTCGACTATAAATAAATAAATTCAATTAGAACAGGAAATTGAATAGAAATTAATCATCAAAATTTGCTGATAATCGATTGTGAACATAAGTAAATATTTTATTGATTAAATTAAAGAAAATTGTGTTCAATTCAATTACTTTAGTATCAGAAGAAAAAAATCAGTGTAAATAAAATAATTAATTAGCATTACTTCAATTTGAAAAAAATATAAAATAATAATTGTGTTCTTATCGATTGTCTCTTGGTTTTTCTTCCTTCTTAATTTTTTTCATCTTCTACTCATATTGTTAGTTAGCTGAGTTCACTGGATGCGAAAGTGAGTAAAAAATCTGTGGAATTTAAAGACCACACTGCGTGTACTGGATTTTTATATTTGGAATTGGCAAAGTGAGACTCAAAGAAAAAAAAAAAAAATGAAATTTTTACACATTTTTTTTATAAACATTTCTTTTTCCTTCTGTTTTTTTGAGACATATCACGGATCACAGACGCACCTAAACGTCACAGCCGTTTCCGCCGCTTTACACATCGTCTATATACTTTAGTATTTTCATATAAACCGACGAGCTTCAACTGTTTCATGTATATATATGTTTTTTTTTCTCTCAAATTCGCCGTAAAACGATGATCGTACGTGGCGGAACTTTTTACCATTGTGACAGGGACGACTGAAAGAATGCGTGAATTTTTTTTCTTCTCTCTCTCTCTCTCTCTGTTTTTCTCTTTTGGGTATAATTCTTTGTTTTTTTTCCAGAATTATAATATAAACAAGCTAAAGAAGAAGAAGAAGAAGAAGAAGAAGATTTTTTTCTTCAGAGTTTAATAAAACGTTTTTAGAATTCTGATGTCGCTATAATAATATATTTCTCAGGGGGGGGCTGATCTATTCTCAGAGTGGATCTTTCGTATTTATAGAAAATAAGTGTAGGTGTTATTCAGTCAGAATATCCGGTCATAACTATAAGAATCCTATACCTACCTATACTAATCCTATGACTATCTTGTTTGCTATACTTATGTAAGTATATATAGAACGCCGAACACATCGCGAAATATGTAATCAAAATCACTCGTAGTCATTTTTATATTTTACTAGAACCCATCGAATCGCTTCGAATAATTTTCAAACTTGTTTCGATCGTCCGAAATTATATCAAAATCGATTGGAATCATTTCAAATAATTTATAATAATTTTACAATCGCTTAGAATGAGGCTGAAAAATTTATAAACCGCTTCTAATCAATTTTAAATCGCTTGAAACAGCTTAGAATCATTTTAAATAATTTTTTAATTTTATATCTAATTTTTTGTTGTTGTCAAAAACGCAAATGCTGATATTGAAATAATTTATTCAACGTAATTCATTGTAGCCTAACCGAAAAATAAAACAAAAACCGATAATAATACATTTTGGACCTATTTCTATCCATAAAATATTATCTAGTCTTGTTATTTTCGTAATTATGTGTCTTTATCCAATTTTTGAAAATTTTTACATCAATTATCTGCTGTTAATTTTGTCCTAAATTTAAAGTTTCAGAATTTCGTCACCAGGGGTCGAGGAATTGTCGATTCTCGGTGAAAAAAATATTGTATAATCGCTTCCTTTCTAATGAATAACGAATATTTGATTAAAATTGACTGAATTTGATGATATAGAAAATGAGAAAATTGAAAAAAAAAAAATTCCACTATATTTTTCGTAAAAGTTATTTTATAGATAAACTGTTTTGCGAGATGTGCATTCAGTGATCTATTTGCGTCCAATAAACTAACTCGGCCTTGCTCTGGGTTGTATTATTAATAGAAACCATTAGCATATGTGGGTATAGACATATAGGTATATTGTTAGGGAAATAACGCGTGATCGTTACATGAAAACGATGCTAACCGAGTAATACAGACGTAAATAACAGCTTTTATCTGGTTATATACACATATATATACACGTTACTCGCATTGTCGCCGTATGGTACCGCGAAATACATCCACATTATATACATACATGGACACACACGTACATCATACGTCCTTGAAAAAAAAAAAAAAACGTTTAGGTATTTTTAAAAATACGTATCAATTCAATTATATCTATTCATCAGGTATGCAGTCTATGTATTTATATTTATATAATAATATATAACGAGAATTGACAAATTCCCAAGATATTTCCTCAATATACACTATATAAATAATTGCTGGCTCTAGCATAGCCGCATCTTTCGCGTTTATGCAATAATACGCGTATACATATTACATACATACATACCGTGTCATTTCGTGGATAGTCTCAATGCGGACTCCTGGGTATATGCAACTGAGATGACAGCAATTGTTGCTGGATAAAAATCGGAATGCGCGATTGCATATACCCAGGATCAAGTCCACATCGAGACCATCCACCAAAAATCACGCGATATGTATTTCACAATTCATATAAAATCAAGATATTATTTTTCGGAAGAAAATTCATTCACACAAAATACTTGGACCAACTGAACTGAACCTAACCTAACATACGAGGTTGGGGAACAAACTAGATACACATAAAACTGTATGTGAAGTCACATTTCGAAATTTACAATCTTTCTCTCTCGATTCAGCCGAAAAACCATTATTTCAAGTTTGAAAATCCCGCGCGAAAATATTCAATAAAAACGTTGTTGAAAATTATAAAAAGTTTTTTTCTATGCTTTTTTTCTTCATTGGGGGGGTAAAAATGACGAAATCCATGGTGACGTCATTTATTTTCTATCAGTTTAATTTTTACGAACAATAATACGAAACGATCATAGGTATAGTGATAATTGGTTATCACAAAACTCACAACTGATGGTAGAATTTGAATTTCCCTCCGCTTTTGGTCGCCAAAGATGGCGTCATTATCTCAATAGCAGTTCTATGTTTGCCGCTAGGTAAGCGCTAGTGTCGCCGATAGGGACAAACAAAACACTTTTTGTCGTATTTATTGTTGATATTATAGTCAGGAATCGTACGGTTTGATGCAATTGCTTCTATTCCATATCGTTAAAAATTCAGATGTATATAACATCAGGTTTTGTGTTATTGAAACTCGAAATTCAAATATTCCCTAGAATCGACACTAGCTAGAGTGACCACTAGGTAAGCGCTAGTGTCGAATCTAGGGAATATTTGAATTTCGAGTTTCAATAGCACAATACATCTAATGCAGTATATCTGAGTTTTTAACGAAAACAATCGGAATAATTGCATCGAATTCTACAATTTCTGACAATATCAACAATAAACACGACAAAAAGTGTTTTGTTTGTCCCTACCGGCGACACTAGCGCTTACCTAGCGGCAAGCCTGCTAGTATATACTACCGATATTACATGGTCATGAATTATAATTAAGCGATACCATCGATATCGATACTGAAATTATAAATGATTTTTAAAAAAAAGAAGGAAATATATGATTTATTCAATAATAATTCTTCTTCTTTTTCCTTTACTGGCTTCGTCCGTGTTTGGCATAAGCCACGGCAAGTGCCAACATTCAATAATACGAATGAACAGAAAATTATGAGATTTGTGTTCGGTATCGATACTAAGAAATATCGATAAATCGATGGAAAAACTATCGATATTGAGGATATCACTATACACCGCGATCGCGATAGAGATGGGCGATACGAAAAAAAATATCGATAAATGTCGGCGTGCGTATATCGATACACTAAAATATCGAGCATCGAGTAGCGATATATCGATATATCGATGTGAATTCGTAAAATGTTACCACCAATTCTACTGCGGACTCAACGGACTACGGAGTATGTGTGATGCTACGGCTAAAACTATTTTCAAAATTTCAAGATGGCGAAATGTTGTGATTTCGCCAGTTTCACGCATTATGGCTGTTACAATATCGACATTCGATATGACTGCTACAATGTCGATATATCGATATATCTGACGCCTTATATCGATGATAAATATCGATATTTTTTGGTGAGAATATCGATACATCGATATATATCGCCCATCCCTAGACTAGGGAAGGGATCGCGTTCGCGTTGGAATCAAAGTGATTTTCATCATAATGATGTGCCAATCAGATGTCGAATAGCACCGCTCTGAAGTTAGGCGCTATGATCTGATTGGCTGGATTGGTTCATCATTATGATAAAAATCACTTCTAGCCCCAACGCGATTGCGCCTATGGGCGATATGAAAAAAAATATCGATATATCGTATCGATAAATATCGGCGTGCACGTATCGATACACTGAAATATCGAGCATACGAAATGAATTGTGATTTCGCCAGTTTCACGCATTTTGGCTGTTACAATATCGACATTCGATATGACTGCTACAATGTCGATATATCGATATATCGGACGCCATATATCGATGATAAATATCGATATTTTTCGGTGAGAATATCGATATTTCGATATATCGATATATATCGCCCATCCCTAGATCGCGATGACGCTACGACGCGACCACACCTACCGTGAGAACCACGGCTACTACGGTCTACGAATAACCAACGAAGACGTCGTGACGCGATTGTAAATAAAGTCTTGCCGCTTGCGTGCGACCTGAACGCGAATTATCTGCCAGTTCTACGATCGTCCAAACGGTAAGGGAATATCGAAACTAGAAACAAAAGACAGGCGACACGCCATCAGTGGCATCGATACGTGAAAGTGTGAAACAAGAGACGCGAGGCTACGAATATCGAAAGCCGACGCCCCAGTTTCAAAACAAACGAACGGGAGTGTCTCTCTTGAGGTTAGGTCATCAATTAGTAATCGTTCAATTGTTACAATTGCCGTTTGACCAATGACAACGAGATGAGACCCGAGTGAATTAGCGTCTCTAGTTCCTTGATATTTTTACAGTCAGTTTGAAGATAGATTTTCTATTTTATTCTCGCAGATTATTTATAAGAAAAAATGGTCGTTCTGAAGTCGTGCTGGTCACCGTGCATTTGGACTAACAGCATCGAGGTAGGAAGCAAGGCTGTCGCGTTTTACACATCGGTGAGTTTAGCTCTGTCATTCAATTATTTTTATTATTCGATCATTCACGAAATTGAAAAAACCGATAAAAATATTTTATTGATAAACAAAAGAAGAGAAAAATTTTTACACAATTTTTTTTGTTCCGTTTTTTGAAGAATTTTTTTTTTTTATTTCTTTTTTCATTAATTGTCTCAATTCTGTGAATTTTATGTTTATTATAAATTTTTTACTATCTAAATTGAATATTTTTTTTTTTTTTTTTTTTTTTTAATTTAAAAAATTCGATTAGTTTTTTTTCTTTTCCGCATTTTGTATAATTTATTTCGAACCGAAACAATCTTACAGTTTTCGTGTGTCGACTTTTCGACTGAATTTGATCTAATTTAATTTAATTTAATTTCAGGCGCTGAGCATCGTACTGATAACTTTGATAAGTTATCAACTGAA
Organism: Euura lappo; assembly: GCA_018257835.1. Lineage (NCBI taxonomy): Eukaryota > Metazoa > Arthropoda > Insecta > Hymenoptera > Tenthredinidae > Euura > Euura lappo. The sequence goes on along the minus strand of JAEUYN010000906.1, from coordinate 403,331 downwards.
TGGCGGAGATTCTACCCAGCTTTATAATCCCCTGTTCGAGACCGACGTCAGGGGATGTAAGTCTGAGACACGCAAGGCGAAGTCGAATCAAATCTGTTTCTTAATTGATCAAAACGTGCTAAATCAGTATCCCTAAAATTATTCTTTGAGAATTTTCCTTGAAAATAGTTTAAACAAGCGGGTTTGGGCTGACTGAGAGCCAGCCTTCGAACTTCCCGTTATTTATTTTGTTCTCAGCTATTTTGAAATTTGTAAATCTGACCTCAGATTCTTGATCAGCGGTTCAAAAAACCTTCGAGTACAAATTTCCGTAAGATTTCGAATGTTTTTAGTATTTTTCCCACCAAATCGGACTCGCCATTTTGAATTTCGCTAATCTGACTTCAGATTCGTGATCAGTGACCCAAAAAACCTACGAGTACCAAGTTTCATCCAAATCAAAATGTTTTTAGTTTTTTTGCAGCATATCGAATACGCCAAATGAAAATTTTGCAAAACTGACTTCAGATTCGTGATCAGCGATCAAAAAAACCATATGGTACCAAATTTCATTGGAATCCGTTGATTCGTTCTCAAGATATCGTCATTTTTGTTGTGTTTTTTAGAATTTTGTTATTTGAATAGTTCAAAAAGTACTAATCCGATCGAAGCCAAAATCTAATCAGTTCTAAGTTAAGAAAAGCCCCGTCGATTGAGCCCAAGTTGATCGAAATCCGACCACGCGTTCTCGAGATATCGCGCGGACAAAAATGTGGTCACGCACATACACACATCCAGAAGTCGGAGGTGATTGTTTAGACCTCGAAACGTGAAAATTTAGTGAAAACTCAACTTTTCATTTTCGGGATGATCACAATAACTTCCTTTTTTCTCTGAAAACAGAGAAACGCGAAGTTAATAATCGTTCATTCATAGCGACGATAGAAAATAATTAATAAACTACGAATATCGCTGAAAATTATTCCCATTTCAGCCATGAAGGTGTTCGGCGCCCTCTTCATCATCTACTTCCTCGGCCTCATAGCCGCCTCGGTACTGATGATAACCGGGATAAATAGCAGGGTACGAGGAGTGATGATCCCCTGGCTCGCTATGTGGTTCATCATATGCCTCTTCCAGCTTGTATTCGGACTCTGGCTTCTCGGAGGCTACTACATCTACGTGAGAATCTTCTTCCCATTATAAACAAGCCGGTCTGGACTGACTATGAGCTATAATTCTGGTCATTCGTCGTCCAGTCGCAGCTTTCGATGAATAAAATCGATAAAAACGAGTCTTTAATATAAAATCCCCCTGTTTTTTTAGCTCCAAGGCGTTTTTGCGACGCTCTGCAACTGGTTGTGGATGTCTTACAACGTGAGTCTTACAACGGATATAATCGTTCGGAACTTGACTCAAACCGGGTTCGAAATTTCAGATTTACTGCTGGCTCTGCGTGTATTCGGTCTACCAGAGGATCGCGGAGATGCAATCGCCGAACATCGAGCTGCTCTGGCCTTGAATCGGACGAATCGACCGCCGAAGAAGAAGAAGAATATCGAGGCGTCGAATATTTACAAATTAGTTTTATAAGACGATAATTAATAGGATTTACTACCCGTTTTCTTAGTTATAACTTTTCTAACGCCGTCCGAACGATGAGACATTTTATTCGGTAGAATTTGTCGATAAATGTTGACGATGAATGGAAGAACATGAATCTGAGAATAATTTTAACGCTGACCGAAGACTGAAATGGTTCGATATTACCTATATCGACCACCCGTCCAAATTCGGTCAATAAATAGAGATTTTAGATATAGATAGAATTTTTCCTTTTTTTTTTTTGTTTTTTAAGAATTATCGCTACTTTAGTGACTAGAATCAGTTGCATGAAATGCCATCATCCGTATTTAAGAGAATAATATAAATTATTTTTATTATTATTATTATTCTTTCAAAGTGAATCTCAGAGCAAAAATATCTCATGTCGCTGATTGCGAGTATATTTATATGATATAATCGTACAAATATTATATTATCGATTAGGTATTTAGAATAATGATAAAAATCACAATCGTGTCTTTGAAGTATTTCTTTCGTGCGTTTATACCTTTTTTCTTTTTTTTTCTTTTTTTTTTTCTCAATTGAATTTTCTACAAAGTGGGATTTAAAATTTCATTCTCATTATCTTATGTACCTATTTTAGAATTTATAAATCATCTATCTTATTATTATTTTTTGTCTCGTCCAAACAAAACAATTAATTCTATCACTGTTATGAATATTCGCTAAAAAGTATTTTTTTCTTTTTTTCTTTTTAAATCAGTTATCAATTTTTTAACGTAACGAGTTTCGTCCATGCAGATTGATGAATTATTGAGAGATGAAAAAAAATTGATGAGATAATGAACAATAAATGGATTTTTTATGATTTATGTTTTCGTTTTTTAGTTTGACAGAAAACTGAATCCGTCCTTTCTGATATATTATTTGAAAAAAAAAAAAAAAACAGTAATATTATTATCACGGTAATAATTATATGTACATCGTAGTGCTACGTCATTACTTTGTGTATATGTTCAATTTTTTTGTTTTATACATTTTAAGAAACTTTTTAATGCCTGTATTGAAATTTTTATTTCAGTATGAAAACGTTGATGTAATTGTATCATATCAATGGATTTTATAATCGTTTATACAAACTGAAATAAATGAACAATTTGACTAACGATATTTTATTCTTATTAATTGATTCGACGCCGATTCACAGTTTTTTTTTTTTTTTTTTTTTTTCATATCGTTCTGTTTCTGTTTTGTTCGAATAGGCATTAAATTTTGGAAACTAGAATTTCATTCGTGAAGATTTATAAAAATAACGAATTATCCTATAATTTTATAGAAGAAAAGCCATAAAAAAAATATGGATCTTTTTATGAATTCTTATCACTCGCTATCTTAGTTTCATTTATAGTATGAATCCTTCGTTAATCGGCTACTTTTCAAACTATCGTTGGAATTTTGGAAAAATTGAGAAAATCCAAAAAGTTCGACCTTATAGGAAGCGTAAAAAATTCTTCAAAAGCTCCATATCTCAAAGCATCTCTCTAGAATAGGTCTATGTTTGGTTTTTTGAATTTCCGTCAATAATTCATAGACGAATGGATTTTCGAATCTTGTCATTTCAGAGGCAAATGGGTCTGCGTTCAGACATTCAACCCCTGGCTAATTCCCAAAGTCTCAGTTTCCGTGGGTCCATTAAGGTGAAATGAAAGTCACGTGACCTCGATATGATTTACACTTGGAATTTTCAAACGCTATTTTCTCAGCCAAAACACATTCGATTCATGTAAAATTGATATCAGTGACGTAGAAAAACTTAACGAAGGGCCTGCCAATCGTGGATTTTCGAATATCGAAAGACATAATCAGAATTTTGTGTAACAATATTATTCTGTAACCCAAGGAGGTGCTGCCCCTCGTGGAGAGAGGCAGCACTTCCTTGGATTACAGAACAGTATTGTTAAAAAAACTGTTATTACGTCTCGATTTTCGAAAATCCACGATTGGCAGGCCCTTCGTTCAGTTTTTCTACGTCACTGACATCAATTTCGCATCAATCGAACGTGTTTTGGCTGAGAAAATAGCGTTTGAAAATTCCAAGTGTAAATCATATCGAGGTCACGTGACTTTCATTTCCCCTTAAAAATCGGATAATTAGTATGATATGGGATCAACAAATCATTTGAGGCTGAGAACAGAGGCTGATGGGTCCTTCTCGGGGAATGTTTCGATTTGTGAGCCATTCAAGATGATACATATTAAATATCAAGGTTTGAGTAGATTCAAAATATTTGTCGCACCTACCTGTTCAGAATCATTTGTAAAATTCCGCTGAGAAGCTGTTTTTTCGCGATTTACTTCCGTATAACTGATAATATTCGGAGATATCTGAATGTCGGCAACAATCGAGTGCAGCATGCCGCGTACCGACTGAGTGCGTGTGAGTACTTGTACACAGATGTCCCCACCGGGCTTCCGCACAATCGAACCCTACAGCTGATCTGTCAGACAGTACGACTTCGCTGTCACCTCGACCTCGCTCGTAATCGATATACAATTTCCTTGGGGGTTGTGGCGGATTGGCAGTTTATTTCCTCCTTTTAATTAACGCTTCGGTAACGTTTATCCGGTAAGAGTAAGCAACTCATATACATTTTTAGTTTTAATCATTTATCGAGCTTCTGATCAACCTCGAGGTCGGAACGGTGGCGATATCGCACCACGTGGGATATCTTTTTTTTTTTTTTGGAATTACATATTGCTGTTATCGAACGAACCGATCTAGCGCGTTACGATTGAACCACGTTTCCAGTTAATTGTTTTATGCAGTCGAATTGATTCAGCTTTAATTAATGCAATTTAAACTAATCCAAGGAATTTGACTATACATACCGTGAGATTCTCGCTATGCGGGCCACTCGGTGCACCTAAAGCAGGCAACCGTACGTACGTCCCATAAGAATAAGCACGTGCCGTACGTACAGTTGCCGGCTTCAGGCGCATAGCGAGCATGTTTAGCAATAAGAACACGTTTTTTTGTGATAAAAATTAGGGGAAGGGGTTAAATCGGGGCTGAATTCGATTTTCCTTGGCAGCAAATTAAAGTCGATACTTTCACCTTCAAAATGAGTTTTTGTTCGCCCTTTTCCGATAAACGGGTCGTTTTTAATGGCCGCTCAAAGTTTTTTCGACGTTTTTTGATGGAAAGTTGAATAACTTTGCGAAAAAAAATCCTAGCCTGGATATCAAAAATGCATTTTGCAGAGAAAACCTGCGCCTACAAGATGGCCGATTTCGAATTTCGATCACAAAATTCCTCCTCCCCGTACATGACCTCAAACTTTACACTTTCATTTGACAAAGTGACACAAGTGTCTTTACGGGGCCAAAACTCAAAAACAAAATGGCGCTGGTCAAATTTGAAAAAATGTTGTCGAAAGCTAAGGCTCCAAGCTTCAAAATGCGTTTTTGACCCCTCCTCTGCGAACATTTCACACGAAGTTATGGCACTTTGAATATGGCCAATTGTTCAGCTAAAAAATGGGTGATGCTTTAATTCTTTTGGGGAGTGTATTACACCTTGTTTAAGTAGAACTTTATTCATTACTCGTAATAATAATCGAGTTTTTATATTAATAATTATTAATAATTTGATATATAATCTTTCGTTGATTTCGAACGCAGAAGAATTTGAAAATCTGCTCTACCACGATGATCGGAGTAATTGAAAAATTATGGACCCTCCTGAGCTACTGGTATTTCCGATATTCCCTCGTTACCGAACTCTACATGGTAGAAAAATGGGAGAGACACGTTATTCGTATCCTTTGACTAATTTTATTAATTTTATTAATTTTATAATTCAACATAAATAAATAATGAAAAAAAAATACTGAAATTATACAAAAAATTAGATCATTCGTACCTTCCTTAACGCTTTTAAATCCAGACGGTGTCTTCCTGACGATGTTCGCCCTGCTGTTCTACTTCAATTACACATTTCTACTTCCATCAGCTTCAAAGATGCTGGTTTGGTCCTCGATTCAAACTTAATAATAATAAAAATAATCTCGTTAATCGTGGGAGAAAGAATAGCCAATCGATCAATATAATTATCAATATCTTTATTAATAGAAATAATATGATAACTAAATAAGTGTAATTTACAGTGTATTTACATAATACGTAATATCCTGATATCTAGTTGAATTCTAATTTCAAACTGTAATTTATTTAAATTTTTCAAACGCACGTCTAGGTCTGTGGAATCAATTTATTAAAATAATTGCGTTTTATTGCTTATTCAAGATTTTCTTTCATTGATTATTCGATATAATGTGAGTAAACTGATTCTGATACTAGATAAAATAATTTGTGAGAAAAAAAAGTAAAAAAAAAAGATTGAATAAATATTGTCTAACGATTAGTTACATCATATTTGAATTCTTCCTATTATACTGTATAAAAAATCTCGACATTATGGTATAGAATAATTTTATATAATTGCATTTCTATAGAAGAAGCATTTGATGATACATCATCGATATAAAGTTTCATTATATCAATAATAATAATAATAAAACAAAAGTATTGCGTTTATTTAATGATTCGATAATCATATCGATATATCGTAACAACAATTTGTTTTATTAATATCACAAGCTTTTTTTTTAATCAAAAAAGAATTCAAGATCGACGATTTTCAAGGTCCAAAAGACGCAAAAATTTTTCTAATTATCTTCTAGCACACTATCGTCGATTAATTGTCGTCTGTAATTAGTGAACCTTGTTAGTATTAAGTAATCGATTTTTTTTCTTCTTTCGTTTTATTCTTGTCATATATATATATTAATAAATGTATCGTTTCAATATGTACAGGGAATAAACACAATAAAATAATAAAAAAAAAAAAAAAAAAAAAAAACAATTTACCGTTTATATTGTATGTATACTATTTATGTATATTAATTACTGTTCCCCGCAACTATACTATTATAATATATATCGTATAATAATTCTATTATAATTACGATAATTGAATTATCAATTTATTAATAATAATAATATTAATGATAATAATCAATCAATAAATTGTTATCTTTAATAGTCTAAAGATAAAACAATAACACTTTTTTTCCCTTCAATTTCATCATCTACGTTAATATAATAATGATAATATATATATATATATTATACCTATTATATAATTTGAAAATTTCAATTTTCCAATTCGTTTATAATATGTATAATCGTCATATTAATGAAATTATACAAGTACAAATTATTAACAGGAGTATTCAATTATTATGTATCTAGATTTCTATATATAAGTAGATAATTATTACAAGCAAAGAAATTATATTATCAATTTATTAATATTAATTAAATTAAAAAAAAAAAAAATTTAAGAAATCGAGTGATCCAAGAAATCTCATCACTCAAAAATTATTTCCATTTTCTATATATTACGTAATAACGTAATAATAATAATAATAATAATAATAATTGTGATGCAGTTACTTTATTTACTATACTGTAATAATTACTGTTTCTAATTACTGAATCATATAATATTTTCAAAATAATTATTCATTCAACTATTGGTATCTATTATTTTCAATTTTTTTTTTTTTTTTTGTTTCAGTCAAATAATTGCTTCGAATATACCTACATACGTGAACAATATGTATTGTATTCGTTACGAAATAAGATATAGAGAAAAATGTATTAAATCAACGATTGAATATAAAGTATTCATAATATATATATGTAATAATAACGAATATAAATCAAATATTTACAACGCTAGGTTTTTTTTGTTGTTGTTGTTGTTTTTGTTCGTTTAAATTACGAATAAGTATACAATCCACCAATAATAATAATGAAAAACCCTGTTAAACAGAATTAAAGAGAAAAAGCGTTAATTAGTTACAAAATTTATTTACGTAATTAATAATTATCGACTTTTGTCATTATTCAGAAGGCACGTCTACGAGACTCTGGTTACTTTTTCTCTTCTGTTAATTATAATTTTTTTCAAACTTTTATATTACAACAATATTTAATGAACGTTTTGCCAAATATTTAATATTACATCTTTATTTTATTATTATTATTTTATTTTTTTTTTTACGTTTTTAATATCTTTCAAACGTATATTTGAGATTTTCATTACCATTTAATTTTCTCTTTAAATTTTCTGAATACCATAATAATGATAATAACTTTCGAATAATAATTTCACGGTAACAACTCGATTGAGTGAGATTAAGAATAATTATATTTATAGTATTTAAAAATATGGTACCTAATATTGAATAAAAAAAAATATCCTTAATCAGAAACTTCTAATTAATCTTAATAACGATATTAAATTCGAGAATTTTTAGAAGCGAATAGGGTCAAAATTATCAAGATGAACAAAAAAAATAAAAAATTTTGTTCCACCAAAAAACCGGATTTTTAAAAATATTTCCTCTCATTACTGAAGGTCGCTCTCGGCCTCCAATCTCCGCACTCGGACCCTCTGCTTGTAGTGATATTCCTTCAGATAACTCTTCAGCGTTTTTGGAAGCTGTAGCTTATTGATGCCGTCGTAAGTAGTTTTCGTTGTGATCACAGCGCGGCATAAATGCTGCAGAGGAAAGGCGTAGGTCCGATGCAGAGGTATCGTCAGCATCGGCTCGAAGAACATGCAGCACGACGGGTCCTTGTAGTGTTCTATCAAACCGCAGACCTAGACGGAGCAAAGAGGAGAAGACATCCGATCACAAAGTTGCAGCTTTTGATCCGTTTCGAATCACGTACCGTTTCAGAGGCGTAAACCCCGGGGTCGTGGGAGTCGAAGCTGAACTTGTGGTTCCACTGTTCGACTCTGGCGTGCAGAGACCTTCCGTACTTCCTGAAACTGACCGAGAACAGAAATTCCTCCTGAGCCGAATCGCGAAGCAGGAAAGTTCCCTCCGGTTTTCCTTCCAGGAGACGCTCCGCCTCGTAACGGTCCATTTTACCCCAGTAAAACGAGCAGGCGGTTATAGATCGGAGATCGGGAACGAGGCAGTGGACGTAGTCGACCTGGAGGAAACGAAAACCACAATTTCAACTCCGATATTCGACTTTTCGCGTCCTTACGATCCGTACTTGAGTATGCGCGGGTCTCTCGAAGTTGGGAATCAGGGAGAAATCGATCTGCGACAAAGCAGTCAGAGCCGCAGCCTGGATCCTCGCGTTTGCTTGGAAAAGGGCGGCCAGACTGTCGACCGTTATTCCGGTTGGGTGAACCGGGATACTCGTGGGATGGTTCGGCTTGTATCCAGGCGGGGGCTCGACGCCCTCTTCCATCTCCCGGGCTCTTTGGAGTCTCGCCCTCTCGTCGCAGTCCTGAAAATAATTGCGTCAGGCGATCTTATGGGTCGAAAAATCCCTCGTCAAGGTGCAGAAGGTATTCTACCTCCATGGGAAAGTCGGCGGGATTGAATCTGGACAAGTCTATAACAGGGCTGGGCGGGAGAGGCCCGAGAATCGGGCTTTCCGGGGCGGACTTGCTGTTGAATACTACGCCTGCTCCCATCGGATGTTCCTCCGTTCTCCTGTAGCCGGTGCAAACGCATTCGGAACTGTTTGTTCCCTGGCCCGGTATGTCGGTGCTTTTCGAGCCCTTGCTCTTCGCGCAGTTGAATTTCAACACCCAATTGCTGAGCTTCTTTTGAGACAGTATGGGGTGGTTGCAGGGGGGATTTTGTTCTTTGCTCCGCTGCTTGCCTGATAAAGGAAACAGAAAACACCATATCAATCGGAGGATCACAACTCGACGAGTTTATATTTTGTGGTCAAAGTTCTCCGTATTTCTTTGGGGATATAAAAGACAGTCTGGTTGCGTTACGAATCGCTCAGCCATAATAAAGATGTAAAAATAATAGTCTTATTATTGTTTTTGACTGTAGATAACATTTCGTTTACGTAAGGCTTGTTTATCACGATTCAAAGCTTCGATACAGGTTTAGATCGTTCTTGAAAGTAAATTGAAGAGGTGAATTTGAATGGCAATTTTTTTCTTTTTGTGGCATTGAAGACGGTAAGATAAAAGACTTTTTTTACAGACGGTCATGGCTCACGAGATTAAAATATCGGAGCCAAAGGTCGATTTTATAAAGGAAAAAACTACATTCATCTTCCTAGCGCTTCGGTTTCGGTGCTATAAAAGGAAATAACAGAGTTCAGGGAAAAACTCATGCTTTGCGTTGTCTGAAGTCTTAATTTATTTTACTTATATGATAAAAAATGTTCTCTATATTTTCAATCGACAGTTTTTTCGCCATAGAAGCTAGACAATTGATAATTGAATAATCAAAACCGTCGTCGAACGCACAGGAAAACCAAAATTGAAGCAATCAATCGACGAATAAATAAATTCGTTTCTGAAAACATGTTTGCGATATCTCTTCGCCGTATTTACACTCCGATAAGACGCACCTGCAGAGTACAGAAAAGCGTCAGCAAAAAAAAGGGAAGACTTAAATCTTGTCAGAATTGCGAATTATGTACGCATTTTTTAATACAATTTCTGGAATTTGGGAATCTCATTGTTTTTAATGGAAAAAAGAATCGTCTCAGCTTCATTTTGATACGATATCGAAGATTAACGACACACTTACTCCGATATTATCTTCATTTATTTCTCAACTACCGACTCATACGGATTAATTTGTAGTAGACCGGATTGCTTTCCTCATTTGTTACCAACTAGGGGGGAGATTTTATCTCGATTGAATCCCAGAGAAGACTGAAAAAACCTGACAGACAAAAAGTGTATAAATTTTTACTCCAAAAATGTATAATTTTTTTTTTTTTTTTAAATCTACTCTGGAGTCGATGAGAGGGAGAAAATCTCCCCCCATTCAAAGACCAACGAATGAAATCAGTCCGGCTCATCGTCAATCCGATATATTCTAGTATATCAAGACGGAGGCAACGTTTCCACTGACTTTATCGTAAATCCTGTCTGCCATCGTTGTTACGATTAAACTTTCTCCAATTAGCCCGATATCGCTGTGAGAATAGAAACTAGACGACACAATACGATGAAAAATCTCCGAAATCCCACGATCGAATATGGAAAAAGTCTGGCTGTCTCACCTCTCCTGTTCCCGAACGACAGAGTCTTCGAGGTCCTGCGCAGCGCCACGTTGGTAGGACTGTCTTCCGAGCTGCTGCTGCTGTTGCTGCCTCCGCTGTGACTGGACGTTGCGACGTTCGTCGCGGTTACAAAGTTCCCATTGTCCGTCGCTGGCTTTGCCTCCGCGGCGTCTATCTGCTGGCTGTAAATCGACTCGAATCTAGAGTTGTGATTGTCTAAAGGAAACTCTCCGAGGTTCAGGTTCTCGTCCGGCTTATTTTCGTCCGTATCCGAGCCCCCGGCAGGCTCGTTTCCGTTGTCCTCGTTGGGCTCGGAGGACCGGGGCGGAGTTTCGCACCCGTTTTCGATCGCCTTGTCGGCTTCCATTTTAGCAAAGAAATATCTCAAACTAGCTAAGTGCTGTCCCATCGTGAACGAGGCCGAACTGCATCTCAATGGTATCGTGGCTTGTTTTTCCAATTACCGCATCCGTTTTCCCCCTTCGCTACCCAGGCGATAACCTGAAATAATTTCTGTTTTGTTCTTCCTCAATTTTCCTGTTTGTGTTGTTTAAACGGTAATTGACGTCACCCGCGAGGTCTGAGGTCTGACGTCTTACGATTAGGCGCGGTACGAGGTTGGAAACTGGTTTTCGTTTCAGTTTAGGACAATCTACGATTTCAATGTCACTTGCGACGTGACGTTTCAAGGAACTCGGAAATATCAGAGATTTTCCTCATTTCTTGTATTTGTGATTAATTATAATCGTATTTTTCTATTATTATTATTATTATCATTGTATATTTGAGATTATGATAATTACCGATTTTCCGTTTCTTTGAGACGATTCGTTTTTATAATCCCTGTAGGAACGTCGAGGCACTCTGGACTCTTATTGACGATGAATTTACTTCATTCAACGATCAAAAAATAACGTTTCACTTGTATACTGCGAGTATGTATTTTCATTCGCTGTACAGGGTACTGTATGACGACAGCACCACCAGCCTGTCGGGACCCGTCGTGTCGCGAACGACCGTGGACTGAACGGTGTTGTACGGAAGCCCGGTCCGGCCAACTCATACGACATACTCTGTCGATAAAATCGGGATTTTACGGATTTAACGACATACTGTGTCGCTAAACTCGGGATTTTACGGATTTTACGACATACTGTGTCGCTAAAATCGGGATTTTACGGATTTGACGACATACTGTGTCGCTAAAATCGGGATTTTACGGATTTGACGACATACTGTGTCGTTAAAATCGGGATTTTACGGATTTGACGACATACTGTGTCGCTAAAATCGGCATTTTACGGATTTGACGACATACTGTGTCGCTAAAATCGGGATTTTACGGATTTGACGACATACTGTGTCGTTAAAATCGGGATTTTACCAATTTGACGACATACTGTGTCGCTAAAATCGGGATTTTACCGATTTGACGACATACTGTGTCGCTAACATCGGGATTTTACGGATTTGACGACATACTGTGTCGATAAAATCGGGATTTTACGGATTTGACGACATACTATGTCGTTAAAAATCGGGATTTAACGACATACTGTGTCGATAAAAATCGGGATACCAATGATGTCCTGGGATGAAGACTATTTTTGTGCAATCGGTAGCTAAAATTATTCAAGACCGAGGGACGTCAAAAATTACTACAAACAACGCCATTGTATGACGTCAAATCCCGATTTTTATCGACATAGTATGTCGCTAAGTCCCGATTTTATCGACAGAGTATGTCTGTATAAGTTGGCCGGACCGGGCTTCCGTAGTATTGTGATGATGTACGCGTTTCTCAGTATGTATGCTGTAGTCAGTCTTTACCGACCGAGTAGTCGCGTCGCCTATTTCCACCGGTGTCGAAGCCTACGCGTAACAAAAGCGAAAAAGAAGATGATAGCGTAATTTTGCATGAAATTCTGAACCCCTAGATCCGAAAATATCTTTGTTTCACGCAACAATAGTGAGAAAATCCTTTTTTCTATCGAAAATGGTAATGGAATGATGATTTGGTTGTTATTGTTGCGTGAAACAAAGATATTTTCGGATATAGGTGTTCAGAATTTCATGCGGAATTGCGCTGTTATCTTCTTTTTTGCTTCTGTTACGCGTAGGCTTTGATATCGGTGGAAATAAGTGACGCGGCTACTCGGTCGGCAAAGACTGACTACAGCATGGTCTTAACGAGGATTTTTCTACCTTACCGATACGATCTTATCGACGGAGTCTCTGACCGTGTCGATAAAACGGATCGCACCCGCCTTATTTACCCTGGCATGATAATATCGAGTGAAATATTGCAGATGTTGCGATGTTACCAACACGAGGTAAGTCACATGACGAATCACATATTCTATAGCGATAGCAAATAGCGAGGCAAATCCTTCGAAAATGCGATTCTTTTTTTTTTCTTCGATTTTTCACCATTTTCATATTTAATAAACTTTTTTTCGCTAATTGATATTTTTTGGAAATTCAAACGACATTTTCAAGAGGAGGAAATCACCCACAAAATTAGACCAAACGTATATCGTAGGGGTAGCAAATAATGAGGCAAATCCTCCGAAAATTATCCCGACTTCGGGTGTTAACTTTCTATCATCAACTGCATATATAATATCGCGTGTCTAATGGCATAAGGTCGTAAGCGCCAAAAACGCGATTTTGGTGGCAAAAGGTCGTATAATTTTTTTTTTTTTCACGTCATTCGCTCCGAAAACGGTCAAAACGTACAGATCAATTGAAATTAAGAGTTCGAAAAATGTAAGTGCAAAAGGTCGTCAGTTGGACGGATACGTCGTTCTTTCATTACAACTATTAAGGAAGATTAAAAAACAAAGTAAAAACAGAAGGTCGTAAGCGCCAATAAAAAAAAAAAAAAAATTTCATGATTTTTTCAAATAGCTGTGAAAACTCGTGAAACGCAAAGAAAAATCAAAATCGCCGTCGTTTCGAAAAATTCGATAAAAAAAATTCGCAGTTAAATGCAGAAGGTCGTATCCGCCCAACTTACGACCTTTTGAACTTACATTTTTCGATCTCGTAATTTCAATTGATCTATCGCTTCGAACGTTTTCAGAGCGATTGGCGTGAAAAAAAAAAAATTATACGACTTTATGTCATTATAAACAGCAAAACGTCGTATAATGGCGCTTACGTCCTTATGTCATTAGACACGCGATATATAACGAAGAATCTGTCATTGCGGTCAACATAGTCACTTGCTTTTAATTATTAATAAATACCTGAACATTCTTCTCCAATTAATAATGAAATATTTTCCAATCGATTGTCCAAATTATTTAGAGACGCGGTTCGTCGGAAAAACGGTGAAATCGGTTAATCCGTCTGCCAAATATACGCCTCAATAATTTTTGTGAATTACTAATTACTGATAGTTTTTTTGTTGCTTCCAATATCGTTTTTATGGAAGCGGGACAATATATAATAAGAAAATACGTCACTCATAAGTCATATAGGAGTAGCTGCACGTATAAATTTTCGATATTCTATATACAGGATGAATTCAAAACGTCGGTGAAATCTGAATTTGGAAAAACAGTTTCATAATTTCGAAAAACAATCATTTTTGATGTACGATGATTTAAAATTTTCGCGTTGTATTTTGCAAAAGAATTCATAGAATCTTAAATTATTGTCAGGATACGTGAATATATAAAAACAAGAATCAGTCACATAAATATTCAAAAAAAAATATAAAAAATCGGTTGGATTTAGATCGAAAATATAAGGTTCAAAAATTGGCTTCCAATTATAGTCCGACTGTCAGCCCCTCCAGATATAGGAGCTCATAAAATAAAGAACACCATTGTTTCAACTGTGTTTCTGCAAACGTAACGTAACGTAATTAACAACAGGATGTGCTTTTATTGCAAAACATAACAACCATCGTGAAATATCATTGTATACGATAATGAGCAGTTAATTGTGTCTCTTATTCACTATTGAATTTGTTATACTAAAACTATTCTGACTGATACAATTGAAATTTTGTGTTTTTTTTTTCATTCCGCTTTTTATTCCGACGGTGAATTTAAAAACAATTGAAGCAATTATACAACAGTAACATCGAATGTGATCACGACTAATTATATCGCGTGTCTAATGACGGAACGTCGTAAGCGCCATTCAACGATTCTAATCGATAATTTTTCCTTTTCAAAAAATGCCAATCCGCCATAAAAAGGTCATCAAAGACCCCGAAAAAAGTTTCTAAAGTGTTCGCTTGGTGTTTGACCAATATGGATCGTAATAAAGGTCTTACTACTATTTAATGTTATGATCTAAGAGATGTTTTTCTGAAGTGGGCCCTCTTCCGGCAATGTTAGTGATATAGAATATTGGAAAATTGAGAATCGTCGCAGGGTCAGAATCTGCATGCTTTGAATACACGACAACATTCTTGCATAACTTCTTTTGTTTCACTGTTTCGTCTATGTATTGCGCAGTTTATTGTTATAGTAGTACCATTGTTCGATCTATCCGGCTCACATTATTGTGTCGAACAATAATCCTAACAGGAATAGAGTATTGCGGATGCAAAGAGATCGCCCCCCTCAAACTGAGGTAGGGATGTGTGATAAGATGGTGGCTTGTAGAGTATAAATACGGAAGGTTCTCACGGCGATAAGCACAGAAGTATTTTTCAAAAAGTACCACGCCAACTAAAATCATCACGAAATTCGCATCTTGTGTCATTTTCGCCATTTTGGCGTTCTTCCAACTGTACGCTACCATCGCTGCTCAAGGTCAAGGAATTGGCCAGGGAATGGGCCAGGGAACTGGCCAGGGAACTGGCGGTTCTGGAGTCAGCCACACCGACTACATATACACCCAGTAATCGGAAAAATAATCAGGTGAGATCCTCGCCATCCTATACATTCTCATTTCTGTTGCGAGAAACATTGATGCCGAATAGAATTTTCAAACCCAGAAGTACCATGATTCTTTTTTGTTCTTTAATATCCTCGTCCGATGAGGACATCCGGTCATCAGGATTGACGAAAAACTAGTTGCGCCTGATTGTTTATCGACTGTTTTCACGTGAACCGAGTTTTTCGATAAAGCGTTCGAATTTCGCGGTCCCACGCGTTTACTGACCGGCGGCGCTGCGGACAAAGAAGAACGTACTGCGTGACGTCACTTGGCGTTTGAAATTGAATAATTATCAATCGCTGTCTACAATAAAAATTCTATTATCATCCATTTCTCATGAATTCTTCGGTTACTTTAAATCTGAGGAATTGAATATATATTCCATTATATTTGGATAGGTGTGTCGTGATGATGATGAGCTTTTTTCTATCTTCGACAATCGTGTGTTTCAGCCACACAGAATGAGGATCGAGTAACGAAGGTCATGACGATCAGTATCATGGACATCTATTTTGGGGTTGCAACCGTTTATCATCGTCTTGACTTTTATTATCACCTACTATCATATGTAGCAGTATAAAATAATCTCAAATAAAGCATGCTTGAATTCTGAACAGATCTCGATTTTATTTTGACACATGATAATTACACTCCCACCTCGAATTATATTCCTGTGATTGAATCTTCGAATTTCGGAATCCATAAACCGTTTAGAGACATTTGGACTCCGTAGTTTTTCTTTTAAAAAATTAATATCATTATTTTTTTTTCTTTTATGTACAGAAAATCGTATAATATAATAGAAATTTATGATTTTTCAATCGGAAGAACTACAAAGAACAAAGTCTGGATTTCGTTGAAAATTTTATCATTTTTATACATTATACATTTTATCACTAGCACAACGCCAGTTATTTGAAAGTTGATTCATTCTTTGTTGTAAACATTTTTATTTATTTTTTTGCTCGTCTCTTACTTGAATTCCATAATGATTTGATTTTTGATGGTGAGAATTATTAGAGACTGTGAATTATTTTAGACACATTTATTAAAGGTTGGAATTATACACACGGAATTTATTTTTTAATGTAATTAGTTGAATGAAAAATTGGATAAAAATCGATTGATATTAAAAAAGTTTATTAATCAACAATAGTGTACGTGTGTTTTGCAATTTTGCAAATTGCTGTGCCGCAGTAAGTTTAAGTAATAAACTAATAATAATAAATAAGAGTATACATATTCTATATTAACAAACAATCATTACATTCTGTATTCTATTCTCGGAAGCCCCCTGCCTTTCGAGGGGCGGGGGGACAGGTTTAGCCCCTACCGAGCGCGTCTCCGGGTGGCGGATAGGAGGGCGGCCAGGGAAGATCCAGACAACCGCCCGGGGGCCTGGGCAGCCAGTGCACCGGGACGGGAACTGGGGACAACCTGGTTAGTCGGTGGCTATAAAGGACCCGTCCGGCGTAAAAACCGGATTAGGGAACTGAAGGCCCCGGCCGCGGACCAGCTCCCTTATGCCGAGGTGGGAGCCATCGTGCCGAGGCTGAAAGGTACTGGGGTACAGTGCCGTAACGATGCCCTTGGGGTACCGGGCGACCCCCCATTGTAAGAAGCCTTACCCGGCTATGCGGGGCTCTGGCCGGGTGGACCGTTTACTTCCCTAGCTACTCGTGGGACCATTATGGACACAGAAAACGAAGTAGGAAAAGTGCCCGACGAATCGGTCCCCATGGTGATCGACGCGTCGGTGACAGAGGGAGGGGAGACCACTGGGGGGCGAGGGGACGAGGAGGCACTAGCCTCCTTGGCCCATCGCAGCCTAGTCGTCTCCGAGACTAATCCTAACGTGGATACGACTGGCCCGGCGCAAACTGGGACCGACGCCCACGCGACGGCACCAGGGAAGAAGGCTCGCCGCTGCGGTGCGTCTAGGAGGAGAGCCCAGAAGGCCAGACTGGCCGCTGGGACCTCTTCTGAAACGGGCCAGGCGGCGATACTTCCCCCTAATCCAACGTACTCCGAGAAGGGGGGCTCAGTTACTGGGCAACCCGGCTCCGGAGTGCTGCACGGGGCCAAGCCGTTGCCGGCTGGGGGAACGGGCCTGAAAAGGCCCAGGCCCTCAGGCGGCACGCCCCCGGATGTCCTCTCGGCCCCCAAAAGGGGAAGAGGGATATTGAAACCCAGGAGCTATGGAGAGGCGGCCAAGGGCGGAAGGAGGGTGGTCATCACACCCGCCGGCTACCCTGAGGCCACTCTTAACTCCGAGCAGGGTGAACTGGTGGTGCAGGCGCTGTGCGAAGCGTTGGATCGGATCCCGGAAGGGGAGGTGGTCCCTCGCTTCGACCAGTACCGGCTCGAACAGGGCATCCTATGGGTGACTTGCTCGGACGAGGGGGCGCTCGGATGGCTCCGTCGTACAATCTCATCCGTTGAGCCTTGGGCGGGGGCTTCACTCCAACTGTTGGAGAGGGAGCAACTGCCCCGACTCACAAGGATGATGACCTTTGTGCCCGGCATACCGCCGGTCACGGAGGCCATACTGAAGAGACTGGGGCGGCAAAACCCAGGACTTCAGACCCACCTTTGGAGGGTCTGGGACAGGAAGGAGACACCTTCTTCCGTCCATCTAGTCCTGGGGGTGGACACAAAGTCCAGAGACGTTCTCAGGAGCCAGGGACTCCTGGCCCACTTCGGCTTGGGTCGCATCTCCTTCAGGGAGGGGCACTCAAAGCCGGAGAAGGGACAGGACCCTCGACCTGAGGCTGAGGACACCACGGTGAAGCAGGGAGGGGGGACAGGGACGGAGACGACCACTGGCCCCCTTGACTGCGACGGCGTGGCAAAAACGGTACAGGGCCTCTCAAGTTCAGGGACTCAGAGCGTCAGCTCCGCGGTCCCAGACGCGAGGGCGCCACTGAAAAGAAGGGGCTCGGACGCGAAGTCCAGGGGACGACCGCCCAGGGCCCTAGAGACGAGCAGGACTGGGCAGGAGAGCGTGCGGGCGGGCCAGCAGAGGACGCTGCATGACTCCCTGACCAGCACGCAGGCGACGCCACAGGAGGACCGACCAGTCGGGACCCCTGAGGACAAGGGTGAGAAGGTGTCACGGTAATCGTATCACTAGTACCACCCTTAATTCGCGATTATGACGAGCCACGGCTCAATGACCGCGCGCAGAATCAAATTCTCGCAGATCAACTTGCAACACTGCAAAGCGGCCTCGGCTATTCATAGCCGTAGCCTGACAGTGGAGCAAACAGACATATCACTTATACAAGAACCTTGGATTAACGGGGGACTTGTTTTAGGTCTGGACAGAAGGAACGGCGTGCTGGTGTGCGAGGAAGGAGCCCAAGGCCCCGGCCCCAGGGCAGCTGTTTACATCAACAAGAAGCTCTGCGCGCTGAAGCTGAACCAGTTCTGCAGCAGAGACCTAGCAGCAGCCAGGATCAGGATGGGGGGGGGCAAGAGGTGGCACCACCGAGATGGTGGTCTGCTCAGCCTATCTCCCCTACGACTCTGAGGATCCACCGCCTACGGAGGAACTCAGGGCACTGGTCAGGTACTGTGCCGACAAGAAGCTGCACCTGGTGATTGGGTGCGACGCAAACTCGCACCACGTTGTCTGGGGCAGCTCCGACATCAACGACAGGGGCACGGCACTGCTGGACTACCTTTCGACAACGGACCTCGACATCCTGAACAAGGGATCGAAGCCCACATTCGTCACCTCCCGTAGACAGGAGGTGATCGACCTAACGATCTGCAGCACCAAGCTAACGAGCCTGATAAAGGACTGGCGGGTGCTGGAAGAAGACACCCTGTCAGACCACAGGCGCATCTCCTTCTCCTTGGCGGCGGAAGCTGCGAAGGAGCCGGAGGGAGTATACAGGAACCCCAAGGCCACAGACTGGCACTCCTACAGGGAGGAGCTGGAATGGAGGCTCAGGGGACCCTGTGAGCGTCTGAGGAACTCTGACATGGTGGAAAGCGAGGTAACACACCTACAATCCTCAATCATACAAGCTTACGAGGCCTCGTGCCCCGCCAAGCAAAAGATTGACAGCACTAAGGTCCCGTGGTGGAGCGGGGATCTGGGCAAACTCAGGTCCAGCTCCCGGAAACTCCTAAACAGAGCCCTTAAGACAAAACTTGCTCCTGACTGGGCAGCCTACAGAGCAGCGCAGAAGGAGTACAAGAAGCTGATCAACAAATCCAAAACAGAGGCCTGGAGAGGATTCTGCGACGAGACCGAGGCTCTACCCCTAGTGGCCAGGCTCCGTAGAGTCTTCTCGGCTGGCCCTCCGACCAAGCTGGATGGACTCATACTGCCAAACGGCAGCATGACCGAAAGCCACTCAGACATCCTCTCCCACATGCTGGAGGTCCACTTCCCGGGGTCCGTACCTACAGATCTGGGACCGCCCGACAGGGCAGGCCCGGACAGGCGGGGTCCTGGGGACTGGGGCACAGCAGCAGAGATCGTTACGCACGACAGGATCAGTTGGGCTGTCAAATCCTTTGACAAGTTCAAGAGCCCTGGGGTGGACGGGATCTTCCCGGCCCTCCTCCAAGAGGGTGAGGCGATCCTGGTCGCAAGACTAAGCCACATCTTCAGGGCCTGCCTGGCGCTGCGGTACATACCCAAGAACTGGCGGGAGGTCAGGGTGGTCTTCATACCCAAACCGGGCAAGGGCTGCTACGACCGCGCTAAATCTTGGAGACCAATCAGCCTCATGTCGTTCCTACTAAAGACACTGGAACGACTTGTGGACAGATACATAAGAGATGGGGCACTGGTCGAACGACCGCTGTCCCAATCACAACACGCCTACCAAGCTGGCAAATCCACGGAAACGGCTCTTCACCACCTCGTACGCGAGATAGAGAAGCCGCTTCTCAGAAAAAAGCAGCACTCTGCGTGTTCATGGACGTGGAGGGGGCGTTCGACAACACCTCCTTCGATGCGATCTGTGGGGCGGCTTCCAGGTTCGAAATCGACGCCACGGTTGTCGACTGGATCAGGGAGATGCTGCAAACCAGGGTCGTCACCGCCAGTCTCGGGGGCACCGAGGCCAGGGCTCTCGTCGGCAGGGGGTGCCCGCAGGGAGGTGTGCTATCACCCCTGCTGTGGACCCTAGTCGTAGACGGGCTCCTGGTGGAGCTCAACGGGATGGGCGTGACAACGGTGGGCTACGCTGACGACGTGGCTTTAATCGTCGCGGGCGACCACCTACCGACCATGAGAGGCAAGATGCAAAGAGCTCTTGTCCTCGTACAGAACTGGTGCACCGCTCAGGCGCTGAGAATCAATCCCAGCAAGACTGAAATGGTGCTCTTCACTAAGAAACGCAACCTCGCGTTAGAGCCGGTGGAAATCTTTGGATCAAGGCTGGCTCTATCCACAGAGGTGCGATACCTAGGAGTCACCCTGGACACCAAATTAACTTGGAGAGCCCACATCGACAAGCAGGCACAGAAGGCCACGGCCACGTACTGGGCCTGCAGAAGGATGGTGGGCCAGACCTGGGGACTACAACCAAAGGTGGTTCGATGGCTATACACAGCCATCATGCTACCTCAACTATCCTACGCCTCCCTAGTGTGGTGGCCTGCCATGAGCAAGGTCACATTCCGGAGGACATACGACCGGATATACAGGATGGCGCTGCTTGGCATAACCGGGGCTCTCAGAACCACACCCGGACTTGCCATGGGAGCCCTGCTTAACCTGCCGCCACCACATATCACGATATTAGAGGAGGCCTGGAGGGCGGCACTACGCCTATGGTACCTGGGACTCTGGAGAAGAACGGGCGTGGGACACACGGTGGTACTCCGGGAGGTGGGGGTGCCCCTGGCTACCCTGGCTCAAGGGGGGGACCGGTGTCCCAACAGATACCTATTCGGCCGCAACTTCAAGGTGGCATACCCTGACAGAGAGTCCTGGGAAGCAGACCGGGACAGGATTCTCTCGCCACAAGGACTCGTCTGGTACACAGACGGCTCCAAAACGAACACTGGGACTGGGGCCGGCATCTGGTGTGAGGGTCCCAGGGAGAGCACCTCGCTAGCCCTGGGGACCACGGCCACAGTCCTACAAGCTGAGGTGTTTGCAATAGAGGCCTGCGTCAGATCCATTCTGGCGAAGGGCCACAGTGGCAAGCACATCTACATCTGCAGCGACAGCCGCGCCGCACTCAGCTCCTTGGATGCCTGCGTCATAAAATCCGGGCTGGTGTGGGGCTGCGTCGAACTTCTGACAAGGCTAGCGCGTGTGAACCACGTCAAGCTGCTCTGGGTGCCGGGACACAGCGGCATCCGGGGCAACGAGCTAGCGCACAACTTGGCCAGGGAGGGAGCCTCCCGTAGAGAATGCGACGAGGGTTGCCTAACAGGCATAACTACAGGGCACATAAAATGCCTATCCAAGGAACGGGCGGAGGGTCGCTTCGTCGACCTCTGGACCAACACACCAGGCATGGCTCACACGAGGGCCCTCTTCCGAGGGCCATCCCACCAGTTGGGGTCCACGCTCACGAAGATGAACAGGACGGATTTGAGGACTATTATAGGACTCATCACCGGTCACTGGTACACAGGCAAGCACCTCGTACACCTGGGGCTCAGTGCAGGGTCCCTTTGCACGAGATGCGGGAAGGAGCAAGAGACTCCCCTTCACCTGATCGCGCGGTGCGACGGTCTCGTGGGCCCGCGGAGGCTGGCCCTGGGAACCGACTTCACCGGCGAGGAGAAAATAGAGGAGATGGGCGTGGGCAGGCTGCTTCGGCTCGCCAAACTGGCCGACCTCACGTCCTTCCCTACTACTTAGGGTGCCCATTAGGGCCCGGGCACAATGGTCCGTATGGACTGAGCGCCTGGTCACCCCGGATTAACAAACAACAACTGTATTCTATTAACAAACAATCATTAAGTTCACATCTACCGTCAACAATTGTGAAGAATTAAAAAAAGAGAACAATATTTCATATACACGAGTTGAACAAAAAATTGTAACATAGATTTTGATTCACTGTATAAAATAAAAACGATTTCCGGAGATTAACTTTGGTATATTATTGATCATATAATATTAATATTAAATTCTAACATTCATTCTTATCAGTTAGTATAATAATTACACATATTTTTCATATGCTGACTAGAAATATACATATACGTACATTTTATCATTTTTAATTACAATGTTATATTATCATTCACTCAAATATTTTATATTCGTTCGATCGTCATTTATGGATTATATATGTATAAGAGCGTTGATTTATCGTTTCGGTACCTATGGTCCTCGTCTCCGATCTGCTATCTCTCTCGATATAAGTAAAAAATTCTACCCTCATCTCATTGTATGGTGATAAGAATTTTCATTCATTTAATTCGCAGCAATCGGAGAGTCAGAATCCATGAAATTCGATTTTTCAACGTCATCAACACTTGTCTGGAGGCAAGTGATAAGAGTTTCTTTTCATCTCCCTTTTCTCTCAGTCACATGATAAAAAGTAATACTATAATTTATTACGCAATTATAATCCTATCATTAATATAATTTTTTTTTCAATCTTAATGAAATAAACTAGACAACGTTTCTTTGATTAGAAAAATAACCTCCACCATTTTTTTTTTTTTCTGCACCTTTGATATTATCAAATTAGTATGGTTCGTCGGTAAAGGTCAGTTTCTTCTTTATTGACTGGTTTTAGAAACAAAGTCCAAGATGTCACACGATAATGACATTTAGGTGTTAGTCACAAATAACCTGAAGATGGCCGGCCGGCACCGGCCGAAACGTTGTTTCTAAAACCAGTCAATAAAGAAGAAACTGACCTTTACCGACGAACCCTACGCTAAGCTGCCGCTTGTCCAACCATGCAGCGTTTCTATGCACAATTTTATTAGGGACAATGATACATTATTCAGTAATGTAAGTTCACTAATCTCTGTAAGAATCTATTTTTGACTACACTCGATCGTTCGATAGTGAAAGAATATCGTTGAAGCTGTCAAATGTGCTGGGAACGTCTGGTCTACGTGAATCGTACGTATACCGGAAACACGGTGACAATTTGCATTTGGCCCACTAAACTAAGAGGTCTGCCTTGTGCTGTACATACGTCTTTCGTATTACTCCGGTTGTGCCCAACGCCGAGATACAAACATCTGCTGTACGTATAACGTACGTCCCAAGCTCGCTTTACCGACGCTGACAATTCAACACCGTTGGCCCAACATTCCCAAAGTTGTATTGCCGACGGTGACATTTTGCCATCGCGGGCCCAGCATTGACTCGTACTCGTTCACTGACTGTCGAATGATCATGAATGCGTCAACGCTGGCTCAGCGTTGGGCACAGTTGGGCAGATAGTGCTCGAATAGCGTTGGCCATACGATGGCATGTTCGTTTTGTGGATACTGAGTATATGTATAGCAGTATAATGCGAACTAAAACAGCTAATTTTTATCTCGTGTGTCAAATAGAACAAATGAGAAGGCTGATATGACTTTCCACGCCCAGCAACGCGTTAAAATTGGAAATAATCGCCAGAAAGAATTGGAAAGATAATCATACATTTTTTATTGACATTCATCTGTCCTGTATAAATGTTCCCTGAAGACAAAGTTTCATCAAAACTATAATAATTCAAAATTTCTACACTTTCTTTAACTAATTTCGAACTAGCAAATGTATTTTCCAAACACAATGTAAAAGAATTAAGAGGTCATGACTGAAGTTTTTACTGTTTTGTTTGCAAAAGATAAAAATTTGTGGAAAGATTATGAAAATTTACTACTGAAAGATAAGAAAATATTTGAGCACAGATAATTGTGATTATTTTCTAAGTAATTACATATAGATACCTACGATAGAAAGTTTTATGATTTTCATAATACTTTACGCAATATGAATGTCATTTATGTGTACATGTAGTAGGTAAAAACGGCTTTGGCACAGAGAATTTACGCCTCATTGGTATCTTGCTCCGTACTTATCTACTCGGCTCGTATCTCATTACTGGACAAGTTTAAAAAAAAAAAAAAATGAGGGGTCTTCGGAATGAAAAATTTGATGCTGTTTCGGATTCCGGAAAGAAAAATACACCATTCCATTTGAAAAAAGCAGTCTGACCTTTGCCTGTATACTTCGTATAGAAAATACGTCTTGATTGTATACATCGCGTACACGTATAGTATACGTATCATTTTAGCTGTATACGTAGACAGACGTTAAAACGTATTTCATACGTTAAATCAACTAAGTGTTCCGTGTGGGTGGCTTTTACAACTATCTACGAAAAAACTACGAGGAACTACGATAAACTATGAATATCTAGAAACGACAATTCATATAGACATCGAATTTCATTCTACAACTATCTACGAAAAACTACTACTGTGTACAAAATCTGGCGTAAAAGCAAACTACGAAAGGTCCGAAATCCCTTTACTTTGGGCGTAGAAAATTTTCGTAGTTTGGCGTAGAAATTATTTTCACCAGGGTCGCCAGCGTCAGAATTTGCATGCTTTGAATACACGACGACTCAACATTCTGGTATAACTGCTTTTTTCCACTGTTTCGTCTATGTTTTGCGCAGTTTATTGTTAGTATCTATACGGCTCACATTATTGTTTCGAACAATAATCCTAACAGGAATAGAGTATTGCGGATGCGAAGAGATCGCCCCTCTCAAACTGAGGTAGGGATGTGTGATAAGATGGTGGCTTGTAGAGTATAAATACGGAAGGTTCCACGGCGATAAGCACAGAAGTATTTCTCTAAAAGTACTACGCCAACTAAAATCATCATGAAATTCGCATCTTGTGTCATTTTCGCCATTTTAGCGTTCTTCCAATTGTACGCTACCATCGCTGCTCAAGGTCCTCCTCCAAATCAAGGTCTTCCTCCAAATCAAGGAACTGGCAATTCTAACATCTTAGACCGCGACTACATATACACCCAGTAATCGGAAAAAGTAATCAGGTGAGATCCTCGTCATGCTATACATTCTGATTTCTATTGCGAGAAACATTGATGCCGAATAGAATTTTCAAACCCAGAAGTACCATGATTCTTTTTTGTTCTTTAATATCCTCGTCCGATGAGGACATCCGGTCATCAGGATTGACGAAAAACTAGTTGCGCCTGATTGTTTATCGACTGTTTTCACGTGAACCGAGTTTTTCGATAAAGCGTTCGAATTTCGCGGTCCCACGCGTTTACTGACCGGCGGCGCTGCGGACAAAGAAGAACGTACTGCGTGACGTCACTTGGCGTTTGAAATTGAATAATTATCAATCGCTGTCTACAATAAAAATTCTATTATCATCCATTTCTCATGAATTCTTCGGTTACTTTAAATCTGAGGAATTGAATATATATTCCATTATATTTGGATAGGTGTGTCGTGATGATGATGAGCTTTTTTCTATCTTCGACAATCGTGTGTTTCAGCCACACAGAATGAGGATCGAGTAACGAAGGTCATGACGATCAGTATCATGGACATCTATTTTGGGGTTGCAACCGTTTATCATCGTCTTGACTTTTATTATCACCTACTATCATATGTAGCAGTATAAAATAATCTCAAATAAAGCATGCTTGAATTCTGAACAGATCTCGATTTCATTTTGACACATGATAATTACACTCCCACCTCGAATTATATTCCTGTGATTGAATCTTCGAATTTCGGAATCCATAAACCGTTTAGAGACATTTGGACTCCGTAGTTTTTCTTTTAAAAAATTAATATCATTATTTTTTTTTCTTTTATGTACAGAAAATCGTATAATATAATAGAAATTTATGATTTTTCAATCGGAAGAACTACAAAGAACAAAGTCTGGATTTCGTTGAAAATTTTATCATTTTTATACATTATACATTTTATCACTAGCACAACGCCAGTTATTTGAAAGTTGATTCATTCTTTGTTGTAAACATTTTTATTTATTTTTTTGCTCGTCTCTTACTTGAATTCCATAATGATTTGATTTTTGATGGTGAGAATTATTAGAGACTGTGAATTATTTTAGACACATTTATTGAAGGTTGGAATTATACACACTAAATTTATTTTTTTAATGTAATTAGTTCAATTAAAAATTGGATATTAAAAATTGGATAAAAATCGATTGATATTAAAAACGTTTATTAATCAACAATAGTGTACGCATTAAGTAAAAAACTAACAATAATAAATACGAGTATATTCTATTAACAAACAATCATTAAGTTCACATCTACCGTCAACAATTGTGAAGAATTAAAAAAAGAGAACAATATTTCATATACACGAGTTGAACAAAAAATTGTAACATAGATTTTGATTCACTGTATAAAATAAAAACGATTTCCGGAGATTAACTTTGGTATATTATTGATCATATAATATTAATATTAAATTCTAACATTCATTCTTATCAGTTAGTATAATAATTACACATATTTTTCATATGCTGACTAGAAATACATATACGTACATTTTATCATTTTTAATTAATATCATATTATTATTCACTCAAATATTTTATATTCGTTCGATCGTCATTTATGGATTATATATGTATAAGAGCGTTGATTTATCGTTTCGGTACCTATGGTCCTCGTCTCCGATCTGCTATCTCTCTCGATATAAGTAAAAAATTCTACCCTCATCTCATTGTATGGTGATAAGAATTTTCATTCATTTAATTCGCAGCAATCGGAGAGTCAGAATCCATGAAATTCGATTTTTCAACGTCATCAACACTTGTCTGGAGGCAAGTGATAAGAGTTTCTTTTCATCTCCCTTTTCTCTTACTCACATGATAAAAAGTAATACCATAATTTATTACGCAATTATAATCCTATCATTAATATAATTTTTTTTTCAATCTTAATGAAATAAACTAGACAACGTTTCTTTGATTAGAAAAATAACCTCCACCATTTTTTTTTTTTTCTGCACCTTTGATATTATCAAATTAGTATGGTTCGTCGGTAAAGGTCAGTTTCTTCTTTGTTGACTGGTTTTAGAAACAAAGTCCAAGATGTCACACGATAATGACATTTAGGTGTTAGTCACAAATAACCTGAAGATGGCCGGCCGGCACCGGCCGAAACGTTGTTTCTAAAACCAGTCAATAAAGAAGAAACTGACCTTTACCGACGAACCCTACGCTAAGCTGCCGCTTGTCCAACCATGCAGCGTTTCTATGCACAATTTTATTAGGGACAATGATACATTATTCAGTAATGTAAGTTCACTAATCTCTGTAAGAATCTATTTTTGACTACACTCGATCGTTCGATAGTGAAAGAATATCGTTGAAGCTGTCAAATGTGCTGGGAACGTCTGGTCTACGTGAATCGTACGTATACCGGAAACACGGTGACAATTTGCATTTGGCCCACTAAACTAAGAGGTCTGCCTTGTGCTGTACATACGTCTTTCGTATTACTCCGGTTGTGCCCAACGCCGAGATACAAACATCTGCTGTACGTATAACGTACGTCCCAAGCTCGCTTTACCGACGCTGACAATTCAACACCGTTGGCCCAACATTCCCAAAGTTGTATTGCCGACGGTGACATTTTGCCATCGCGGGCCCAGCATTGACTCGTACTCGTTCACTGACTGTCGAATGATCATGAATGCGTCAACGCTGGCTCAGCGTTGGGCACAGTTGGGCAGATAGTGCTCGAATAGCGTTGGCCATACGATGGCATGTTCGTTTTGTGGATACTGAGTATATGTATAGCAGTATAATGCGAACTAAAACAGCTAATTTTTATCTCGTGTGTCAAATAGAACAAATGAGAAGGCTGATATGACTTTCCACGCCCAGCAACGCGTTAAAATTGGAAATAATCGCCAGAAAGAATTGGAAAGATAATCATACATTTTTTATTGACATTCATCTGTCCTGTATAAATGTTCCCTGAAGACAAAGTTTCATCAAAACTATAATAATTCAAAATTTCTACACTTTCTTTAACTAATTTCGAACTAGCAAATGTATTTTCCAAACACAATGTAAAAGAATTAAGAGGTCATGACTGAAGTTTTTACTGTTTTGTTTGCAAAAGATAAAAATTTGTGGAAAGATTATGAAAATTTACTACTGAAAGATAAGAAAATATTTGAGCACAGATAATTGTGATTATTTTCTAAGTAATTACATATAGATACCTACGATAGAAAGTTTTATGATTTTCATAATACTTTACGCAATATGAATGTCATTTATGTGTACATGTAGTAGGTAAAAACGGCTTTGGCACAGAGAATTTACGCCTCATTGGTATCTTGCTCCGTACTTATCTACTCGGCTCGTATCTCATTACTGGACAAGTTTAAAAAAAAAAAAAAATGAGGGGTCTTCGGAATGAAAAATTTGATGCTGTTTCGGATTCCGGAAAGAAAAATACACCATTCCATTTGAAAAAAGCAGTCTGACCTTTGCCTGTATACTTCGTATAGAAAATACGTCTTGATTGTATACATCGCGTACACGTATAGTATACGTATCATTTTAGCTGTATACGTAGACAGACGTTAAAACGTATTTCATACGTTAAATCAACTAAGTGTTCCGTGTGGGTGGCTTTTACAACTATCTACGAAAAAACTACGAGGAACTACGATAAACTATGAATATCTAGAAACGACAATTCATATAGACATCGAATTTCATTCTACAACTATCTACGAAAAACTACTACTGTGTACAAAATCTGGCGTAAAAGCAAACTACGAAAGGTCCGAAATCCCTTTACTTTGGGCGTAGAAAATTTTCGTAGTTTGGCGTAGAAATTATTTTCACCAGGGTCGCCAGCGTCAGAATTTGCATGCTTTGAATACACGACGACTCAACATTCTGGTATAACTGCTTTTTTCCACTGTTTCGTCTATGTTTTGCGCAGTTTATTGTTAGTATCTATACGGCTCACATTATTGTTTCGAACAATAATCCTAACAGGAATAGAGTATTGCGGATGCGAAGAGATCGCCCCTCTCAAACTGAGGTAGGGATGTGTGATAAGATGGTGGCTTGTAGAGTATAAATACGGAAGGTTCCACGGCGATAAGCACAGAAGTATTTCTCTAAAAGTACTACGCCAACTAAAATCATCATGAAATTCGCATCTTGTGTCATTTTCGCCATTTTAGCGTTCTTCCAATTGTACGCTACCATCGCTGCTCAAGGTCCTCCTCCAAATCAAGGTCTTCCTCCAAATCAAGGAACTGGCAATTCTAACATCTTAGACCGCGACTACATATACACCCAGTAATCGGAAAAAGTAATCAGGTGAGATCCTCGTCATGCTATACATTCTGATTTCTATTGCGAGAAACATTGATGCCGAATAGAATTTTCAAACCCAGAAGTACCATGATTCTTTTTTGTTCTTTAATATCCTCGTCCGATGAGGACATCCGGTCATCAGGATTGACGAAAAACTAGTTGCGCCTGATTGTTTATCGACTGTTTTCACGTGAACCGAGTTTTTCGATAAAGCGTTCGAATTTCGCGGTCCCACGCGTTTACTGACCGGCGGCGCTGCGGACAAAGAAGAACGTACTGCGTGACGTCACTTGGCGTTTGAAATTGAATAATTATCAATCGCTGTCTACAATAAAAATTCTATTATCATCCATTTCTCATGAATTCTTCGGTTACTTTAAATCTGAGGAATTGAATATATATTCCATTATATTTGGATAGGTGTGTCGTGATGATGATGAGCTTTTTTCTATCTTCGACAATCGTGTGTTTCAGCCACACAGAATGAGGATCGAGTAACGAAGGTCATGACGATCAGTATCATGGACATCTATTTTGGGGTTGCAACCGTTTATCATCGTCTTGACTTTTATTATCACCTACTATCATATGTAGCAGTATAAAATAATCTCAAATAAAGCATGCTTGAATTCTGAACAGATCTCGATTTCATTTTGACACATGATAATTACACTCCCACCTCGAATTATATTCCTGTGATTGAATCTTCGAATTTCGGAATCCATAAACCGTTTAGAGACATTTGGACTCCGTAGTTTTTCTTTTAAAAAATTAATATCATTATTTTTTTTTCTTTTATGTACAGAAAATCGTATAATATAATAGAAATTTATGATTTTTCAATCGGAAGAACTACAAAGAACAAAGTCTGGATTTCGTTGAAAATTTTATCATTTTTATACATTATACATTTTATCACTAGCACAACGCCAGTTATTTGAAAGTTGATTCATTTTTTGTTGTCAACATTTTTATTTATTTTTTTGCTCGTCTCTTACTTGAATTCCATAATGATTTGATTTTTGATGGTGAGAATTATTAGAGACTGTGAATTATTTTAGACACATTTATTGAAGGTTGGAATTATACACACTAAATTTATTTTTTTAATGTAATTAGTTCAATTAAAAATTGGATATTAAAAATTGGATAAAAATCGATTGATATTAAAAACGTTTATTAATCAACAATAGTGTACGCATTAAGTAAAAAACTAACAATAATAAATACGAGTATATTCTATTAACAAACAATCATTAAGTTC
Source organism: Euura lappo (assembly GCA_018257835.1). Taxonomy (NCBI): domain Eukaryota; kingdom Metazoa; phylum Arthropoda; class Insecta; order Hymenoptera; family Tenthredinidae; genus Euura; species Euura lappo. The sequence goes on along the minus strand of JAEUYN010000906.1, from coordinate 372,169 downwards.
ACATCTACCGTCAACAATTGTGAAGAATTAAAAAAAGAGAACAATATTTCATATACACGAGTTGAACAAAAAATTGTAACATAGATTTTGATTCACTGTATAAAATAAAAACGATTTCCGGAGATTAACTTTGGTATATTATTGATCATATAATATTAATATTAAATTCTAACATTCATTCTTATCAGTTAGTATAATAATTACACATATTTTTCATATGCTGACTAGAAATACATATACGTACATTTTATCATTTTTAATTAATATCATATTATTATTCACTCAAATATTTTATATTCGTTCGATCGTCATTTATGGATTATATATGTATAAGAGCGTTGATTTATCGTTTCGGTACCTATGGTCCTCGTCTCCGATCTGCTATCTCTCTCGATATAAGTAAAAAATTCTACCCTCATCTCATTGTATGGTGATAAGAATTTTCATTCATTTAATTCGCAGCAATCGGAGAGTCAGAATCCATGAAATTCGATTTTTCAACGTCATCAACACTTGTCTGGAGGCAAGTGATAAGAGTTTCTTTTCATCTCCCTTTTCTCTCAGTCACATGATAAAAAGTAATACTATAATTTATCACGCAATTATAATCCTATCATTAATATAATTTTTTTTTCAATCTTAATGAAATAAACTAGACATCGTTTCTTTGATTAGAAAAATAACCTCCACCATTTTTTTTTTTTTTTTTTTGCACCTTTGATATTATCATCTAACATTTAAATTCAAATTCGCACCGCGAATGACTACTGATTATTTTCAAGCGATTCGAAGAATCAACGAGATCGAAAAACTCATTTCAATCCGGTTCATTAATTTTTAATCATTTTCGAAAAATAGTCTTATGTACAAAAAGGCACCTTTTGCTTTTAGGTAAAATTTCTCAATCTCACTGACTCGTCGAGGTTCTAAGAAATGGATACATCATTGAATTTGATTCATTTCTGTTTTTCTGGGGAAATTTTTTTTGCAGATGCTTGAAATTATCGGCTCTACTTGTCATCATGTCATTGTTTGTGCTTCAGAGATTCAAATTTTGCGAGCTTCACACGTACGGAAGATAAAAAATACGAGACTGTAAACGTAATCAGACGTGTGTCTCGGTGTATTTTTTTCTTCTGTATCGAGTAGCTCGCAAAAGCCATTTTCAAACGGCAGCAGCCGTTAATTGCGGTTCCATATCCTCGCTCACTGGGGTAGAAGGAGCTTCCGTTATAGGAGTCGGTGGATCTTGGTCCGTGTTTCCTTCAAGTTGACAAAAAAATTAATCAATAAAATGGGTAGAATTTATCAAAACGAATTTCAAATTTTCTTTCATTTCCTCATCAAAACTAATTTCATACCCTCGCGAAATATAATTTTTAATTTTTTATACAATTTTGGTGATAAGAATGTACAGTTTTTGATAAATATCCACAAGTTTCAATCAGAATTCACACAATCTAGATAAAGATCTAAAACTTATCAATGAAAATCTAGAATCTGAGAATATTGATGGTAAAAATTTTGTTCACAAAAATGCACAGATTTTTTTAAAATTCCATATTTTTTATTCAGATCCATAATCAGTGAATCAAGATCTACTATTTCTCGATAAAAAAAATCATTCTCATTCAAAATTTCGTGGGGAAAAAACAAAAGTTAAAAAAATGATAATCACCTGTGAAAGAGCTGGACCTACTTCTCCCCGATCTGCAGACCTGGCAGAGAGGTTTCAGGATAGTAAAGCTCGGTCTCAGTCTGACAAGCACGTAGATATAAGGGTCCAACGTGAAATGAACGCAGAGCAGAATATCCGCGATCATGTTGAAAGCTCTGATCAATTTCTTACTCAGACGTGCCCCGTCTGCAAGAGTCATGGAGTACTGAGCCAATGGAATCGATATCTGAAACAATGAGAAATTTGATTTTATCGCATCCCAATACAAATTTTCATGTGCAAAAAATTTGAATCTTCGCTATAAGCTGTGCAGATAGTATAAATAAATCAGGATAAAATCCTGGGGCAACGTCTAGTCGACAAAGCGGCGATTTGTTAGATCGTAAACATAATAGTAACGTATTGTTATCACGGTGGCGAAACGTGACTTGGATTCAGAGAATCTTCAGTGTCTATGATGTATGACGGGGAAATAAAAAATACGTAGGTGTAATAATAACGCGCGTACGTAGGGATACGTGATTCGCGAATTTTAGAATAAATTATTGAGGAAGTGACGACGATCGCCTAAGGAAATCCTAATTGATTATTTACGATACCAAGGCCACATTCTGATATGTTTTTTGCCAACTTGTTAATCGAAGCACTCGATCAACACAATTTACGACTATTCGACTATTACATACTAACAATAAGAATTTTTTAATCGTCATTACAGTCTTGAAATTATTGTCACATCTTCTGGAATTAGCCAGATACAATTTTGATGAGAATCTAAAATTTTTTAGATTTTTTTTAACAAAAATCTACAATGAGAGAGGAGAGACTAGAATCTACAGTTCTTGATAAAAAAATCCTCGAGGTTTATCGAAAATCCACAATTTTCAGAAAATCTATGTTCAACAATTATAAAATCTACAATGAGTGATAAAAATCTATATGCATTATCGAAAGTCGAAATGATTTATGCAAATCTGAAATGTTTCATGAAAACATACCATTTTTTGATTGAAAAAATCTACAATTATGATCCTGATCAAATGCTTGAATATTGGACGAATTAGTTTGATTCCGACTCACCATCTGAGGCATCCAGCAAATGACGAAAGAAATCGACAGCATAGCCATGAGACGAGCGAAGGCTCGTTCTTCGGCAGTGGCTACAACTTCCGGTGGAGGACCGGTAACGATGCTGAGAAGTGGTTTCGCCCTTGACGAAGCTCTCGAGACTCTTCGGATCACTCCAGATTTTCGATTCAGCCTACTCAGGGCTCTGGATACGTGCAAATTGCACCAAACGATACAGAGGCAGAGTAGAGTTCCTGAAATCGCGAATTAAACAAACCGTAAAAATCGTTTTCAGCAAGCTAGGTAATAAAAAATTCCGAATTCCATATAATTATACAAATTTTTACATGTAATTTGACTACATAACATAACTCTTTGTGTGTCTATACATAAACTGAATACATTTTTACTAAAACTTGATAGAATTGTAGATACATGCGTGATTGATAAATTTCATATATATTTATCATGTATCATTCCAGACAGCTAATATATAACAACACGTCGAAAGACAGACGTATAAATTAATTTGATAAAAAACTTGTTTTCATCCTGGGTATTTAGAAAGTCGATGTTTGTGGATCATCCCAAATGATTTTGGTTCTACTTGACTACTAGCATCAAGTTTTCATGTGAATTGTATATGAAAAAACTAGTTTTTACCCCAGGCATTGCAAAATCTAAATTCTCCAATAACCCCAAATAATTTTGGATTCGATTGACTATCGTCAAATTTTTCTGTGCCTGAACATCTTGGTTCCTACCAAAGGCGAAGAAGATGTAGGCGTAGGCGACGTTCCCTTCATCCGTTGCGTCTCTGTACCGAAGGCACCTGTTGTTCCCATAGTATGCTCCAAATCCAACAAATGGCAGGAAGCACAGAACCGCAGCAACGACCCAGAGCAGGAGCATGCATCGTATGATAACGGGATACGTCACCTGCTAAAATACACAGGATTTTTCTTGGGTGAAAAATTGCACAGGCTACAAGGCGGTTAATCTGGCACACATATATCGCTCAATGGGAGTCACAGTCGAGCCTAGTCAGCGAATGGCGAATACTAATCACCGTTTATCAGCGATAACTGCTTGGTTTGGTTAATTTATAGTCACGTCGCGTCCTGACAAAGAATTAGGAACTTGGAATGTGAGGATAAACGTTGTGCGTTGAATTCTTGAACGATGACGACTTTGCTATAATGTACTAGACTCTTTGTGAGCAAAAGGTGGCTGATCGAGCGACGTATTTGTTGAACGGATCAATTGCTGATGACTGGAGTCTAATTTGGAGTTTAGTTAGTTTTATTGATCTTCGAACTGGGATCGTGTCAAGTTACACTCTGCGTGGGACTAATCGTATAGACGCAACGACTAATTGGCTTCTAATTGCTTTCTTCGATTTTCAGTTAAGGGAGATGAAAAATAGGCTAACACTGAGAAATCATCCAGGGGTTCAGCTTTAATTGTTGACAAAGTTTGGAAGGTCCAGTGGAATAGGTTATCAATCTGTAATTGAAGTTGAATCGTTAATACGATGAATAAGATTAAGTATATTGCCAGATCTGTACTATCAGATGCTGGGTTTACATACACTGGTATATTTACCGTCCAAGACCCGATAGTGATTGGGTCAGAGTTGACACTGGTAAGTTGAGTCCCGATCATGTATCTCTACAGTACCTAGTGCAATACAATATCGAGTGAACAAGAAAGTACGCCAATTCACTAATCGCCCAATCAGGCCTGCCCGTAGCGTCTGTACCGTGGTGGCTCTACTCTCCTCATTACATTATAAACGAAGACTGCGCGGTTATATACAATGACAGCAACGGACGGATCACAAATATTGACTGCACTCATCAGCTGCCATTCGTCTGCGAAGTATCACTTGCTGAAGGTGAGAACCCAAAATAATGTTCTGTCCCAAAAAACTGTGTCTATACTTAAGAACATGAATTGAAACATTGGGATGTGGAATTGTTGCTGATTGAAAAATGTCTCGAGCTATAATGCTCTCAATATACTAGAGATTTTAGAGTGGCGGATGGATCCTTTTTCCACATCATTGTGGACTCGTTCATCGATTGAATCAACTGACTCCATTTCAATCTCCCATCCGAACCGAATAATGGAATCCACCGCCACGGTCAATTGAATATGTCAACTACCAATTCTTTCAACAAGGGTTAACGGAGAAACTGGATCCATGAACATACGCAGTTCAGTGTCATGTGGTTAGGATAACACCGCTTGTGAAACGTCCCAAGGCCCCCCCAGACTAATTGCGACCAAGTTTCGGATCAATTTCTTATTGGCACTTTTTTGTTTCCGCTCCAGGCTGCCCGGTTCCAGTTGGTCCTCAAGGCTCACAAGGCTCACAAGGATCAAATTTCTAAAATCGGTGTTCGAAACCATACCTCGAAAATAACATCCGAGTATCAATGATATACATGCACGCTTTTCACCGAGAACTCCAATGGCAGGGAGAACATGGCGCGGACGGACTCCCCGGTTCCGAAGGTCCACCTGGTTCACCTGGATTCGATGGAAGGAGGGGTCCTGTCGGTCCTCCGGGTCCAAGAGGACTGCCGGTAGGTGGATGAAAATTTGAATGTCGAAACCAATGATAACTTGCCAGTAGGAAGGGAATGGGCCGAATCGTTCAGCAAACGTACACATCTTCCATCTTGTTCCAGAGTCCAGCAGGAAGGCCAGGGATGAACGGGGAACCTGGACCTCCAGGACCGCCAGGACCCGGCTACAACGCTACGTGGTTCGCTCTTCTGGGTGAGTGAAAAAAGAATTGGTACCAAAATTCGGAATCTGTTTGGTCAGCCGTATAAAATGAATATTTTTCATTCCGTCAGCCGCTTGTCAGGAACGGAGCCGAAATCAAGGTATATTCCCAGATAGTGGCGAGTCTGCCACATATTTCGGAAATTACAGCCTCCTCGAGCAGGCGTGTGAAGAGTTCATCGCGAGAGCGTTCGAGCAGATGCTGGTCTCTTTCCAGAATTCTATTGCACCGGAAGAACGGAAAGAATCAACGGCAAAAACCTGCCGAGATGTATTCGACGCTCATCCAGACAAACCCAGCGGTGAGTGTCGATCGTTTTCATGATTCAGTATTGAAGTGAGGCACCATTTTGCGAATGACAATCTACGTTTTCACTTCATGAAAGGTGAATACTGGATCGATCCCAGCGTCGACGGCACCAGCGATAAGATATTGGTTCACTGCGACGCTGAAACAGGTTCAACCTGCATCAGGCCCACGATCAATCAATCTCAAATCATCACGTACGAGGGTGAAGAGCAAGAAGTTTGGCTCAGCGAGCACGAAGTTGGAATGCAGGTATTAATCCTGGAATCCATCAACTATCAATTTTGGTAACATCTGTACCCTTCTGCCTCCATTTCGCAGATCCGGTACACGGCTGATGATCACCAGATGAATGCTCTTCAACTCTTATCGAGGCACGCCGAACAGAAGGTGACGTTTCACTGCAATAATTCAGTCGGCTACTTCGATGCTGAAGATCAAACCTACGAGCGAGGGTTGAAGCTCTCGGCTTGGAACGGTGTTGAGCTCAAACCACGCGGTAGACGGAGTCTGAGATACGACGTGATATCTGACGGGTGTCAGGTGAGCGAATTAGACTTCTTCATCCCATTCACTTGAACATCGTGAAGGGTGTGATTAATTAAAATACATTTATTCTTCAGAATCGGAGCAACGAGTGGCAGGAAACGGTGATCGCTTATCGAACGAGCCGACCGGTACTCCTCCCCATATTGGACGTGGCCCTGAGGGATCTTGGAGGACCGGAAAAGAGAGCTATCGTTGAAATCGGGGCTGTTTGTTTCAGCTAAACCAGTTCAATCCGTACACTTCAATGCAAATGTATGAATTTTGTAATGGTATAATTGTTAAAGACATATCGATCTCATCAAGGTAATGTTGATTGGTCTTCGGTATCGTAGATCCAAAAACAAAACTCTGCCTCATCGAATATCTTTTGTTCCAATAATCCAATCACCGATTGCAGTTTGATTGACTTTTTCCACTGGAATTTATATCCATTCTTTTTTTCAATCATTTTTTTATTAGGCAGTCTAGACGAGGATATAAAAAAATATGTAAAAACCATTATATAGTGTTGAGAGTTGATTAAAGTGTAAAATTTCGATGTATTTCGTTATATTCAGTATCCACACACAAAAAATCGCTTTCTTCATTCAACGTAAAGCAAGTTTGACCACCTCGAATTTCTGTTGATTCAATTTGGCATTGTAGATTAATGGCTGAAGATGAACTAGAATTGATGTTACACAATCTATGGAAAATTTGGTAGAATGAAACAAGGTGGTCGAGGGTAGGGTCCTGTTTAATTTGCAAATTACCCCCCGGCTTTTAATCATCTCAACGGAGGTAACGAAGCCTTGGCATAAAGTCTCAGGTTTCTGTCTCTTTAGCCTCGAGCTGAAAACTGATCCAAGCTTATCGCATATCGTAAAATTGCTCGTCAAATTAATTGAAAAGTCCCAAATTCTCTCGAATTTATTTTTCAAACTTGTTCAATAATTTTTCCATCACGGGGGAAACGAATACGAATTAAGCGCGTGGCATCGAGTCGATGAACCCTTCAGACCTTGAGGCAATTGCGTCGTTTGCTTCTCACGAAGTGGATCAAGAGCTGAATTAAATTGCGGGGGTTGTTTTTTTATCCTTGAACCGCACTTGTTCATTATTTCAGTGTCCACGAGTCGATGATCCTCTAACAATTACGGATAAGGAAACGCGTTATTGGCACTAAAGAAGAAGTTATAGATCATACATTCGCTCAAATTGCACGCTATTCCCCGGTGAGACGTTTCCCCAGGATCCGCATGCGAAATTATAACCCAAATTTATAGTCCAATTTCCCTTGTTAATTGGGGAATGAATTTGACGATTCTATATCGCGTGCCTAATGACATAAGGTCGTAAGCGCCAACATACGACTTTTTGCTCTTCGTAGCGGCAAAAGGGCGTATAATTTTTTTGTTATCATAATTAGACTAAAAACACGAAGATTCGTTCATAAACGTTAAAATTGAATACTAGGTCAATTAAAAGCAGAAGGACGTATGTACTGGCGGATACAACCTTTCAGTCCTAACTTCGCTTAAAAAAAATGGTTTCCATTAATTGCAGAAGGTCGTATCCGCCAATTTTTTTTTTTCAATCAATTTTCGTGAATTCGTCAATAATGGCAGAAGGTCGTATCGACTGGTAGATACGACCTTTTTGAATTAATGAAATTAAAGAAAAAGTACCTCGACTAATTGCATATGGTCGTATCCGCCAAAATTATTCTCGCTGTAGGTGATGTCGTTTATCCGAGTTTTCACGTGTTTTTACACCGATTTGGAAAAATCATGAAAAATGAAGAAAAAAAAAATTGGAGATGCGCCCTTCTGCTTTTAGCTCCGAATATTTTTTGTCGAATTTTTCGAAACGACGTCAATTTCGATTTTTCTTTGCGTTTCACGAGTTTTTACACCGATTTGGAAAAATCATGAAAAATGAAAAAAAAAAATTGGAGATACGCCCTTCTGCTCTTAACATTCATTTTTTATTTTTCTAACGAATTGTAATGAAAGAACGACGTATCCGCCCAACTTACGACCCTTTGCACTTACATTTCTCGATCTCGTTATTTCAATTGTTTCAATACGTTTTGATCACTTTTAGAGCGAATGGCGAAAAAAAAAAAAATTATACGCCCTTTTGCCACCAAAATCGTGTTTTTGGCGCTTACGACCTTATGTCATTAGGCACGCGATATCCCAGGAAAGTCAATTATATTATTCATGGAAAACTTTCAAAGGCTGTTCATCAGCATTGACGTCACGCCTTGATAGACAATCCTTGTGAAAATTGAAATTGAACGAATGTCCCTCATCCCTTATTTTCGAAACAACAAATTTTTTTCATAAATTTCAATTTTTGTTACACTGAAAAAATTTGTTAGGCTCTTCTTTTTCGAAATATCTGCAATCTTCTGTTTTTCTTCTTCCATTAATTCACAAAGGAATTCAAATAAGAATCTTCTTTTCAGTTTTGAAAATAAAAATTTAAAAACTATCTGAAATTCTATTTCCTTCATTTTCATCCAGTGATATTAAATAATAATTTTGACAAGAATTCATTGTGAGTCTGACAATGAGAAAAGAGTACAGAATCGACATCTGCATTCTGTATAACGTACGTGACAAACGAGTGGAGATGGGCAAGAGAAATTTAAATCGTTTAACGGAAGTAGGGCACGCGATAATTTGGCGAGATCCACCTGTCCTTGTTCCCAAAGAGCTTGACAGTGAAAAAGAAAGGCATCTGATGGCTTTTGACATCCAGAACTCACGACAGACGACCAAAGTTTAAATTTCGCTTTAATTGACCAGTCAAACGATCAGCTAACAGTCAGGATTCGAAAATTATGCATTTTTTAATCACAGGCATTAAAAAGTATCTTTTTCGAGCCTAATTTCGGTCCTCAAAGCATTAAGTTCGTGACTGACTTAGAAAGTCTTTTTACAGTAGCTCAATACTTTTTACGGCAGTTATAATACGCAGTTTATCCAGATCTAAACTGGCGTCAATGTAACTTTTAACACCCCCGCGGCCCGGAGTAAAAAAAAAATTGTATGGGGCGTGCGCATGGGCTCGCGAGGTACGCCAACGACTCGTACTAAAAACAGTTACTTTACGCGCTTGTCACATAGATATCTATTTTCTATACTTATTATTGATCTAAATGAGCGTTGTGAAACAATAAAACAATAAAATAATTGTGGATTTTTGTCAATGAAATCGTTCAGACAGAGGAGAAGACTTGAGAGAAAAAAATAAAAGTCCAGCATCGCTCGGGGTGTCAGATGTTTACGAAATAACTTGTCAATGTCAGACCGTTGACGCCTGACGACGACGTTAGTGTACCACTTAGACACACGTACACTGTATAACAGATATTTCTGGACTAAATAATATCGTAAAACGAATTTAATAGACCCGATGGAAGAAGTTCGACTGGAAGATAAAATGCGCGTACTGCATTACAGCAATTTTTCAACACTTTTGAATTTCGATATCATTTCCCGCCAATAATTAGGTGCCATACAATATATATATCTCAGTTTTTCGTAATCAATTCTGTATAGTGGTCCAATTTTAAGGATGTATGATGAGATAAAAATCGGAAAAAAATCAACCACAATCAGGATGATAAGAGTATTCATTTTCAATAATAATAATGCCCAAAATTTATCAACAAATTGTTTAAACAAACCACTGTTTAACAAATTTTCTGGTGACGTTATTTTTTTTCATGTCAAATGAATTCGTTAATCTTTCTGAACACACATGAATTTTTTCAGAATTTTGTCACTTTTTTTAAATTTCCGTTTTCGATTTTGAAAAATGGAGAAAAAAATTTTAATTTTGGATATGTTATTGTGGAAACGATGTAGATTACGATTCCGAAGTTTCCGGAGAGTGGAACTAATATAGTTTTGTAAATACAGCCTTTAGAAATTTCCGATTTTTTAAACCGATTTTTTTCCGAAATTTAAAAAAAGTGACAAAATTCTGAAAAAATTCACGTGTATTCAGAAAGATCAACGGATTCATTTGACATGAAAAAAGAAAACGTCACCAGAAAATTTGTTGAACAATGATTTGTTTAAACAATTTGTTGATAACTTTTGGGCATTATTATTATTGAAAATGAATACTCTCATCATCTTGATTGTGGTTGATTTTTTTCCGATTTTTATCTCATCTCGAAGTACTCAATATTGACGACGAGACTCACTTTTGGTTGAGATTGTATAGCCTATACATCCTCAACGATTATGTGCGTTGATATGGATATGGAGACATAGGTGATTCTGGAGCAAGAAATTGGACTGCATTTATTTGTTTTTTGTTTTAGATTTCCATCAGGAAAAAATCTCTCCGACGTCATGGAAACCTAGAAGAAAATATATTTGACTGCCCTAGTTTCAGACTCACATACATAATCTATACGGAATTGAATTTGTTATTCGTATCATTGGTACTGTAGGAACTGCGTCAGTAATCAATCGCCACTGTGTATATAGGTAATGGGTCAGCGTTCGCACATATGATGTATGTGTGCATATTGGCACAGAAGCTGATACACATGGGAAATCTTGAAAAAAATGACTGCTAAATGTGGGATTTTTCATGAATTTTCCTCATCTTTTCTTTTTCACTGTAATAATTTCTTTCTTCCCTATAATTAATTGCCTACAATTTTTTCTTCCATGTGATCGTGAATAATTAACAAAAATTGATTATATATAGTTAGACTGAATTCATTATTTCATTTTGTGTGAATGTCAATTCTGTGTACTGAAAAAATCAATAAAAACGTGATCGATAAAAAAATGATTGAAATAACTGCTGAATCGATGATTGAAACAAATAAGTACGAAACCATAAAAATTATGAACAAGAAAACACTGACAAAGTCAAGAAAAAACTAAATCATAGAAATTATAAAATTTGATTGCAGTCATATAACGTGAAATCTGTCAAGTATTTTACGAAATTGCTCTAAATCGTTTCTAATTGGTTGAAAATTCCCAAAATCACTCGAGATGACAGATAAAGAAGAAAAAAAATTGTTAATCTTGTTTGAAAGAACAGTACAGATTTATATAGTTTGTAAAAATGTAGGGGTCTTAAATCACCTCCACACATCTTGTTTCCGGCGAGACACAGACGACTCAATTATCTCTTTCCGGTTCAAATAAGATTGTCAAAACGTTCTCATCGCTATAATGCCAGCAAACAATTTTGCAGTAAATACTAAAGATCCCAGCTTCCACGTTGCCTTTCTTATACTTACAATTTTATTAGGTGTAGTCCGCAAACTTTCGCCAATTTGTTGGCAAGCAAAGTTTACTGCACACTGGAGTTTAATATAGTTATGGGAAACACGTGTGACTGAACTTATTTATCCTCAAAATGTCATCGAATACTAATAATAATCCTAGTTTTACTACTAAAGCAACTTGCGCCATTGAAGCTGTTCACACTTCGTATAATATATCGCAGGACACACGATATTACGAAGTAGCGATAAAGTTTTTAATAATTATATATTTAGATCATTGTATACAATATTTTATTCTACACTCCGAGCTGCCAAATTATGGACGCCTCTAATTTCTCCAATTGTTAATTAATGATGAGCATAGTCTATTTTTAATTGAGGGGGTCAGTGCGAAAAAGGGTTGGTATAGAACTGACTTTTTTTCAAAATTATTAAACAGTATAAAAGTAAAAAGTAGTATCTTTCTATTGTCTCTACCGCACGGAAAGTTTGATTTTCGAAGCCTGCGTGTAGCGTGCGCAAAGTGCCTGATTTGCGAGCAGTGTAGAAAGTAAAGCCACGGTGCGGAAAGCTTCATTTCGACTGATATGGGCCACTTTACTCACTTTTAACACGATATAATATATATATTTCTATCATTTTTCAATTTTTCATTTGAACCCTTTTTTTTATAATTTCAAACCAAAAATAGATATTTATGTGGCATGCGCAGAACAGTTACTTTCTGCGCGCGCCCCATACAATATTTTTTACGGAAAAGGCATTAATAGTCACTTTGACGCCAGTGGAGTTCCGCACGAACTGCGTATAGGAGCTGCTGTAAAAGGTAGTAGAGAGGGGGTAACCTGCGGTATAAAGACTTTATTCCGCAACTTTGACATGCGCACTTCGAACTGCGCATCAAAGTTGCGGAATAAAGACTTTATACCGTAACTTTGAACTTAGCGGTATAAAGTGCCACTTGCCGGAACGAAAACAGGCGTCAAAAAGTGACTTTTTAATGCGTGTGCCGTAAAAACATTATTCTCATATCGTTGATACGATTTTCAGAATTAATTCAGTATAACGATGACTTGTGTCCTGATCAATCAGTCATCAACTTCGTATAGACAAATTTTATATAGACAGTCAAGAAGATAGAAAAAAAAAACGCCAAATTAAAACGTTGATCTTCTAGTTTGAGAATCAAGTTTCTGTTGATGTAAATAAAATTTGTTAATTATCAACGAGCAGACAGACGTCACTGTATTTTGACTTCTCTTCTCGATCACAAAATAATTGGTCCATCAAGAACAGGTTTTGAATCGTCAAGGTTTTTAAGAAAGTACAAAATACGGAAATTAAGAAACATGATTAAATACTTCAAGAACGATTGTGATAATTGAAAATATTCCCACGTGTATGGAAAAATGCTTTCTAATTATAAACGTGAATGTGAATAAGGCCGAGGGTCGACTGATTCGCGTCTTTCGCGTTATACTGCCAATTGACGATTGCTCGATTATCTCTACACGAGTTTCAGCTGTAATCAGACTCTCATACTCTTTCATTAACCAGAATCTCTCAGTGTCTTTTTTCCCCCCACACAGAGAAAAGAAGCACATAACTAGCCTCATTCATACTGAAAAGCAAAGAGCAAATGCCAATTATGCGATAAAAGAGGAAAAAAAAATTAAAATTGCGAATTTTTTTAGTCACGTGTTCGAAGAAGCCTTCAAGATCTCATATTTCGCGCTGCCTATACAATATCGAGTCATAGCTTGTGTACACATTTGAATATAATAAATAAGCTTGACTGACAACAATTCTTATCAGCGTCATTTAACGAGGCCTTGTAAAGATCGGAGTTCAAGTAAGTAGTGTAAGAGTCGTGCGTGCCCGAAGGCACGAACACATTTAACGATCAGTAGTCTCTTTGGTTTGCGAGTCAATATCAATAAACTAATATTGATAAGATTTTTAACGATAAGCGAGGTCAAGGTACCCGCCTTATAATTACACCCTGACCAATTATCCCAAGTGTCAATATATAGTTAAAATTATCTTCTGTTCTGTCTAACTCCATTGATTACCGAAGTGAAGCTCGTTGAAATCGCATTATGATTGCATTTCTGGTTGTTTGATTGTTTTTCCTCATTAACGTTAATTGATTACAATTCTTCAATAATTGGTGATTGATAATAACGACCGGAATGTTCGAAGTAGCCGTTACATTGACTATTGTCTCATTTATACACATTTTTGTACATTTGGAGTGCAAAAAAAACATTAATTTTTTTTTTGTCACGATTCTAATGTAACAAAAATTAATTCAAGTTCAGAATAAACAGGAAATTAGAAAAAACGAAGATTATCTTCTCCTTTCAAATTCCGTGTTCGTAATTATCATCAATGAATGAACGATTCTTTGAAGGACTCGCGCAAAAAAAAAGCTTGTGATCAAAAAACAAAATTGGATCACGGTTCTATTATATTAGCGCTCATTCATATTCACCTATAGCAAAACTTGTAACTTGCGATAACTATTCGTATCACGATATGATTAAACGCGATCGCGAAATTAACAGTTTATGATTCTCAACAGTGAATGAATGAATGAATCGGTTTCCAATCTTTTGATAATCAGAAGGAAAACCCAAAAACATGCGATGGTCGTGACTAAAAACGGCCCAAAAGAATTCCCTGACTTTTTTTTTCGTTTTTTACAATTTTTTGAATTTATTTTACCTTCCCATAATTTACAGAATTTTCTCTGTCTCGTGTCTGCACCGCATGAAAAATTGCAAAAAGTCTCAACATTTCATCCGATAGTCTGGTAAAACTTTTCTCTCAAGCATCTTGAAATGTTTAATTGCGACTCATATAATTTCCAATATTTCAGTTTGAAATTCGTTGGGTGTTTTCTTCAGTGTCAAAAAATCGCATCGCTGAAAAAATTCTAGGATCTGTTCGAGACGAATGATTAATAGACGTATAAAATCTAGCATAGAAAAACAGGCCCAAAAGCACCACTACAGAAAACTTCCCAACATTCTGGGTCCCGATTTGAACGCGATACACATATCGAAAAACACTCTAAAAAATTATTATAAATCTTTTTCGTCGACTTTCCCAATGAACGGATAATTAGCTGCTGTTTTTATTACCTCGACCCAATTTTGTGACGCGAAATAAAAACACGATGAAAGCAGTAGAAGATATCGAAGAACGCGGAAGAAGTTTTTCCTTTTTTTCTTTCTTAATGAACTTTTTTATATTCTATGAGAATTTCTCAACAACAGAGTTTGTAATTTTTTAAAATTTTAAAAAATTTTTCTCGACCTACCTTCTGGTACACGAAAGGCCGAGTGAGAGCCAGCCATCTCTCTGCTGCCATGACGATGGCGACGCATCCGCTGAAGAGTCCGAAGAACCTGAAGATCACCCTTCCGGCACAGAAGATCCTCGTGGTTGCTGCGTCTTCGACGTAAATTTGCATGTACATCTGGACCAACATCCCGAGCAGTGGGATCAGATCGTTGGTCGCGAGACAACGAAGCATCAAAAGATGCTTGCGATTCCTTCTCTGCGAAAAATAACGGAAAAAAAACCCGAGAGTTTAAAAAATTGTCGAGTTGTGAATGATTTCGACGATTTTTTTAATCACTTATTTTCACTATGGATCGAAATGATGTCAATTCATTTGTTCCTTGTCGAAAAATCGTCGATTTCAATACGTTTTTTATTTCTTCTCTCCATTAGTTGATCAATGATTTCGTCTATTGATCGAAAAGACAATAATTCGATGATTTTAACAATAGATGATCGATAAATCAACGAATTAAAATCGCACAGTCTGTCTCAGGGTAAAAAAAAGGGTTCCTAAGGTGTCTGCAGAATTCGAATGAGTCTACAAATGGCGGGAAAATAGCTTGGCGGGAATCCGGATAGACTATGAAACACGATAGTAGGCACAGTATTTGACTCATTTATTCAATCAATCATTTTTTTTCTTGTCAATGATTACGCGAATGAGAAATTTACAGATAAAGAATCTGTATTGAATGTATAATAAAGTTGGGTACCTCAATCTTGTCTCTATATAAAATTAAAACAAAATTCTATCTCGGTTAGTTTATAAAAATATTATACAATGTAGATAATATTATAAAATTTGAAAATTTTCATATAATTTTGTATGAAATATGTTCAAAAGCGTAGGTAATATTTTTCTTTCAATAATTATAGATACTGAAAATATTTGACAAGGAGAAAAAAATATATTATATATCGCGTGCCTAATGACATAAGGTCGTAAGCGCCAAAAACACGATTTTGGTGGCAAAAGGGCGTATAATTTTTTTTTTTTCGCTATTCGCTCTAAAAGTGATCAAAACGTATTGAAACAATTGAAATAACGAGATCGAGAAATGTAAGTGCAAAGGGTCGTAAGTTGGGCGGATACGTCGTTCTTTCATTACAATTCGTTAGAAAAATAAAAAATGAATGTTAAGAGCAGAAGGGCGTATCTCCAATTTTTTTTTTCTTCATTTTTCATGGTTTTTCCAAATCGGTGTAAAAACTCGTGAAACGCAAAGAAAAATCGAAATTGACGTCGTTTCGAAAAATTCGACAAAAAATATTCGCAGCTAAAAGCAGAAGGGCGTATCTCCAATTTTTTTTTCTTCATTTTTCATGATTTTTCCAAATCGGTGTAAAAACACGTGAAAACTCGGATAAACGACATCACCTACTGCAGCGAGAATAATTTTGGCGGATACGACCATATGCAATTAGTCGAGGTACTTTTTCTTTAATTTCATTAATTCAAAAAGGTCGTATCTACCAGTCGATACGACCTTCTGCCATTATTGACGAATTCACGAAAATTGATTGAAAAAAAAAAATTGGCGGATACGACCTTCTGCAATTAATGGAAACCATTTTTTTTTAAGCGAAGTTAGGACTGAAAGGTTGTATCCGCCAGTACATACGTCCTTCTGCTTTTAATTGACCTAGTATTCAATTTTAACGTTTATGAACGAATCTTCGTGTTTTTAGTCTAATTATGATAACAAAAAAATTATACGCCCTTTTGCCGCTACGAAGAGCAAAAAGTCGTATGTTGGCGCTTACGACCTTATGTCATTAGGCACGCGATATGCTTCCTGTAGGTAATAGAGACACAAAATAAAGATTCAATTTGTTCTTTTATCACACAGAACCCATTTTTTTCTCCCTAGGGGTTTGTGATAATTGTAAATCATTCGTTGTCCATCGAGTAAAAGAAGAGCGTGCGACAAGCTTCTACGTTTCGCTTGAGTCATACGCGTGTGGAAAGTTGTGCAAAAGTGTGTATCGAGAATTAAAACCGCAGCCTGATTCCATATAGTCTAACAATCAGTTTTATCACATTAAAAACAACAATAATAATCATCAAACTCCTCACCTTGTCTCTATTGAACAGAATAACAAGCGCTGATATGTTCCCAATTACACCAGCTACGTATACGAGGGTCAAAATGATCTGCGGTACGATTCCAACATGTGGTTCTCTAGGCAACCCCACCATTCCCGTAGCATTCGAAGAACTTGTCCCGTTCGAAAACTGACTCAAATCATCCTCCATATTGACTTTCAACATATATAATTCAATATTGAAGATAAAAAGAAGAGGATAAAATGAAATATAAACTTTTTATTCAAGATACGATATTAAACACTTTTTTATCTTCTTCGATGTCGCAACTGCGATAAATTGCCTCGTCGCATTCCTATGTCACGATGTACAGTAAAAATCCGCAGAATCTCCTGATGTCACAATTTTTTTCTAATTTTCTCAGTTTTTTCCTTGGTTTTCCTCTTTCAAAGATACCAGAATCGGAGCGTCTCTCTTATCTCTTCTATCACCAGGCTTCGAACGTGTTTCATATAAATCGGATCATCAAATGTTCTTTTTTTTCGACTTTCTAATCTTCCAGCGTTGCTATACTTCTGTGCTGTAATACCTGTCCATGTTACAGACTCGGCAACGCTGCACGGGGCCCTAAGGCCCTACCTGCCGTCCCTAGCTTCGATATAACAGCGGCTCTGCCGATTTAGGATTTTTGAAAAAAGTACCGATCAAGAATCTCCAGTTTTTAAAAAATTATTCGAACTGTTTCTTCAAAATTGTACCGATTAACGAGATGAACGGAAATTGAGACAGAATTCGATCACACTGTGGTTTATGACCTCCGATTTTTGGTCAAAGATTTTTAAAATCTCCGGATTCCTCGGTTACCACTTTCGAATATCGATATTCATCATTGGCAACGAATGACTCGAGTGATTCGAGTGACTGCGACTAATGATCGTTTCTCCACCGCTCTTGCCGCCTCACTGATCCAATCCACGCGGAAGACACATAGTTTTGTTTACTGCTGCAGCCATGCACCCACTACGGTCTTTCGTACAGAGAGACAGACTGCGAAGGAGGGAGAAGATAGAGGAGAAGAGGACCACTCTCCGTCTCGTGGTGACCCTCCGCTCGTTTATTCGACCATCGCGCAACCGGCCGGCGCAGATTCAGCGCGCGCGCAACATGTTCAGTTTGAATTCATGTTTTTTGGTCGATTATTGTTATTCGATGCACGGAGAGGCGACGTGGTATATTTCAGTCTATGTATATGTTCTACAAGTAATTTGATGAGTATACCAGTGATATATGGGCCATTCCGCAAAATGCAGAACGCAAACTTGGTCTCCGAATTTTGTATGTCTTTTTAACTTCCCGTTTCTCTGTTTTCAGAGGAAAAAGGAAGTTATTGTGATCACCCCGAAAATGAAAATTTGAGTTTTCACTAAATCTTCACGTTTCGAGGCCCAAAGAATCACCTCCGACTATTTTCAGTTTAACGTCTGTATGTGTGTGCGTGACCACATTTTTGTCCGCGCGATATCTCGAGAACGCGTGGTCGGATTTCGATCAACTTGGGCTCAATCGAGGGGTTTTTTCTTGACTTAGAACTGATTAGATTTTGGCTCCGATCGGATTAGTACTTTTTGAACTATTCAAATAACAAAATTCTAAAAAACGCAACAAAAATGACGATATCTTGAGAACGAATCAACGGATTTCAATGAAATTTGGTACCATATGGTTTTTCTCGATCGCTGATCACGAATCTGAAGTCAGTTTTGCAAAATTTTCATTTGGCGTATTCGATATGCTGCAAAAAACTAAAAACATTTGGATTTGGATGAAACTTGGTACTCGTAGGTTTTTTGGGTCACTGACCACGAATCTGAAGTCAGATTAGCGAAATTCAAAATGGCGAGTCCGATTTGGTGGGAGGAATACTAAAAACATTCGAAATCTTACGGAAATTTGTACTCGAAGGTTTTTTGAGCCGCTGATCGAGAATCTGAGGTCAGATTTACAAATTTCAAAATAGCTGAGAACAAAATAAATAACGGGAAGTTCGAAGGCTGGCTCATAGTCAGCCCAAACCCGCTTGTTTTTCATGAGGTAATTGCTGTGCTTGATTTTTAACCGATCTAAATCCCGAAAAAATCGATTCGTGGCGGAATTCTACAAAATGGTGGGAAAATTTGGAAAATATAACATTTATGAAGTGTCGCAACACAAATTTACCTATATCGTTTGAACAATCAATATGTAGTTTAGACTTTTTTTTCATTCAATAATGCAACGAAAAATATTGAAATAAACGTAAAAATTTTTTGCTGGATTTGTTTTAACACTTTATTTCTAACATT
Source organism: Euura lappo (assembly GCA_018257835.1). Lineage (NCBI taxonomy): Eukaryota > Metazoa > Arthropoda > Insecta > Hymenoptera > Tenthredinidae > Euura > Euura lappo. The sequence continues at coordinate 352,777 of JAEUYN010000906.1, read as the reverse complement.
TGATGCAATTCCGAACAAATAAATTCAAGAATATTTCAGTTTAATTCTATTTCTCAATTTTTTGGGTGAAACTGAAATATTTTTGGATTCATTTGACCGGAATTGCAGGTAAAAATTGAGTACAGCAGCCCCTTAAAGATCCTCGACTCGAGTTAATAGGGTTTTTTGTGATTATTAAATTTTGCATCGAATGTTAAGAATAACAATTTTTAAATACGGTTTTCGATCGAAAATTTTCTGACTTTATCGAATCATTTTTTGTCAAGCTTGTAATTATCAGCGAAAAATTTTATAAAATCAAATTTAAAATGTCAATTCCACCATGTTTTCCATCGTTTTTCAAAAATAGGATTCTTTTTTCTGAAAGTTTAGGAAGTGTTCGCTGAAAAATATGAATTGGACCAGGGTTTATAAATTCAATGGTTATTTTTTCTTCATAAGAAATTTCAGACTAGTTTTAACAGTAATACAGCTGTAATACTTGATATCTTTTCTTCTGTCTTCCCACATTCACAATCAGTTTCTCGTCAGTCTGACAAAAGTCGAAGATAAACCCACGATTTTCGCGGAAGTATCGCATGATATTCTTGAGACAGAAAATTATTAATATCTATTGACCCACGACGTATAAACTTTTCCTCGTTGTGCAAATCGAGGAATTTATTCCGAATGTATCCCGTCTCCCCTACTGAAAAAGATCCTGTAAAATATTACATGAAAAAGTACATAATAAATTACATGATAAATTTTATAAAGTTATGATTGGATTCACGATACGAATTATTATGTACTTTATCATAAGATTTTTGTTCTAAACATCATTTTGTACAAATACACATAATTTATTACCTAATTTATCGTAGGATGTTTTACGTCATGGTCAGATTTTATGATAGAAAAAGAAAAAAAAACGGATCCCTGAGTCGGGATCGAACCGCCGTCCTTTGAATTCGCAAGCAGTGACGCTACCGTCTGAGCTACGGTACTTCACAGTAGTATAGCGAGGTTTCAGCTTCATAAGCTTTGATATAAATGTGATTGATTTCCAGTTTCTTCGGAGAAGTTGGAACTCATAAATCCCCCGGTCTAAATTTTACTTTTTTTCTTTTCTATCGTAAAATCTGATCATGTAAAACATCACAATATAAATTAGATAATAAATTATGTGTATTTGTACAACAATGGTCAGAATAAAAATCATGTGATAAAGTACATAATAATCTACAACATTCTCAATTTACATGATAATTCATATCATGAATCCAATCATAACTTTATGTAATTCATTATGTAATTTTTCGTGTAATATTTTACAATATCTTTTTCAGTAGGGTCAATCTCTACGAACAATATTACAAGCTTTTGCAGAGATTTCTATAGGATAAAATGTAACCACGTTACAAGCGATGCGGTTCAATCAATCTTCCAATCTTTTCCTCGTCCATTTTTAGCCATTTGTCAAGAAACGGTTCAATCTCACCGAAATATCGGTTCGAGACATCCAACCAGACAGCCGAACATAAAAATGTTTCATATTTCACTCGTAAAATCCATTTTTAGATTCACCCTTTCGAGACCAATGGAAAAGGCATCGGACTCGACGATCCAAATTGAGACTGAAAAAGAGCAAAAAATAAAAATAAATATTCGATGGGGAAATTGATCAATCGATCAATAAAAACGATTTTGCATGATGTTTTTCACCTCGCGCCTCTAGAATGAGGCTGTTTCCGGTTGTCGTAAGTCAAACGAGGAAAATGAATAAAAAATTGACCCCGAATGCACCGCGAGGTGACATTTTTCATGGACATTGCAGCCTTCGAGAAGGGCGTGCAACCGATGACACATGTGAGTCACGTGCCCTTTGGAGACTGTTTGAATTGCAAATCGACGAGCTGAGGCATGCCAGGGAAATTTTCATCGAATCTCACGATCAGACAATCCGACAACAAGAATGTACGAAATCTACTTATGTGGAGTCTAAGGATTCGATTTGAAAAGCTGCGAAAACGAGGGTGAAATTAAAAAGGAGCCATTTGAGGCTCAGCTTGATGGTGCGACCCTTGAATTTCGCATTTCCACAATAGTTCAACGTCGAATTCGCGATCAGCGACTCAAAAAACCGTCAGGTACCATTTTTTATCCGAATTAGACGAGTTTTGGATTTTTTGAGGCCATATTGGATCCGATTTAACAAATTTTCATGAATATTCGTCGATCCATTTCGGAGATTATAAATGTTATCACTTTTGTTTAATTATTGCAGATATTTTTTTGTTATTATAATTATTTGAAAACTGATAAATTGATAAAATCCAAAATTTAATCAGTTTTAAGTTTGGAAAAACCGCGTCGATTGAGATCAAATTCATCAAAATCCAGTCCGTGGTTCTCGAGATATCGTTGGATAAAAATTGATAAGATTATAAAACGTGAAGATCCAGTAAAAGCTCGTTTTTAATTTTTGGTGTCACTATAAAAACTCCTATTCTTCTGAAAATGGAATTGAAAAGTGTGTGTCTATCGATTCAATTCGTCTATCTAATTTACATGGTACAAAATAGTGGGAATTTCTTTTTGAAATAACACAATGAAAGGAAGAAGAAACAAAAAAGTGAGAAGAGCAGAGAAGATGGTTTCATACAGAGCAAATTCCAGGTTGAAAATTTGGGCCATCGATAAAGATTTGAAAAATTGGTACCTACTACGCCTCATTCCAAACTAACGATGAGTGCTTCCATTATATAAAGTCGTTGACTGACTGAAATAGCAGCTTCATGTATGGATCGAGTGTGTATAGTAGCATATTTCGTTCGGACATACGCATCTTTCTCCGAGGTCAATTCGATCGTAACTTTTTTGCAAGCTCAATAAAGCAGCAAATAATCGGGAAGAAATTAGGAGGAAAGCGAAGAGCTCCAGTCTTCTCAACTTTCAGTGTCATACGTACTTTACACCTGTATATCTGCCTAACGGTCCATTGAAGGCAAAAAATGGTTGGAAGCTTTTTTGTAGAAAATTTTATAAGCTTGAAACTTGATTCAAATCATTTTTCACCTAGGAGTGACAGGAAGTGAGATATTCTCGAAAATAGAGAAGTATACGCAGTTCGCATTCACATATGCAGTTTATGTGTTACCTATATCTTTATATTTATGTATCTGATCAACGGTCAATCGCAGGGACAAAATGGTTAGGAGCTTTTTTGTAGACAATTTTATGAGCTTGAAATTTGATATGGATCACTTTTCACCTAGGGATGATGGGTAGTGAGATATCCGTGGAAATGTAAAAGTACATGCATTCATTGCAAGCTCCAGTATCGTATTCACATATGTTCGTATATCTGACCAACGGTCGGCTGTAGGCGAAAAATGGTCGGTAGCTTTTTTGTAGCCAATTTGACGAGCTCCAAAATTGGGCTAATTCATTTTTCACGTGGGAGTGACCGGAAGTAAGATATAGGTGAAAATAAAAGAAGTATAATATCAAGTGTTTGAAATTTCGTCTGCTTCCGTTCATTCGGTAGAATTTCTCGATGCATACATTCATTCGGTGTCCAGTTCTCATAAAATTTTATAGCATATAGGAGTTTCACCTTATCGTGGACATATTTCCACCGCAATCCTGCGATATAGCTGAAAGAATGTAAAACAAGTTTTCTCGATCCATTTTTCTCGACAAGCCGCAATACGCTGGACTATAAAATTACAAATATGTGTTGGCTTGAAATGGTCAAGGATTTGCCGACCCGCACATATAAGCTGCAGAGCAGCAGCTCATAAAAGCTCATAAAAAAAAGGAATACTGATGGGTCGAGTTTGGTTTTAGGGTCTAGCAATTTTTCTTGTTCCAGACAGCAGGAAAATTCCGCATCTAATTCCTCTAGAAAAAAAAATAAAAAAATATTCTAATTTCGATTACAGAAGGAAGACGTACGCTTTATATTTACGTTCATAAAAATTCAGACATAATTTGAACATTGAAAAATATGCTCTAATCGATGAAACTGTAGATTTTTGCTTTTTAGGTACTAAAAAAAAATTTCCGAGAAAAAAAACGGTTTTCTACTCAAAAATTCATAACTTCTTCAATATTCAATATTTTTTTGCAAAAATTTAGAACGATACTCTCGAGTTGTAGTACTTTCATAAAAAAATTGTTTGGTACGACGTCTTTCAAAAAGTATATTTATTTTGAAGGATGAACTCGATGATTCGGGGCTTGTATTTCGATCGAAAAATGAATCCGGATCAAATTGACCCGGGGTGATTATCACGGGTTGAATTTGATAGCAGAAAGTTTTTTGGGTCGTTGATCACGATTTTGAATTAGTCAACCTCAAAAACAGCAAATCCAATGTTTCTGATCATCTTCGAAAATAATTATCCTGATTTTTTTCCATCCTCTGTCCAGTGAATCGATCGAATTTTTCAAAAATGATGGAAAAAAACCGCGAGTTGGGTGAGAGAAATAAAGAATAATGTGCGATTCTCATTCGCGATTGCGTCTGCGAATTGTATTCGCGAATTATTGCTACTTCTCAGCAGTTTGTATATCAGAACACGCGTATGCTATGGTAATCAGCATCGATACGTGCCACGATCATTGCTCGCTTATTAAAATTTATAAGGTGGCGCTTCGCGGGCTTTGCAGACGCGAATCCCTCCATTGCTTTACTCATCTTTTAATCATTCTCACCTAGCCTCGCCTTTGATCCATGGAATAATCATTCTAAGACATTATTCTTTATTTAAATTGGGTTTAAGAGAAAAAAAATTGAGTCAAGAATGACAATATATTGAATTTAGGATGATTTTTTGGCATCTAAATTCGGGTTTTAGAGAATAAACAGAAGGCAATTAATTGGATAAATTAGTTCTAGACTTTTTTTGGTCAGAAATTGAATCCCTCGAAATTTCAGAATTGGAGCAAAATTATTTAAGAAAAGCCGGGCCTGTCACCCACCCCCTTCGATTTGGCTGATTTTTTGTGAGCATGTTACCTACCTGGAGAGTAGTCAAAAGCCAAAATATTATGTCCCGAAAAAATTTATTGGCCGAGTTACAGTTTTTTTTCACATTTTTGACTCGAATTTGGGTATTTTCGATTATGCAAAGGTTTTTTGTACTACGTGGCTGAAAATCGGTTTCTTTATGTAAAATTGACCCAGGAACACGAATCTGGCCACAGATTTGACCTACGAGAAAAACCTACAATAATATTAGCCAAAAACACCCGAAATTGACCAAAAAAGTCCCAAATCTTGGGGAAATGGTCAAAAAAAAATGTTTTCGTCTTTCTGAGGCAGCAATCTTGTAGGAAAAGAGCCAAAGAATCCAATGACCACACCCCCAGATTTTTAGGACGAACCGTTCAAGAGATACGCGTTGTCAAAGTTGGAAAATCTTGATTTTTCTGCAAATAATGGACCTTTTTAAGGGTTCTTATTATTTTATTTCATGGAAAAGTACATTTAATTATTTTGACCAGAATCTGACGAATCTCATTTGATGAAAATAACCTATTGATACTCGATTTAGATAGTCGTGGTGGATGCCGCAAAATAGGCCTTTAGGTCGGACATTTGTCCAAAGAGGTCAAAAAAGTCCATTATTGCCAGAAAAACAAGATTCTCCAACTTTGACAACGCGTATCTCTTGAACGGTTCGTCCTAGAAATCTGGGGGTGTGATCATTGGATTCGTTGGCTCTTTTCCTACAAGATTGCTGCCTCAGAAAGACGAAAACATTTTTTTTGACCATTTCCCCAAGATTTGGGACTTTTTTGGTCAATTTCGGGTGTTTTTGGCTAATATTATTGTAGGTTTTTCTCGTAGGTCAAATCTGTGGCCAGATTCGTGTTCCTGGGTCAATTTTACATAAAGAAACCGATTTTCAGCCACGTAGTCCAAAAAACCTTTGCATAATCGAAAATACCCAAATTCGAGTCAAAAATGTGAAAAAAAACTGTAACTCGGCCAATAAATTTTTTCGGGACATAATATTTTGGCTTTTGACTACTCTCCAGGTAGGTAACATGCTCACAAAAAATCAGCCAAATCGAAGGGGGTGGGTGACAGGCCCGGCTTTTCTTAAATAATTTTGCTCAATTGGAATAAAACGATCATTTGTAATTCCAAGCGTCAATGCGCCGGCCATCCTGCCAGTAAAACATTTAGTTACCTTTATGGCATGAATGATCGACCAATAAAGTCGACGAGACAATTCTATCGTATATAATTTTGGACTGCCTTACGCATGTTGTTGACCTCGAAGCATACAATACCACCGTGCACACGGAAATAATTGAATAAAATTTCTAACGAGCTTCAAATTTGATTAACAAATTGTGTTTGATCATTTTTTTTTTTGCGATTTGATTGATTTTTGAATTTTTTATATCGTTTTTTCTTCTTTATCACATATTGAGATTGTTGGGATTGAATTTCTACTTGGCGGATGTGAAAAATACAATCGATTGATAGAGGATATGAGGTATTTATAAATGAGTATTCTCGTATCGTATTTTATGGTCTTGTTATAACCATACAATAGACGATATATGGCGAAGTGCACAATGAGAGAGTTGAAAAAGAAAAAAATAAGAAGTATTTATGAATAATTAAATTCTGTATTAACGTATCGATGAAATTGTTGCATACAAATTAATCTTCTGCGTACGGCACATATATATTATTATTTAATTCGATACTTCCGGTCCTCGAGGGAGTATTTATATATATATATTTGTGAAAATACCGCGTTTTCGAAAATGAGGGCTTAAAAAGTATTCAAAAAAGAAAAACGCAATAATTCTATAAATAATAATACAAAATATCGACCATTATTGCAATGAGCTTCCGAACGGAAATTGTTATTTTACACAACGTCACGTAGACGTATTATTTTTGGATAATATCAGAGAAATTTTACAACAAATGACCGGAAGTTCACGTTTATAATTCAGGAGGTGAAAGAATTTTGGGAAAACGGTTCAAATCGTGAATGAAAATTCGTTTCGAGATTCGGGTTAGTTATAATCACTGTTACTAGAATTCTGTGAGCTTTTGTAATCCTCTTTTTTCATGAAAGCTTTTTTCATGTAATCTTTGCAATCTTTGCGATCTTTTGTAATCATTTTGATCTTTCTGTTATCTATATCGATAATTTCTATAATTTTTATATAATCTTTGTATTCTTTATCTGATCCCTGCAATCCTTTCGGATCTTCGAAATCTTTTTCAATATTTATAATCGGTGCGCGCGACAAATTTGGATTTCGGGTCCTAAATGAGGGGATTCAGTCGACTAAAATTACAATAATTTCCGGATATTGTCCAACGATAAGGCGTCTTTTTTTTTGTTTGTTTTTTAATGAAGAGAAGATCCACACTATACCGCACAGTCGCAACTATACCTACGGTATTGCGAGCTTCTATACGATTCTAACTTTAGATATATCCCCGAAATAAACCACTGTCTTTAATTAGCCTCCACCGGCTCACACTGTGGACCCTACTACGCCATACTGTACAAACGTGCTTTTAACATTATACTTAACAATTTACATCAATTTTGTACATAATTCGTAGGTGAAACAATTTTATCGTGTATCATAGCTGAATGAGATTGGATATCGCGTTTATATACTCTGAGGGGTAATTAAATACTATCTGGTAACTATTCACAATCATAATTCCCGGTGTGCATTTTATACCATCGTTTTTTCAATTCTTTTTTTCACCCGCTAAAACTCGTGGCTCCGATATTCTGCCGGCTTCGAATTAATAATTGTCAATAGTTTTTGTTATTTAGTTAGTTATAACCTGTTATTTTGTGGGATTTTTGTGACAGTGTGAGTGTTGCCATTTTTACAACAATTTTTATTCAACTACTCCGATTGAAGTATCAGATCACAATCTTTATTTGACGAATTTTGATTGATTTTCTCTTGTGTTTCCGTTTTCATCATTCTTTCGGTTACTAATCGATAAGAACTAAATTTTCTAGATATTTGAGTGAACATTACGTGAAGCCAAATTTCGTTTTGTTATATTGTGAAAAAAAAAAGAAACATTTTCAAAAGTAAAAAATTTCGTAATTCTTGTCATTAATTACTAAATTTCTTGAAAATCTGTCGAGTTATTTGCCACAGAATTACTTTTTTTTTAAAAGGAAATTTTATTGTCACAACGAGAAATCGTACGATATTTTTTTTTCCGAAACTGTGATTCATGAAAAAAAAATTCAATATCCACGAAAATAAGAGAAACTCAAAGAATTGTTTTCACGAAATGAAAATAGCCAGAAGTAAAACAAAACGAGCGTACGAGGGTTTTTTCCTCTCTGAATCGTCAACATGTGATATAGGCGACTGTACAACTATAACTTATCAACATTTTATGTTTATACATATCCATATTATTCCAAAACGGGTTTTTATGCACTTTCAAGTGTCTGTAACATACGTTGAATCCCCCAGCTGAAATTCGATAGAATCAGTAAATTTAATTCATAAACAATACAATAATTCATTCGTTGATTGCAAAAATAAGAGCAAACATAGAGATAAGTGGGCTGTGTATAGAAATTGTAGTATGAGTACAATCGGAAAAATTTCTATCATCGAGTCACGTCACGGTATGAATAATTGAATACGCCATTATAAACTATTTTTTCACAGTATTTGAAATCATGATTTCAATTTGATTTCATATTTCAATAGCTATTACAAGTTGATTATCAAATAGAAGTTTTTATCGGTGTGGAGTAGAGTCTCGTATAAATGATGATGACAGTGAAAACAATTGAGATATAGAATAAAAATACGTTAATATTGGAAGCTTTCATCAGAGTTGAGTCATAATCACGTTTAGAATTAACAAATTCTAACTATTTAGAGAGTTTTTCGATTTTTGGTGACTCAAATTATTCAAATATTCCGTATAAATGATGATGACAGTGAAAATAATTGAGATATAGAATAAAAATACGTTAATAGTGGAAGCTTTCATCAGAGTTGAGTCATAATCACGTTTAGAATTAACAAATTCTAACTATTTAGAGAGTTTTTCGATTTTTGGTGACTCAAATTATTCAAATATTCCGTATAAATGATGATGACAGTGAAAATAATTGAGATATAGAATAAAAATACGTTAATAGTGGAAGCTTTCATCAAAGTTGAGTCATAATCACGTTTTAAATTAACAAATTCTAACTATTTAGAGAGTTTTTCGATTTTTGCCCTGGTGAAAATAATTTCTACGCCAAACTACGAAAAGAATCTACGAAAAAGTATCGGATTTCGGACTTTTCGTAGTTTATTTTTACGCCAGATTTTGTACAGAGTAGTAGTTTTTCGTAGATAGTTGTAGAATGAAATTCGATGTCTATATGAATTGTCGTTTCTAGGTATTCATAGTTTATCGTAGTTCCTCGTAGTTTTTTCGTAGATAGTTGTAGAAGCCAGTTTCGGGATTGTACCTGGATCCTACCCGTACCGCAATTTAATAAACGAAGCGATTTCATAGTAATTCGACCTATTTTTAGAAAAAATCTACTCAACGTTGATGGAATTATTGAATTTAAAATTAAAAAAAAAAAAAATTTACCCCCAGAAGGATTTGAACCTAGCTCACTTTTAGGGGCCACCCATCCAAGTACTGACCGCGTCCGATGTTGCTTAACCTCGGTGATCCCCAGATGTATGGTCTTCAACTCGCCCAAATTCATCTCCTTGCAGAACTTGACATTTTCTGGCAACATGAAGTTAGTGACTGACATGGAACTTCAACTGAATATTTGAAAAGCTTTGTCACGTTAAGCTTCATATTCTGCCAGCTTTTCGTAGAAAATCATACATTATAGTAATTTTGCGTAGAAATTCGTACTATTCAACAAACAATCGCCAAAGTTTAATCAAATCCTTCCGGCAATTAGACTTTTCACTTTTGTTGTAGAAAATTCTAAATTATCGTAATTTTTTGTAGTTTTATACTTGCGATCTACGTAAAAAGATTCTCATACATTTCAGTCGTAATTTCTGTAAATGTTCGTAGATATTCATAGTTTGTGCAATTCTTATCTACCATATTCCGTAAAATTTACGAAAATTTTTTCGGGTTGATCATGGTCGTAGATTTTCGTAAACTTTCGTAGATATTTGTAGTAAAGATATTCTGTTGCTTGAAAGATGTAAATTTCCATAATTAATCATGAAATTTTGTAGTTTTCTACTTCCGGAACTACGAAAGACTACGAAAAATTACGAGAAATTGCAAACAATTCCGATTTTCTGAACATTTCTACGATTTGACAGTTTTTGTAGTTTGACGTGAAAATTATTTTTACCAGGGATATTCCGTTGTCGGGAAACTGTAGATTTTTGTAATTGTTCATGAAAATCCGTAGTTTTCCACTGCCAAAACTACGAAAAACTACGACAAATCAAGACAAGAACATTCAGCTTCATTCCGTTTGTAGATTTTCGTAGATTCCCGTAGATACTCGTAGAACTGATATTCCGTTGTGGGAAAACTGTAGATTTTCGTAATTGTTCATGAAAATTCGTAGTTTTCTACTTCCAAAACTACGAACAACTACGACAAATTACGAAAAATTATGAATTATTACGAAAAACCTCGTTTTTCTACGCATTTTTACGCTTCGGTATTTTTCGTAGTTTGGCGTAGAAATTATTTTCACCAGGGTGGTGATTTCAATTATTCAAATATTTCATATAAATGATGATGACAGTGAAAATAATTGAGATATAGAATAAAAATACGTTAATAGTGGAAGCTTTCATCAGAGTTGAGTCATAATCACGTTTAGAATTAACAAATTCTAACTATTTAGAGAGTTTTTCGATTTTTGGTGACTCAAATTATTCAAATATTCGGTATAAATGATGATGACAGTGAAAATAATTGAGATATAGAATAAAAATACGTTAATATTGGGAGCTTTCATCAAAGTTGAGTCATAATCACGTTTTAAATTAACAAATTCTAACTATTTAGAGAGTTTTTCGATTTTTGGTGACTCAAATTATTCAAATATTCGGTATAAATGATGGTGACAGTAAAAATAATTGAGATATAGAATAAAAATACGTTAATATTAGGAGCTTTCATCAGAGTTGAGTCATAATCACGTTTTAAATTAACAAATTATAACTATTTAGAGAGTTTTTCGATTTTTGGTGACTCAAATTATTCAAATATTCGGTATAAATGATGATGACAGTGAAAATAATTGAGATATAGAATAAAAATACGTTAATAGTGTAAGCTTCCATCAGAGTTGAGTCATAATCACGTTTTGAATTAACAAATTCTAACTATTTAGAGAGTTTTTCGATTTTTGGTGATTTGAATTATTCAAATATTCGCGCGTTTAATTTTCTCCGAGGTGACATATCGACCGTATCTCGAATCTCGAAGGGGTGCCGTACCATATCGATATTGCGTGTTGTGTTTGTTTTCGGTGTGCTATAACTACTGTTTGATCGTTATTCGTCTAGACTCTAGATTGTTGTTTATTCCCGAACTCATAACTCGTAGCCACTAGCCGACTCAATAAACACGGTCAATACACTTACGATCTCGATTGACTCACAGATGTTTGGATAATGGACAACAAAATATCCGAAAGTGTCAAAATCGAGACCCCAGAGGTTGGGAAGAAGGAAAACGAAGTGAGTATATTCGTCGGTCTATCAAAAATCCCAACCTACAAATTTTTTCATAACCTAAAAATACAATCTCATTTTATCCTTTTCGATCTTTAAATACTTAAAAACAAGACAAAAAAAAAAAAAAACTCGCTTAAAAAAGCCCAAAAATATTCTAGAATTTCTACATTTAGAAAGAAAAAAAAAAAATAATTAAAAAAAATTTAAAAACTTGTTTATCGATTTATTTACGAAATCGAAACTCAAAAACGTTACAAAAGTGCAAAAAATTGAATATTTTTATATTTTTTATAAATTTAAAAATTAATTACATGAATTTTTATTAATTTAAAAGGTTTTCGATTTTTCTTCTTCAATTGTTAATTTTTTTATTTTTTTCTTAATCTGATCGATGCATTAAATTATTAAATGACGAATTTTCAAACTTTTTTTTAAATTTCAATTACTTAAAAATTGTCAAAATTTTCTGTTTTTATTGAAATTTTTGAATAAAAAAAAAAAAGATCGAAAACTTTCAGATTTTAATTAAATCAATAATAATGACAATTATTTTTCCAGATTTTAATCGAATCAATGAAAAATTGTAGATTTTTTTTTTTCATCTTTACTCGATTTTATAAACAAAAAATACGAAATTGAATGACAGAAGAATTAAAATTCTGCAACTTCAATTAAATTAAAGAGAAAAAAAAAGCTTGAAATTTCGTCATTTTCCTCAAATAAACGAATAAAAAAAAAAAAAAAGAATTGAATCAATTATATTTCGTTCCTTCAAAAAATCTTTTATAAAAAACAAAAATTCTCCATCTTATCCTTTTCTCCGTCTCAAATATTTTCCTCCCTAATCATAATTTCTCAGTGCAAGCCGATCGAGGTTGTAAAAGATCGGAAAAACATGAAGGAAGAAAAGTCTCGGAAGAAGGACGACAAGAGCGTCGACCAGGTGCTGAAGGCTCTCGGCGGTCTCGACACTCCTGAAGAGAAGTTGGCCGCCATGTGCAAGAAGTACTCCGACGTTGTGGACGACAATCGCAAGCTGCAGCTGGCTCTGAAACAGGCGGAGAAAAAGAACGTCGTGGTTCAGCGAGAGAAGGAGCAGTTCCAGAGCGAGCACAGCAAGGCGATACTCACCAGGAGCAGGCTGGAGAGTCTCTGCAGGGAATTGCAGAGGCAGAACAAAGCGGTGAAGGACGAGAGTCTCCTGAAGATACGGGAGGAGGAGGAGAAGCGGAAGGAGGTTTCGGCCAAGTTCCAGAGCACTTTGTCCGAGATAACGGCGCTCATGAGCCAGAACAACGAGAAGAACACGAAACTGCACGAGGATAATCTAGAAATGACGAAGAAATTCAAGTCCGTTTGCGAACAGTACGAGATCAGGGAACAACAGGTGGAAAAAATGCAGCAGCAGATGAAGTTGGAGTCCCAATTGGCGGAGGCGAAGATCGCCAAGGCTAAGATGGAGGTGACCGCGGAGAGGGAGAGCTTCTTGAAGGAAAAACAGCAGCTTTTGCTGGTGAGGGAGACGAAATTTTATCACCGTCGAATTTAGAGATTGATGGAGTTTCGATTATTTTCAGAACTTGACCGAGTTCCAAGTCCGGATACGAGAGCATCAAGCGACGGAAGTTGGACTGAGGGGACAGATCAGCATGTACACAGACAAATACGACGAGTTCCAAAATGCCTTGACGAAGAGCAACGAAGTCTTTGGCGGATTCAAAGACGAGATGGAAAAGGTGGAGTCTCATACTCGCCAAAATCACGAGCCACCTTCGTCAGAATCGCTTTGGAATCGTTTTCAAATTACTCCAAAATCTCCTTAAATCAAACCAAAGTGGCTGAAAATCATCTAATATCACGAAAAATCAATTTCAAAACACGTCAAATTGGATATGATCGATTTAAGGTCGTCCAAAATTACTTATCGATGCAAGAAATGATTTCGAAAGCTTAGAAAATCGCATTTAAACAGCTTCAAGGTCCCAAAGTCACCTAAAACTGGATACAAAGGCCAAAAATCGCTTTGAAAGAGACTCAAATCAGTTGAATTCGATTTAAGATCGATTTACGGTCGCCCAAAACCGATCAAAATTGCTTATCGATGCAAGAAATGAGTTCGAAATCTTAGAAAATCGCATTTAAACAGCTTCAAGGTCCCAAAGTCACCTAAAATTGGATACAAAATGCCAAAAATCGCCTTGAAAGAGACTCAAATCACTTGAATTCGATTTAAGATCGATTTAAGGTCGCCCAAAACCGTCCAAAATTGCTTATCGATGCAAGAAATGAGTTCGAAATCTTAGAAAATCGCATTTAAACAGCTTCAAGGTCCCAAAGTCACCTAAAATTGGATACAAAGGCCAAAAATCGCTTTGAAAGAGACTCAAATCACTTGAATTCGATTTAAGATCGATTTACGGTCGCCCAAAACCGTTCAAAATTGCTTATCGATGCAAGAAATGAGTTCGAAATCTTAGAAAATCGCATTTAAACAGCTTCAAGGTCCCAAAGTCACCTAAAATTGGATACAAATGCCAAAAATCGCTTTGAAAGAGACTCAAATCACTTGAATTCGTATTGAAACAGCTTGAAATCTTCTAGAGTCACATAAAAATCAGTCCAACTTGCTCGAAATTTGATTTTACCGCTATGAAATCAGCTCTAATCGATCTTCCAATCTATCATTAACTGAATTCTCAATATCTTCCAGATGTCTAAGAAAATCCTGAAGCTAGAGAAAGAGACGAGTTCGTGGAAACAGCGATGGGAGAACAGTCACGCGGCTCTGTTAGAAATGGCTGCGGATAAGCAACAGAGAGACGCCGAGTTGGCTAAGACGAGTAGAAAGCTTGCTCAGCTTCAGCAGCTGTGCAGAGCGCTTCAAGGGGAGCGAGCTTCCCTCCTGGCGCAATTGAGAGGAAAGGACGGAGCCCCAGAGGCGGAGGAAAACGTGGAAGAAACCGTGGCTGTGGAGAACACAAAGTCCATCGAGCAGGTCGACGAGCTTTCGAAGGACTGTCGGCAGCTGAAGGAGAACCTCGTCCAGCTTCAAGGCTCGTTGGCCGAGGCGATAAGGAAGGAAGAGGAGGAGAAACTCCAGAAGGAGGAGGAAATAAGGATCCAGAAGATATCGGAGGAGGCGGAGAAGACCGAAGCCGCTAAATCGGAGGAGAGATTGGAGAATGGTCGAGTGGATTCGTCAAATGGGGCGGGGGAAGCGGATGGCGGCGAGATAAATTGTAGTAAAATTGATACGGAACCGGCAGCGACGACTGAAATTATTGACGAGGTAGAAAAGAACGGAGTCAACGGCGGAGAGGATAAAAATCTTGGAGAATCTGATCGTGAAGAGAAAACCGGAGAATCGGTCAGTCCGGGGACGAAGAAGGGAAGAGTATGGAGATTTGAATAGATCTTTCGATCTTATTATTCCCTGATCGATATTTCTTTTTATTCCACTGATATTTGATCCTCAATTTTTCAGGATGGGAAGAAAAAGAAGAAATAAGGAATTCGAACAGCGGTTTTATTCTACGAGTTTTATAAGCGTTCGAAGCGTCTTTGTCCGAGATAAGAACGAAACCTGCCTGATTATAGATACGATACGTTAGCAACATAGCCGAACGAAGAGCAATCAGAAAGTTGGAGACGATTTATATACAAAAAAGATAGAAATAGAAAAAAAAAGAAAAAAAAATACCCGAATCTGGAAGAATGTTATCATTGCTCGAATATCGTTTCAGATTATTGAAGAAAAAGAATCGAAATCACCGTCAATTTTCTTTGATGAATAAACACACGCGTCTAACAAACGAAGAAAAGAAAAAATAACAAGATGATAATTTGTATAGTAATTTACGAATGATTTTTGTGCCTTGATAATTTCGCCTGTGAATTGTAGAACAGAGACGTGTTGTGTGAGGCGTTTTTCTGAAATATGACAGAAAGATTGAAAGAAAATAACGAAAGGAACTCAATTTGAATGAATGTAATAACGTTAATGTTAAATTAAATTATTAGCCAAAGCAGATTGCATAGTGAGCTTTTTCACAAAACTTATATACGTAGAATTTCCGATCATTATCATCATCCATTACATATTTTGTATAGCAATTGGAAAAAACAAAGAGAATAAAAAAAATATATAAAATATCGTGTTCCGGAAGCGATTTTCCGATAGTCAATTTCTCCGCATGCGGACTGTAATTTCATCCGGAGTATAAAAGTTCCTCATGTTCTCCTCTCGTTTTTTTTTTTTTTTTATATTCATTTCAAATACAGTAACGAATTACGTTTAGAAATATCTTTCTAAATTTCTTTCTTATTCGATTCAACGTTGATAAATAGTCTGAATAATCCGTTGATCGGCTACTTTTAATGATCCTGTCAGAATTCCCCATAAAAAATGAATAATAAAAAAGTTAAATTCACGTTGATGGGGTAAAAATTGAATTTTTCGAGGACCTCGTCGTCGCCTATCTTCTACCGACGGCTTCCGAATTCAAATTGAACGCTCATAAATGGTCTGAATACTGCGTGGATCGCCTTTTTTTTTCAAAATTTTGTCGAAATTCCCCATCAAAAATGAATAATGAAAAAGTTAAATTCACGTTGATGGGGTAAAAATTGAATTCTTCGAGGACCTCGTCGCCTATCTTCTACCGACGGCTTCCGAATTCAAATTGAACGCTCATAAATGGTCTGAATACTGCGTGAATCGCCTTTTTTTCAAAATTTTGTCGAAATTCCCCATCAAAAATGGATAATAAAAAAGTTAAATTCACGTTGATGGGGTAGAAATTGAATTTTTCGAGGATCTAGTCACCTATCTTCCACCGACGGCTTCCAAATTCAAATTGAACGCTCATAAATGGTCTGAATACTGCGTGGATCGCCTTTTTTTTTCAAAATTTTGTCGAAATTCCCCATCAAAAATGAATAATGAAAAAGTTAAATTCACGTTGATGGGGTAAAAATTGAATTCTTCGAGGACCTCGTCGCCTATCTTCTACCGACGGCTTCCGAATTCAAATTGAACGCTCATAAATGGTCTGAATACTGCGTGGATCGCCTTTTTTTTTCAAAATTTTGTCGAAATTCCCCATCAAAAATGAATAATGAAAAAGTTAAATTCACGTTGATGGGGTAAAAATTGAATTCTTCGAGGACCTCGTCGCCTATCTTCTACCGACGGCTTCCGAATTCAAATTGAACGCTCATAAATGGTCTGAATACTGCGTGGATCGCCTTTTTTTTTCAAAATTTTGTCGAAATTCCCCATCAAAAATGAATAATGAAAAAGTTAAATTCACGTTGATGGGGTAAAAATTGAATTCTTCGAGGACCTCGTCGCCTATCTTCTACCGACGGCTTCCGAATTCAAATTGAACGCTCATAAATGGTCTGAATACTGCGTGGATCGCCTTTTTTTTTCAAAATTTTGTCGAAATTCCCCATCAAAAATGAATAATGAAAAAGTTAAATTCACGTTGATGGGGTAAAAATTGAATTCTTCGAGGACCTCGTCGCCTATCTTCTACCGACGGCTTCCGAATTCAAATTGAACGCTCATAAATGGTCTGAATACTGCGTGAATCGCCTTTTTTTCAAAATTTTGTCGAAATTCCCCATCAAAAATGGATAATAAAAAAGTTAAATTCACGTTGATGGGGTAGAAATTGAATTTTTCGAGGATCTAGTCACCTATCTTCCACCGACGGCTTCCAAATTCAAATTGAACGCTCATAAATGGTCTGAATACTGCGTGGATCGCCTTTTTTTTTCAAAATTTTGTCGAAATTCCCCATCAAAAATGAATAATGAAAAAGTTAAATTCACGTTGATGGGGTAAAAATTGAATTCTTCGAGGACCTCGTCGCCTATCTTCTACCGACGGCTTCCAAATTCAAATTGAACGCTCATAAATGGTCTGCATATCGCGTAAATCTGCTACTTTTCAAGATCCGGTCAGAATTCCCAATTGAAATTAAATATTTCAAAACCCAGCCACGTTGCACAATAATTCATGCAGCATGGGATATAATCTGCGGTTTTTTATCCTCATCCTTTCATCAATGACACTGTTGAATAGTGTCATGTGTGTCATTGTTACTTTCATCTGCTGCCTACAGTAAAGTTTCTCCAAGTATTTCGAGACACCTCGCCCCTCCTCTTCGGAGTCTCTTCTTCATCGTTATCATCATCGTTACCCAAATCTTTTATAATCAACGTAACATGGAATCAAATCAAAAGAGATTGGATACTTTTACAGCTTTTTCACACCTGTTCATGAACTTTTCTCCATTAATTTATTTCATTCCATTGACCATTGATTAATTGGGTCCCATGCTTTTCACCTGCCGCACAATGACTCCTTCCTAATGGACCAACACACTTCTGAAATGATCAACGTGATCCTAAAAGTCCATTCGTGAGAGGTGAATGTGTATTATTTGTTCAGCCTTGACGATCAGCCCGAGGCTCGTTAGTCACATTCATTCCAATTGACCCAAAACAATTGAAATCATACATTTTTTCCCGATACTCTGATACCAAAAAAGAATCAAGTAAATTGATTCACTGAAAGGAATTTGATTCAGACATCAGAAAAGTTCGCTTTCATTAGTGAATATATTTTCTACCTGAATTGATAAATTTTATTCAATTCAACGATACTTCTGAATGTGTAATTAAATGTTTTTTTCTCGTGTACGTTGTATGAGACAATCGTAATTGTTTGTCTTTAGACTGAAGACAGGAATTATGACACAATACGTAAAAACCACAATTTTTTCGCAGAAAAAGTATCGCGTTTCTCATTAGCCTAGTTTTTCGGAAGGACGCGACACAAAGCAGCTGCTTTGTACTACTAAGTATAAAATTGATGAAAAATTGATAAACTCTGATGTGTTCCATGTACAAGATTTATATTGACGGTCACGAATAAAATGCAGACAGACACTTTGGCCATTGTTTTCAATAATTATTATTCGCGAATGATGGTCTGGCGAGGTGGAGGTTCACTTGATAATTCGCATCTTTCTTCGTTCAAGCTGTAAAGAGTTTTTCTACCCTTTTCGGGTGGCAAGTATCTTCCAAATATGTGAGGCACTGCAGTTATAATATGAAGCTCAAGCCGTATCTGCAACTTGAACAGGTTTTTTTATTTTTTATTTTTTATTTTTTATTTTATTTTTTTTGTGACGGTGAAGTATTTGATGTTCTCACCTTCATCGAGCGATATTTCGCAGACAAACGCTTCCGGCATATGGCAGTATAAGTTGCCCAGACTTGCCTTGTCGTTTGTCCATAAAACGGCACAGTCATAGCCATCCTGAACGAAGAAGTAGTCCCATGGCACAGAATATCCCAAGGGAAGGCCTGATTGTGCGATCAGTGATTAGGCGTCATTGACATAGCACGGTATCGGGTGTAGAGATACAGGATGAGGACGTAAACTCACCAGTGTCAACTCTGGACCAAGGACTCCTCGTGTCCGAACGATAAATACCGGTGTAAACGTTTCCTAGTTGAATGCCGTTCGAAATATGCTCGACCTTCTGGGGAGTATCAACGATCGCCAAATGGGCACCTTCCGCTACGCATTTCTCTTCCGCATTCTTCCACGATAACTTTTCCCTGTGAATTTTGTAGGCGGTGTTGTCTTCCGGATACTCCACGTAGTTACAAGGTAGTTTACAGTTGCATTCGACTGCAATGAATGAAAAATTGAACCCCTCGCTCCATAAGATGAAGGTCAATTTTAAGAGGTTGGGTCTCACCTTCGATGAGCGGTAATTCGCAGACAAATGGCTGCGGTATGTCGCATAAATTATTGCTGAAACTGCGGAGACGTTCGTCGAAATTGTTCCACAAAACAACGCAGTTGTAGCCGTACCAACGATAGAAGTAGGTCCACGGCAAATAATATTCTATGGTCTCACCTGGTTGGGCGATCAATGATTAGGCATAATATGGAAGTCTCCATCAGACATTGTATAGTACTGGAGGAGATACAAGACAAGGACGTAGACTCACCAGTGTCAACCCTTGTCCAAGGACTCTTGTTCGTTGAACGATAAATACCGGTGTACTACGAAAAGGAGGCAAGAGGGTGGAGATGTGACCAGAACTGGGCATCAATGGATTCCAGGATCCATACCTAGCTGCATTCCCATTTCATGCTGGCTGAGCCAAACTTCTCGCTCTTCACCCTCGTACGTGATGACTTGAGATTGATTGATCGCGGGCGTGATGCAGGTCGAATGTGTTTCAGCGTCGCAGTGAACCAATGTCTTATCGCTGGTGCCGTCGTCGCTGGGATCGATCCAGTATTCACCTGTCGAAAAGTGGAAACGTAGATTTTCGTTCGCGAAATGGTGTCTTACTTCGATATTATAGATCATGATCAATTTCATGAAAATACTGGACACTCACCGCTGGGTGCGTCTGGACGGGCGACGAATAAATCGCGGCAAGTTTTTTCTGTGGATTCTTTCCGTACTTCCGGTTCGATAAAATTCCGGAAAGAGACGCGGTGGCAGACTCGCCACCGTCTATCAAACCTGGACCTTGACTCTGTTCTTGACAAGCGGCTGACAGAATCGAAAATAGTCACATTATTCCGTCTACCAAACACATTTCGGATTGAAGAACATCTCATCTATCTTCACTCACCCAAAAGAGCCAACCACGTAGCGTTGTAACCGGGTCCCGGTGGTCCCGCTACTCCAATTCCAGGAAGTCCTTGATCTCCTTTATCTCCCTTCATCCCTGAAGGTCCCGGCGATTCTGGTGCTCCTGCCGCTCTGCGATCTCAAGTATACTCAGTGAATTATAGCTCAAGACATTTTTCGATCAAAAACAATTCCACTTCCGATACATCAGTTTGGAAATGTTTCAATTCATGTTCTTTAGTATAGACACAGTTTTTTGGGACAGAACATTATTTTGGGTTCTCACCTTCAGCAATATAAGTGATACTTCGCAGACGAATGGCAGCTGAGAAGTGCCGTCAATATTTGTGATCCTTCCATGTAAATTTTAAAAGCTGTGTTGTCTCCGGGATACTCCACGTACCCATCAGGTAGTCCACACCTGCATTCGACTGGAATTAAATCAAAAGGGTTCAATTTACTTTCACCCCACGTTCGGTCAATGATTAACATATAGTGATGCACTTACCCGTAACGAGCCCTTGAAGAAGCTGCAACAGCAGAAAGGTAGCAGCGAGAAGCGCAATCATTCTGCTCCAAATAACTCGACGATTCTATTCGCAATGACTTTGTGAAAGCTGGAAATTTTTCCCTATACTTGTTCTCAGAAATCCCCTCAATTATCACTACGTAAACCTTGGCCTCAAGTTTGAGGGAATATCCGAGAATGAAATCAGGCCGGCGAATGAAGACGTATTATCGAACTCGTGTCGTACGGTTCACGTAAGACTCGCCTCAACATTCTTGTTATTCGCTTTTTCCATCAATATACGGATTTGATTGCACGGCATAATCTGCATTCTCTGGTTCAGAGATCATCCAAGTACCACAAACAGTGCGAGTTTCGCAGGATTGCATCTCAAACTACATTGCCTTGAAGTCCAGAAGAGTCGTTATGAATGTGGGAAAGTGTAATTCATTGCATTATTATCACAGGAATAGATATTTTTGTCCAAAGCAGCTTCGAAAAATAAAGTTTTCCTTATTATCACATGATGCTGATCCAGGCTGATGAAGAATGTTATGTGGCGAATGCGTGAACATGAAATCCTTATCTCATATTGAGAAAGCTAAGAGCCATGAGGTCGATCCACAGAGTTCAAGGCAATTATACAAGGAAATAATTCGCATAATCGACACGTGCACAAATATCAATAATATTCTCCCTCGCAGTGTATTCCACAAGTTCACGTCTTCGCCTGTTCCTAATTCTTCGACAACTGCAGAACCCGGGCAGTCCAGAGAGAAGAAATGAAAGAACAACAATTATCGATCCGAAATCATGAACCTTTCGAAGTAAGTGCTCATGATTTTGTGTTTGAACAGATACTGACAAATTCGTGATCTGGGTAGGTACCAATTCTCATCCGAATCCGTCCATCCGTTCTCAAGATGTCATCATATTCGATTCATTTTTTGGAATTCTGTTAAAATCTCATAAGTTCCAAGTTCGGAAAGTCCGCGTCACAAAAAAGAGAAACGAGAAGGTAAAAATGATTTCGGATGTCGATATGCGTGGCTCTTCAGTCGGTGAAGAATAATCTTCGATATTTAATAACGAGGCAGCACATGATCCTCCTCGCATGCTGCATCAGCGGTCGAAGAACGCGTTATGGTACCGTTATGATAGGACGTACGCCTCATGTACCGTGTGGAAGTCCGTGTAGTGAGTGGGTCAGTAGCACCTTGCCGAGGCCCAATGGAGACTGACCATCGGTGTACCGATGAGATCTGGTGGGGCACCTGGATCGCGGTGCCCTTCGTTGTGCCCCGTGCCACATTAGTAGCCGCGTGTCTCAGAACAGAATCACACGTAAAAATAGCAACCAAACAAATTTTGTTCATAAATATACATATTCTGAGTACCTTCAGTCGTTTTTGCAGTTACAGAATGTCAAATCTATAATTTGTAAAAAAAAGAAACGATCTAGAAGAAAAGAAAAGAGTAAATTTTATTCCAACTTTGGAAAGAA
Organism: Euura lappo; assembly: GCA_018257835.1. Classification (NCBI taxonomy): domain Eukaryota; kingdom Metazoa; phylum Arthropoda; class Insecta; order Hymenoptera; family Tenthredinidae; genus Euura; species Euura lappo. The sequence continues at coordinate 330,390 of JAEUYN010000906.1, read as the reverse complement.
AGTTTTTATTGAGTTTTTTGTATTTCAAAGTGTGACGAATTTTTTTTAATTTTTTTTTTTATTACACCTACTGGATTAAAACAAAATGAAGATCGCTACCACTTTGTTCCTCTTCGTCGTAGTCGGTAAGCATAGGAATTATTGATTCTTCGTCGATCTCATATTGGTCCCTTTGAATCATCGGAATTGTTTAACAATACTGGATTACAGAATCATTAACACGACCACGATGCGCACCTGATTTCATGTAGAATAGATATTTCATAAAAAATTTGATAAAGCTAAAAAAAATATTTCATAAAGAATTAACTAAGATTCGCAAATTAACGTTAATTAGCTAATAATTCAACTATAATACGTAAATCAACCTGTGTATATATATATTTTGTGCAATAGAAATGATAATTAAAAATTAATATACATACATACATAGATGATAATTATTCTGTGCTACTATCGACTCTGTACATGACTTTTATAGATTACCACGACTCTACAATAATCAAGTAAATTACCTTCTTTCACCTTTCGTACAATTAACTGAATATCTCTTAAGAATTGGTGGACGAATTACACGCTCTCTCTCTTTCTCTCGCTCTCTTTCTTCTCTTGGTTGCGTTGAACCGTAGATATCCTCAATTTTGTAAATACCGTCACATTGAGGCCGACCGAATCGTCGAAATCCTTTTTTTCTGCTCTCGAAAAATCGAATTATCGGAATAACCGATGAATTTTCCGGCAATTTTTCACTCAAAAAAAGAGGATTCCGTTTTCCTGCGATGGAAAATTCGTTGGGTTTCCTTTTCGATCATCCGAGGAACGTGAGACTTCGACTTTTGTTGAGAATAAAACGAAATAAAATGATCGGCATTAGGAAATAGTATATTACGATACTAGTGCAAAAGGTTTGTTTTCGCACGAGTGGGAGGTTTGTCGCCGGAGCAAAGCGAGGGTGACAATCTCACGAGTGGAAAAACGACTTTTGCACATGTATCGAACCCAATTTTATATCACAAACGTGGGTGAAGTCCGATTATACGCACGCTCGCGTGCGTAAAGTCGCACTTTACGCACGGAGTGATATAAAATGATATTGCGTTGCGTGTTACGCGTTAGTACTAGAAAGTGGAAAATTGTTCTGGCAGTATGAACCGTTTTCACTAATTTTCCACTCAATGGGCGGATCCTCGATCTCGTAGAAAATAATCGGGGTTTAAATCGAAAGTCTATATAATAACAGCGTAAAGTATATAGAATTGGCGACTGTCTCAGCTGTCGCCTTCGATATCACGGTTGATAAAAATCAAAGCTTTTCCAGTATTCGCATGTGCGTATCTAATTACACACCGAGCAGCTACGAGTGAAATTTCACTTGCAATATCGAGTTTTGTCACATAAAATTATCATTTTCACTCTTGATCTAATTTTTTTCCTTTTCTTTCCACTCGTCATATAGATTGCAGTTTTTCTCTTCTACTTCACTTTCGATAATTATATTCACCTCCTCGATACTCCGATTTTTCTCTAGACAAATCTAGAATCTTAATTCATAGAATTTCATTCGATTATAAGAAAACGATTTTTTCGCAGGCGTTTAGATTTTGAAAGCTTCGTAATGAGAGGATCAGAGCCCCGAGTTGCCAAATAAGTGTTATGACACGGCATAATTATGCAAATAGACATCATCTTGTCCCGTTCGTTTCAACTTCCAGAGTCGAAATCTCAAAATGATTATTTTCTGTGTCAGTAGGACGTGTTGTACTTACCTCCGTCTGCTTCCAACTCAATTATTCAACGTCGTTAATGAATCTCTTTGCAAAATATGAACCATTCTCGATCTTCGGTCAAAGCCAAGGCTGTCCGGGGTTCTGTGACCCCGAGCTGCTACCAGACTTGTCCCATTGTTGGAGCTGATTAGATCTATTCTCTCATGCTGATAGCAGGCCATACACGTCCTATGATTCATTCGCTGAGAAGTTTTTTCTATTTGTTCGAATGATTTAGGTTAAACAAAAGCCTGAAAAGTTATTTAATTCCCGTTTTTGGGACGGCAATTGAATTTTGAAAATCGGGGTCAAGGACACGCTGACACTGTCAGCGATAGGCAAATTCAGATCGAACTGTTCGAATGCTTAGAACCGTGTTCCTTTCGTTGGTTTGTTGTCCCACGTCTGTTTAGTCGGCTACACGATTTTTAACCAAAAGTAGGTCAGTAGGACATACCGCATGATCGGTCAAGTCCTGTGTGGGCTGTGGCAGTGTGATTCGAGGCTCCGAAATTCCACAGAAGTTACCATTAAATTATCATTCCACAGAAAAAAAAAGAAAAAGAAAATTCAAAATCAAGTGAAAACTGTATTTTTATCGTCGTTTTGTTTCCAATTCTTTGATCGTACTCGCAGCTCGCTGCCATAAGTTTCTAATTATCGTCGTAACTACTGTTCGTGCTAATTAGACTCTTTAGGAAGCGTTGATCTTACGATTAGAGAGTTTTTTCACGGTCTTGATTCCGTTATGACAGCAAGAAAAAAAATCATTCTCGTACGATCGGATAATAAATTCTATAAAATTTAGTGAAATTTCATTACATATATTCTGTATTTTATCTCAATCAGAAATGTATAATTTTGACGTCATCATCATCAAATCTGATCAAAATGATAGAAAAAAAATCGTATCACAAAATAAATTTGATTAATTCATGAAACACACGATTGATTAGAATTTGATAGAATTTCGTCTGATCATATGAGAATAATATCTTCGTCCAGTCAGAATTCGTCCTAGATCGAAATTTTGAGTCTCGTTACGTCGAGTACCTCCTGAAAATCACAATTTGGGTCAAACCACGCGGTTTGAACTTTGCCAAAGATTTCTCTGCGTACGCATTCAGCCTTCTTGGAATTCGCGCCTGCACACTCGTGACCGTTGCCAACATCCGGTTGCTGATAATTAGCCAAGAGGAAAATTTGCAATATGAAAATATTCGATAGAGATATAATTCCTGACTCTACTGACGGACTAGATTATTTTGATTTCAAATTAAAAAAAAAATACAAAAAACGACAGAGAGAGAACAATTCTTCGAAGACTGATCAACAGACACAGAGGAGTGACGCTTAAAGATGGTATTTCCGGTTTGGTTCTAGGCTGCACGTGGCGGAAGACTCTAGCGACTTGCGTACTGGAATCCGATTTTGGTTTCGTGCTAAACTGTGCCTTCAAAAACTCCGGCCTATTTCGGGTTCGAAATCTCGGAGGTGTCAAGGGTTACGTAGGTCTTGGTGAGTCACTTTGCCAAAAAACGAAAAAAAAAAAAAAAAATTACAGCCTCAAGGTCACCTTAAACCGAGTGACCTTGAAGTCAAGGTCGGTTAATCAACGAATGGTTGAACTATAACGAAAGAGGTACTCCTTAATTGGTCATAACGATGACTTATAGAACCGCGTCGTCCTTCGATCCAGATCGTTTGCTAGATCGCGTTTTCTCGAATTAATTATTACTTCATAGCACGTAGCAGCGTCAGCTGTTACATATAAGCTTTAGAATGATAATTCGCGGCGTTGATCTTTCGGTGATTTATTTATTTTCGTAACCGAGTTGCAATATACCTACCAACTAGGATTAGAATAGTACATTGTGTATCAAGGGCGCAAAAGACTATTTTTCGAGTGTGAAATTTATTTGCAGTACGAGCCGAAGGCGAGTGTACTGCAATCACACTCGCCAAAATAGCCTTGCGCCCGTGTTGCACACCATTTTTTTCTCAACACCTGGTCCGCAAAAATGCCTCTTTTCAGACCGAGTGAGCGGGCGCAAAACGGAACTTTGCGCCCGAGGGCAGGAAAAGAGTCGTTTGCGCTCGCTTCAGGCGGGCGCAAAGCACTTTTGCGCCCGAGGGCCGAAAAGATCTGTTTTGCGCCGGCTCAAGAGGCATGAAAAGTAGCATTTTGCGACCGGGTGTGAGAAAATTTCTTTTCAATTAACGAGGACCTATGCTAATTTTCTACTTCATTGGCTTAACACACTTTTCTACTGTACTAATGTGGCTTTATGGACAGAATTGGAATACCTGAATCTTTGTTGTCGATTTACACAATTTCAGGCAGAAACTTACCGAGGTCAATAAATAATTGAGGGATTACCTGAAAATATTATTCAAAAAAAAAAAGAAGAAAATTGTTAAAAATCAGTGAGCAAATTTAGCCTGACTTCTTATTTCATGGCATCGAGAAGATTCTCAAAAGATTCTCTCATCAAATGAACATGAATTAACTCGAGTCAAAATGGGTCTATCAAGAAAAAAAGTATTTCATCCATTTTGTAGAAGCATTTTTTCTTCACAGTTTGAGAATTGAAAATTTCAAGTTGGAATACGATACGAATTGTTAGAAAATAATTTATACAAGTTTGAAGAGATCGGATTCGACAGTTTTGAAAAACTCTCAATTATCAAAGACTATGAATCAGGTCGATTGATGCAATTTTCGTTTATTCAAAGATTGGCTTTTTTTTATTTGGCCATCGATTAATTAATCATTGAATTTAATTGAGCGAAATTCGAAAGAGTGTCACACGAGTGGATTCGTCGTGCGTTATTTTCTGATTCCTCTTGCAGTTGCATAATTACTTATGCATACAATTCTATTGATCAATCGTGCGAACTACCATCGGCCACGTCCTTCACATAATTTTTTTTTCCTCTAGTCAATACGCGAGTTGTTTGAGCTTGTTCTCTTTGTCGATTGAGCAAGAAGATTCATAAACCTTAGACCTCAAGTTTCACGCTGCAAGAGAGAACTCAATTATTCAATAGGATTAGCCGCTTATGTGGGATAAAAAAGGTTCATTAACTCGTGGCTATAAAGATTGCGGAATTATTGCTTGACCAAAATGTGGAAATAATATGGTAAAATCTGTCGATGTTGGTTAGAATCGTAAGAAATCGAAGAAAGAATCACAAGAGAACTGAAAAACGTGGCTAGACATTCGATACTTCCAGAGAAGTCTACCTTGACACTAATAAAGTTTGCATCCAGGTACATTTTGATCACCTGTTCGGATCGAAGAAAGCAGGGTGTGACCGTCGACATTCGTTTGTTTCATTGCAGGATTCTCTGTCGGAGATGAACTTGGATTTCGTGATTCTATTTCCAATTTGGAAAGCAGTAAGAGGCGAAGTGTTCAAGTGAGAGGCGGAAATTCCATTCCGATTGGCACAACGAATACGGTTAGTAGCCCGATTCGAATATCTTTCTCAAACTTGGTCGGACACATTTTTTTCATTCATCATCCTTTAAAATTTAGCCTTTCCTCGAATCCAGGTCGAGTTTATTGGAGAAATTCCAAGATTACTGAAGAGTGTTTGAGTGTTTCTGGATAGAATGAAATAACATTCATTCTATATCACATGCATGAATTTCGCGGTTATCAAATTACAGGAAGATTAGACGACGTCGACCTAAAAAGTATGAAGTAATCGACATGGCTGATCTGCAAATTAAATAATCTTGCATATTTAGAACGTCAAGTTTTTGCAGAAATGAAACCAGCTGCTCCACCAGCTTCGATCCACATGAAAAGTGGTAATCGAAGAAACTCGAAGAGTCGTACACTCGACTTCTGGTTTTTCCACCTGAATACACGAATCAACAATTTTTTTTTCTTGTTCATCTTCTGAATTCATTTACCGTATATTGATGACCTTGTGGTAACTGGTGCGTGAGAAACGCTTACATTTACTGTACCTTCACGCCCGTCGCATTCGACATTGTATGAAGAAAAACGTAGACGTTCCAAAAGTTTTTATTCACGGATAAGCGCAAGAGGCGATATCATCGAATTCTTCAAATTTTTTGCAGCGATGATTAATTGCAACGGAGAGAAAGGCAGCATGTGATACGCAATACGTGGTCAGAGTTCCATACACATGGCATATCTCCAGTAATTACACGATCTATTGATACGTAAACGCGCGACTGAGGCCCTCATCAGCGTTTCTGTATTAGATACGTAACCCATTTCTTAGGCGCTCAAAGAGCACAAGGACTCAAGTGTAACGTCCTTAGTGCATCATAAGAGTGGAAAATCTAGTAGCAATTAAGTCCCACTTCATTCACTGCAGTCGTCGAGAGATTATTTCTGTCCATTGACATCGAAGGTCTTACACGAATCACCTTTTTATCGGAAAACACGGAAACCATCGGCACTTTGCTGCTTTTGATCCTCACATTCTGACAATAATTTGCTCGTTGGGATCTCAAAATGATCTTCAAAGACGAGCTGAACTGAACTGTGACAATGATGGGGGCTCGATAATCTCCTCGATCTACGGAGTTTAATGTCAATGTGATAAATAATATAGAATTATGACCGAAATCATGATGTCATTTTTGTCATATAATAATGTCAGTTTGCGATTTCGAACGAACATGTAAAAAATTACACAATAAGTCATTAAGGCATGGCTCAACAATCATATGGTAAAACTTGATGAATTATCATGTAATTCGTTTTATGTTATACCTGATGATCCATGCCTATGTGATTTTTATGTATCCCTTCGAATTCACAAACTAAATCACACGATGATTCCGGTCATAACATTATATGATTTATCACATCAACATTTTCACCAGGATAATTCTGCTGGCGAAAAAATTGGTGGAACTTGATCAATTGACCACGAGAGACGGTTTCACAGATACCTGTGCGAATATGTTAACATTATACATCGCTGGGTATCCGAACGTACGTTCTAAACTGCTAGAAAGTCCAGTCTTTCAATATTGCAACGTGTTTGTAAGAACGAGACGAATTTTTGTGGCTTTGTAAGACTGACTAAGATGTAATTTTTATGTACTGTTAGATTTGATAAGATAAGCTGTAAGTGGTTGATTGGTATTATGAAATACGAAAGGATTCTGTGCTGAAGATGAGACAAAAAGACAGAAGATATAATCTCATTGAACGAGACTTACATGTGCCTTTCACTTGATCTGAACAAACTGCTCGCACATTTGCTTCATCATTGAACGAATTGAGCGGTTCGAAAATCATGCAGATCAGAGTGATACCGGAGTCTTTGGTTCCCCAGGCGAATCACCGACTGAGTTGGATCTTTAACATCGGAAAAGCAGGAATGGTAGAAATTTTGAAGACAAAGATCAACTCGAGGAACATTAGAAAAGCTACAATTGAAAAAATGTTGAAACAATTGTGATTCTAGAAATCTTGGATTCAAAAAGCAACGTTGAAAAACCTACAATTAAGGAAACATGGAACATGAAGAGCTACGATTAAAAGAACATTTAAAGAACTGAAATTCAATGAATGTTCAAAAAGTTACGATTTAAGAACCTCAAATTCAAGAAACAAAAAAGCCACAATTCAAAAAAATGTTCAGCAACAATTGAAACATTTTAATTCGATTTTTTTAGGCAATGCGAGCTCAGGGTGCCCAGAATCCGCGGGAAGTTCCACCGTTCAAGCCTCTGCCCTTGGGTTCACGTCCCATGGGTCAGCAAATGGAACGACAACGATTAGTGGTGCAGCAGAATGCAACTGCATTGAGAACCGTTGCAGCACCGTCCCTAGCAAAGATGCAGGAGGACAACTTAAATCACCAAAAACGTACTCAGCAGGAAGCTTTCGCCCTACAAATGCTCAGACAGCAACAAATGCAGCAGCAGCAATCGCCTCAGCAGCAGAGAATCCAGGTAAAAATGTCATTTCTCAATTTTTATTTCGCAAGGTTTTAATGTTAATGTTAATAATGTTTATTCAGGCCCACGGAAATGTTGGGCAAGGCGATCAAAAAATACAAAAGAACATATGTATAGACCCGGTATATAGGTCTATAAATAAATAAATGGCAATAGCGAAATAAGTATAGGTATAAAGCTAGCAAAAAACCGCATGCCTAAAAATAGAAACATCAATAAAGGTAAAAATAACAGCGATTACACTAAAAACTAATCCAAAATTAAAAATTTAGATCTTAAATATCCGTCGAGGCTCAGTGTCGTTTTGGGAAGATGTTCGTAGTTCTTTTTTTGTCTTTTTTTCTTTTTTATTAAACAAGTTGTGATGTAGAATAATTTTGCGAGGCTCCGGCTTCGACCCCGTTACAAACAATAGAGCATCGTCCAGGCGTAGAGTTGGAGACGATTAAATTGAAAAAAACGTGAACTGAATGCGTGCTCATAACTCCTATGACCTAGCGCACAATTGCACTCGCCATTATGGAGAACAGTAAATTGCGGTTTCTCTCATTTCAATCATAATACAAGCTGCTAGCATTACTACATAAATTCACTTGTGCAACGAGCCAGTTACGCCTATCAGCATCCATAATCATCCTGATGATTTCTACTAGTGCAAATTTTTACGAAATTCAGACGTTTCGCGGTTTTGGTGGAACACGAAAGGTCAAAATTGGGGCAGGATTTTCAGAAAAGACACTTTATTTTACGAAGAACAATGAGGAAACGACAATTTCCAACCGAATTGTTCATCCAAATTTTGAGAATACACGTTTTAAGAAAAGTTAAATTTAGACACTTCGAAAGTGATTCCTCTGTGACGTCATTCAAACCGTGTATCGAACATCGTGATTTATTCAAAAACTGATCGAGTACAATAATTAGTTTTTTTTTCTTCTAATGATTCTAATAACTGAATAATTAGATTCGAGAAGATAAAAAATTGAAATTAATGACCCTGATAACGAATCAATTTTACTCCCAGATGGCACAGGGTCAGGCTGCTCCTTCTCAGTCATCTAACTCGTTCAGAATTCCTGAAACAGCTTCGGGGAGTTCATCGAATTCCGGAACCGTCCAAAATCCAGTTGGCTTTGGAAATTCTCTTCCTCCGTTCATCGCGATGCCACAATCTTCAGCTCAGCTCACAGACAGGATCAGTCACAGTCCCACGCTGCTCGAAGACTCTGCCAACGAAGTTCTCAAGGAAGATTATTACCAGGTACCCAATAAAATATAAATTTTTCAGTGGAATTCATAAAATTCCCAAAATCAGACCATAAAATCCGTCAAAAAGTCAAATTTTGGGATTCAAAAATTAATCAACGAGTCAAACAATTAAATTTCAGCTCCCCATTCCATCCGACGACGCAGTCTCCTCCGTCAATCAATTGACTCTCAGATCGATTTCACCAGCTGCTTCGAGCCAAGCTTTGGAACACCAACAGGAGCTGAATAACTACCACAATGCTCAGTCTTCGGGGCCCCTAATGCCTTCCCTGGCCTCTATGCAAGGAATGGAACCGTCGCTGAAAGCTTTGGCCGAAGCCAGCAATGTGACATTGGAGGCTCTTCAGACTGCTATTCTTCTGAGGCAGCAGCAGCTATTGGAAAAGCACCAGGCACCCGCGACCACGACCACGACCACGACCACGAGCACGACGGCGAGTCCGGTCAGGAGGTGAGTGGACTTTGGGATATTTGAGAGAAGGGTATGAAAAAAAAAACTGTCTATGAATATCTTGGTATCCATTTTGAAACAATTCTGGAACGCGCGGAATAATCAAGTTTCTGATCCTGCAATGAGTCTTTACATACATACATATCAATACTCCAACCAACAATAATGAGTATCAGTGAACATGAAATTGATTTCGGTTTTTGTTTCGCAGCAAATACACTCTGGCAACACCCAGCAAAGTGATGAATGCACCACGGGAGTATTACCCGGTTGGATACGACAAGAATTTCGACGATAATTTTGCGAGCCGTGTCGAATTGCCGGACACAAGTTTTTACTGCGGTGATCAGAAACATTTTCCCGGACTCTACGCAGACGAGGATCTCGGCTGCATGGTGAGATTTTATCATCATCGTTCACTCGAACTTTTAGTATACTCACAATTTGTACTCGATCTTCAGAATTTTATATTTCGATTGACAGTTTTTCACCGTTTATTGAATATAAATGACATAAATTCTGTTTCTGATTCATCATTTTTAATGATTTTACATGAATCATTCGGGATTCTGATTCAGGATAATTCCACCTGATTCTCTATGATTTCAAAGTGACTTGAAGAATTCAGTCTGACATCGAATTCCTTTCCTCTATTCAAGGTCTTCCACGTCTGCGCTCTGACCGACGAAGGTCTGATAATGAAGAGTTTTCTCTGTCCCGAATCGACGCTGTTTGACCAAACGGTGTTGAAGTGCAACTGGTGGTTCTACGTGGATTGCAAATCTTCGAAGAAATTATACGACAGCAATATCCCGATCAGCAAGAGCTATCAGCTGATGAAGGCACTCGCTTTCTTCTCAGCCTACAAGAACAACGAGAACGGTACCGTCCCCACGGAGACTGAATCTGCATGATCGAGTTTCCACTCCTCCAATCGTCCTGCTCACTGTTTGATTGTGAGGCGATTCGACGATTCGTCAAGTTGGTGCGAGTCGTGGACCGGATGGAGAGCGTAGTTTGAAAATCAAAATAGTCGAAGACACTTTATTCTTGGGAATTGTTACGACGTGTCAGTCGTCGCACGATATTCGAAAGTGAATTATTCATCGTGAAAGACGCTCAGGCACTTGCCTTCACATGTGCAACATATACAAATGAGGGTGTGTAAATAATTTATTTAACTGTAAGTAGATTTATCATCGATTTATCGTAGACTTAAGAGTGGAATGTATTCGAGTGGACTAAAAGAATAATAAATTTGTACATAGTCGTTAGATCCGTTCATTTTAATCAATAAAAGAGAAACTTGCTCCCTTCTAAGAGATACGATTTGGTGTACAATTCATCACCTAGTTTTTTATGTGGTTGATAACAATCTTGAAGATGAATGATTCACTGTATTTATTTCATGATCATCGACCGAGGATCTGAATTCCACTATGGAGGCTTTTCCTTCCTCTTCTTTCAATCATGGATCTCGGAATGCATCTCCACACCCCTACACCTTAGTTTTCACCCAACGAACGAACTACATTACGTCATTAAAAAACCCGCGAATATGGACAATTTTAATTAGCTTTTATGAGCTGACCCCCATCTGACCCCTTACGTGCTTATCAAGTCCGAATTATGATATACTATTGACCGATCAATCGCAACGATTCTACATAATACGTCTCGAATGAGTAACGGCATCCAAAATGAAGGAGATAATTTGTACAGTTCGAAAAAACTGCGTCGGAGCTCTGTGTACATTAAGTTGATGAATCGAACAACTGCACAGGATAGGATAAATGAGAGAATAGACTAGAATAGAATCTAATAAAATGAAATAGAATAGAAAACTGCAGCATAGTTATGATCATAAATCAATACTAACTGGGCAATTATTTAGCTTTTCTTTCGAAGACTTTCGAAAACTTTATGACTTTTCCTCGGACTTTTCGATACGTTGCCCAGCACCTAGCTCTGAATACTGCCACACAGTATGGGAATCTTTGCCTTGCGAATGCGATAAATTGTTGTGCACATGGGAAAAGATACGACGTTGTCAAGGCACCACTCACCTACTGACAATGAGTTTTTGAAAAAACGTATCATGTGTATGGGAATAACTACAATACGATTTACACAGCTAGTACACCATATTATTTTCAGAAAATATGTATACGTTAGAACCAACGTGCTAGATATATTGCAAGATTTGCAATACCGCGGAACTTGCCGTTACTTTGTCAAAAATTGACGTCCCTTGTATGGCAGATATTGCTATACTGTGGATAACTATACAATAAGCAAACAGGAGCTGAATAACTACCACAATGCTCAGTCTTCGGGGCCCCTAATGCCTTCCCTGGCCTCTATGCAAGGAATGGAACCGTCGCTGAAAGCTTTGGCCGAAGCCAGCAATGTGACATTGGAGGCTCTTCAGACTGCTATTCTTCTGAGGCAGCAGCAGCTATTGCAAAAGCACCAAACGTACGACTGGAAAAATAAAGGATTCAAGGGGGTCGAAATCTATTTGTAAATGCATTTTGAGTTTGTTTAGAGTTTGACATCCTTGAGTTAATTGGATGAACGAGACTGAAAGATTGTTTTATAAGTTAATATTTAATTTAGAGTAAAACGAGAAAGGGATTTGTGATGCAATTTGTTGTAAAAAGTTACAAAAGAGATTCATTCTGGATTATTTTTATCATAAACTAAGTTTTTGACTAATTTAATCCACCTTCTTTGCTAAGTTCACGAAGAAGATGTTCTTCGCAACTGCGTCTCATCGAAAGGAACAGATTTCCTGGTGTTACAGAGTCCGTTAACTTTATAACAGTCAAATTTAAAAGAACAGAAAAACTAAATCTAATTCAACCTAATTCGACGAATCAATAATTTTATAACAAATTCGAAAATAAATTTAATCAGCTGTGAAGAGAGGAGTGATTCCCATCACAATCTATGTCGCATGGCTCTACAGAAAATGGGAGAATGGAAAAATTCATTCGCAATTTCGTCCCTAATTGTTTCAAAACTGCCCGCATTCATTTGACCGAGAGAACGAAGAGAACGTCGCAACCACTCAGCAAACAGTGGCATACCTCGTATCGCGTTTCTCGCTATGCGGGCCACTCGGTGCGCCTGAAGCAGGCAACCGTACGTACGGCACGTGCTAATTCTTATGGGACGTACGTACGGTTGCCTGGTTCAGGCGCACCGAGTGGCCCGCATAGCGAGAAACTCACAGTAAAATGGATGGCGACGATGTACCAGCTACATCACTTGCACGATGGCTTTGTTACATTACATAGTTACGTAAAGATCATGTAAAAAGTTGACACACCCGAACCGAGGGGGGAAATAAGTCCAGAGTTCAGTGAAGGATATATTGTATCTTTCTCCGGTTGATTCAATATCATTCATACATTCCAAATCATCACTGTTGTTCAGAGTATTTTTCCAAATTAAACTTAATTTCAATCTGTTCAATTATTTAATTACTTTTCTTTGGATAATCCTCGATAGACTTGCTGATAGATTGTAGGTGATACCTTCGGTGCTCGGCTCTTTTTCTTGATTTCACGACAGATACTGGCGAAACGTTTTGCTTATAACGCAAGTCTTATTTTTGTGTGGGTACTTGGCGGCTTTTTTTACATCTTTGATGTTTTTGCCTGGGATAAAAATCGAATTGGACACATCCGGATCTGACACGAGATAGATAGCGATTATATATTCGCGTGTCTAATGGCATATAAGGACGTAAGCGCCATTATATGACGTTTTGCTGTTCGTAACGGCAAAACGTCATATGCTTTTTTATTATTGTATTTGGGATAAAAACCCGAAGATTCGTTCATAAACGTCGAAATTTAATATTGGGACAATTGAAAGCAGAAGGTCGTAACCACCAATTTTTTTTTTTTTTACATTGCGCTTACGTCCTTCTGCTTATTCACCTTGATTTTCTTTTTCTATGAATTTTCGAAACGTTGTCGATTTCGATTTTTCTTTGCGTTTCACGAGTTTTTATAACTACTTGCAAAAATCGTGACAAATAAAAAAAGGAAATGGTGCTTTCGACCTTCTGTTTTTAACTACCAATATTTTTTATCGAATTTTTTTAAATGGTCGTATCTTTGCATTTTACAAGTTTTTACAGCTATTTTAAAAAATCATGAAAAATGAAAAAAAATGGCGCTTACGACCTTCTGCTTTTAGCTACGAATTTTTTTTTATCAAATTTTCCGGAATGTTCTCGATTTCGATTTTTCTTTGCGTTTCACGGGTGTTTACAAATATTTGGAAAAATCTGCATGAAAAATAAGAAAATAAAAAAATAGCGCTTACGACCTTCTGCTTTTATCTTAGTATTTTGTTTTTCATAAATTTTCGGAACGGTCTTTTTTTCCAATTTATCTTTGCGTATTACGAGTTTTGACAGCTATTTCAGAGAAAATCATGAAAAAAAATAATACGACGTTTTGCCTTTACGTTGTTTTTTAATTTTCCTTGGAAATTGTAATGCAAGAACGACGTATCCGCCAAACTTATGACCTTTTGAAGGATGAGAAGATAACAAATAAGTACGCATCCTGTGTCGTAAACAGTGGAACGAAGGCAAACAGGATCCAAAGTTTTATATATGTATTTTATGGCCAGCATTTACACATCTCCTCAAAGCGGCAGAATCAGAATTCGTCCTCGAACTATTATCAGGCGACTCGCGAGAATCGTGTGACATAAAGTAACACCGACTTTTTTTAATGCACCCAACCGGTGGATAGGCTATCCGAAGTTTTACGGTGCTTTTTACAGAGCTGTAATGCTTGCACGAAACAGGATGCTCGGAAGATTCTCACACCAAGATATGCGGATCGTTCGCTTGACCTACTCGCTTCATTCACTCGACCATCAATATTTGCGGATCTTTATTCCTTACTGCACACTGTGTTTTTGGCTTCAGATACCGAGAAATGATCGGAATGAAGTCGAACTCACGCCACGTTTGACACACGATGTGATGTCACGTGTCCAATGGCATAAGGTCGTAAGCGCGAAAACCGCGATTTTGATGGCAAAAAGTCGTATAATTTCATTTTTCACGCCGTTCACTCTGAAAACGGTCAAAACGTATAGATCAATTAAAATTACGAGATCGAAAAATGTAACTGCAGAAGGTCGTGTGTTGGGTGGATACATCGTTCTTCCAGAACAATTTTTAGGGATAATGAAAAAAAAAGATGAAGGCAAAACATCGTAAGCGCCATTTTTTCCTCCAATTTTTCATGATTTTTACAAATAGCTGTAGAATCTCGTAAAACGCAAAGAACAATCGAAATCGATGACGGTTCGAAAAATTCGATAAAAATAATTGGTAGTTAAATGCAGAAAGTGGTGAGCGCCAATTATATAGTATAATATCGTGCGACGCCGTCAGTATAGGAATTTTTTATGTCCAATGAAAAGTAAATTCTCCATCACTTACCTCGAGTATGCTTTTCGTATTGGCCAATGTGCCGTACCATCTGAAGACACGTGTGTCACGATCGTACTTGAGCATTATCGTTTCTAAATCGTTTTTTTTTTTTAATTTCACTTCCGATACCAACTAATAAAAAACGAAAGTGCACGTGCACCTCGAGTCTTTACCTGACCGTTATTTATTACAATGTTGAAGTAGGAAGTGGCTCAGCTTCGCACGTTTTTCTCATAAAACTCCGACCACATTATACCTATTTTGACATTGGAAATGCTTCTATTTTCGGGGTATCAGTTAGGAGTAGAGGATCGAATATTAAAATGCGACAAAAATGCGTACGAAATGTAACAACAATGCGGATGACATTGGATTTGGAGTGAAAACGATCCCCAGATTTCCCGCTCAAATTCATCCTCTCGTGGACTGTGGCGGAGTTGCTCTTGGTTCCTGGTCGTATGGTGTTCGCGACTGACATGGAACTTGAACGGATTACGGAATCTTGTACACAAATACTTGTACAGTGGCTCTTCATAGAAAATCATACACCGCGTAATTTTGCCTGTACGTTGATCGTACTATTCTACGAACGATAACGGAAGTTAGGATAGCGTGAATTTCCATCATTTTTGACGGTTCGATTTCAATATTCCGATGACCCCAATATTTCACATCATTTCTAAGATCGTATTTTTATTTTAGTTGATTTCATACGATTTCAAGATTTCCTGCGATAATTTCGATGATTCCGATGGAGTTTTATAACTAATTTCGATTTTTTGTGACATCGAATTCCTTTCCGCTATTCAAGGTCTTCCACGTCTGCGCTCTGACCGACGAAGGTCTGATAATGAAGAGTTTTCTGTGTCCGAATCGACGCTGTTTGACCAAACGGTGTTGAAGTGCAACTGGTGGTTCTACGTGGATTGCAAATCTGTGGTTGTGTAAATAATTTATTTAACTGTAATAAAATTTATCATCGATTCATTGTAGACTTGAGAGTGGAATGTATTCGAGTGGACTAAAGGAATAATAATTTTGTACATAGTTGTTTGATCCGTTTATTCCACTCTCTCAGACCTTAGTCACTAGTCAATGAAGAAGAAACTTTACTCACTTCCAAAAATATTGTACGATCACGAATTCAGATCAATTTTCTTCACATTCCGTCTTATAAACATAAGAAAAATACTAAATCACCACAATCTAAAGATGAAACGGCTCAGCCTGCGTGATTGTAAAGTCATTTGAAAATGGGTATCTCGCATACGTAATCACCGGCGAAGTTACGACTCCCGGCAATGAGTCAAGAGACTCGGTAGAGTCTCGCGCCAAGTACATTAAAAAATTTTTTAAACGCCGCGCGTAGACTCACCGAGTCTATTTACCCGAACGGGAGCTATTCGCAGTGGTGGGGGTAATCAGAATCTCTGTTTTCTTTCGCCTCGCTACATATACGGGATTGGAAGATTTATCCTAGGACATGGGCATGAAAAGCTTACGTTTGAGTTGTATTTCGATGTAATCGGTGCCCGGAGAGCTGAGATATGATTTTTGAAAGTTTCCGAGGACCCGTTTTCATCGTCAGAATTTTCTTCTCCTTCACCGTCTTCGACCAAAAGCTATGTTCATAAAAATCAGAGATGATTGGCCACCACTAGACAGCAGGGACACGGTGATCCAAGTACCTAACTTAGCCGCCAGATAGCGCTTGGACGGCACTGTGAGAACCACGCCGTGACCAAAGAGGATGGGGGGTGACCACGGGTTAGATCGAATCGAAGTAAACAAGCCGCCATCTTTAAACGTAACAGATCGAGAATCGATTGACCGAAACTGCTAGCTATAGCGTGTTCGCGTCGGCTGCTTGGCTTTGACAGGTTTTCGCTAAACGAAGACATTTCATTCCGCTCGTTATCACTACGTGGTATTGAGGTAAATGATGTGATATGAGAATCATTACCGAGAAAGTGAAATGAAGCAAAATGGGCTTTGAAGTTTATATATTCGGCTCTACATCGTATGGAAATTGCGAGTCAGTTTCATGGAAAGTTCAAGTTATGAGGTTATCAGAGTCAGCCAGTCAGATTAATCAATTGGTCGTTCGTATAATTTTTAATTATTATTATTATTATTATTTTTTTTTTGAATTTTAATTAATTTTTTATTTTAATTATTAACAGTTCAGTATGCGAAACATAATCATTGAAAATATGTGAAATTTGTTATGTGTCAGATGAAATCGGCCTCGACCAGCTTATAATACTTTGTTCTCCATTTATGGCTAACCATCTGATAGTATATCTAGCTCGGTGAAAAAATTTTAACGATGTAGAGTAACACGCTTTATTGGTTATATGTTCATGATTCAGGTGCTGAATATCAAGGGACTCGATAAAGTATCGAGGCAAGTATATTAAAAACAAAAAAAATTACGTGGGTCTCAAAGAGTCAATATACCCGAGTGGTCTAGTTCCAGAGAGACTATTTTGTGGACGGGCTATTGACATATTGATTGATACATCGACGGGTCCTGAGGAAGCAGAGGTATCTCGGCGGGCAGTCTAGAGCAGGCGTCACTCGGAATGCGCTTTGAGACAAGTATAGAAGTCCGTAACACTTCATACACAGTTTTTTGAGTTACGTTTCAGTTTTGGACGCGTCGGCTGCTTCGGTTTGACATTTCATTCCACTCGTTATCACTACGTGATATTGAGATACATGATGTGATGTGAGAGTCATTACCGACAAAGTGAAACAAGATGGGCTTTGAAGTTTATGTATTCAGCTCGACATCGTATGGAAATCGCGAGCCTGTTTCATGGAAAAATCAAGTTATGAGGTTATCAGAGTCAATCAATTAGATCAATCACAAAGCCTTGGGTATATTGGTCGTTTATACATTGATTATATGTTCATGATCCAGGTGCTAAATATCAAGAGACTTTGTAGAGTATCGAGGCAAGTACATTACGAACAAAAAAAATTGTGTGAGTTCCGGAGGGACTATTTCGTGGACGAGCTATTGATATATCGACGCATCCTGAGAAAGGAGATTAATCTCAGCGGGAAGTCTAGAGCAGACGAGTTGAAATATGCTTTGAGACAAGTATATAGGTCCGTAACACTTCATACAGAGTTTTCTGAGTTACGTGTGAGTTCTGGACTGTCCGCCGAATACGTCCATCCATTCTGACCTTGACGATACGATCAATTGTTTGATCGCTTTGGTTATAGTTATCGCACGCCTACTTATAGCTCTATGGAAGAAATGTGTACGTTGCGGTATACTCAGGGAGTTTGCTTCGATGACTCAGCTTTTAATTTTCACATCACAGCATACTTATTAGACTACTGGAGTTACGCGACTTGAAATCATCCGGTTCTAACTTCTAAGAATACCTTGGTGGACCGGATGGAACAGACGAATCTTGCCATGCAATTTATAACAGAAGCACTATCCCGGAAGACTTTATTGAGTGAATACCAATGATTATTTATACACTGATTTTCAGACTTTCTTACTGTGAACATTTTTTAAGATTTAATTTGTAATGAGCAGTGACTATAACCCTACCTGTAAGTAACTCCGCTGTGGCCGCTCCCAAGCCCGGATGAGAAGGGAGGAGGGCCGCGCACAGGGTTCCACGTTGCGAATATTTACTATGAATGATTTTGACGGATCAATTTATGCAACCCAATAAGGGTTAATATTTCACGTGTGCTCCTAAGCAAGAGTCAGAGTTACAGAAATCAACTGGACATACATTTACGCGTTCTCATCAACATTTCCGACAATATTTAGCGTTTTACGGCGCTTATTAACAGAAAATTCAAGATTTTTCACCGTCTATCCAATGGGATATACTCAATAGAAATAATCGGTCAGAAAAATACTGACAACCGAGCGAGCATAGCGAGTGAGGATCTACGAAGACCCCATCGAGCAAGCACAGCGAGCTAGCGCAGTTAGCAGGAAGTAAAAAAAATATACAAAAAGTAGTGATATCCCCCAAAAAGCACCTCTGGTGCAAAACCTTGGTCGCCAAGTACATTAATGTGGTCCACCCACAAAATTTACCAACCAAATTCTTTCACACAAAATCTGTCTTTAAAAATACCCACCAAAAAAAATTCGTCTTCCACAAAAAGTCTTCTTCCAAAAATTCGTTTTCAACAAAAGTCGTCCTTCAAAAAAATCTCTGTAAAAGGATTGATATCAAATACAAGTACCAAGTACAAAAAAAAAAAGAAAAATCAAACCATATACCGTTGTGCTCGTTCGCTCGCTACGCTCGCTCACTCGATTGGGTTTTCATAATTTGTGAGGAGAAAAATTGGGAGCATGAGTTTCGAGAAGAGAAAATTTTCGAAAGAAAAAATTGAGGGAGTGGTACTTGGCGGGCCTTCATAGCGAGATAAAAAAATGTGACTTGTAGACCTCAGTGGTCACTCTTCCACTCACTCACACCTGGCCCGCAAGTACCACTCCCTCAATTTTTTCTTTCGAAAATTTTCTCTTCTCGAAACTCATGCTCCCAATTTTTCTCCTCACAAATTATGAAAACCCAATCGAGTGAGCGAGCGTAGCGAGCGAACGAGCACAACGGTATATGGTTTGATTTTTCTTTTTTTTTGTACTTGGTACTTGTATTTGATATCAATCCTTTTACAGAGATTTTTTTGAAGGATCCATTATATAAGTGGGGCCAACCTACCATGGCCAAGACGTACTCGCCGTCAAGTTGACCCGCATCCCAAGGTACCGTCGATGTTGAGATTTTTCCTGTATGGACAAACAATTTGTCACTTCCAGGTTCACAACGTTCTCAAATCGGTCCAAACTCACCGTTGGTAACGCTGATCCACTCGCCATTGACCTTATGCAACCCCACGTGCTTCACTCCTATGTGACCTAATGGCGGGTTCGTTGCGTATTCCAACTTCTTTGCCGAATCGATGACTGCCAAATGGGCGCCATCCAGAGTGCATTTTCGTTCGGCTTCTGCCCAGCCAACGAATTCACCGTTGTAAATCTTGTAGGCTGCACCGATGTCGGTATGAGCGACGTAGCCCGATGGAAGGGTCGATTGTGTCGTAGCTGTAAAAAATTCTCATATTTTAGATCCACACGACAAAAATGATTAACAATAACTGAGGATTCCAAAGAATTTTCGAATATTCAAGGGTATCATTAAAAATCGTCTGATTTCTTGTTCAATCAACTTTTCGCAATGATCTTACCGATTTCTGGGATGACAGCTCCTTGCGCTCCGAAGATGAGCAACTGCGACACTAGCAGCAGCGACAGGATGGCGAATGCAGAAGTCATCGTGGATTTATTCGTAGTGCTACCGAATGGATGATCTTGAGCGTTATTTATACCCGGAATGAGGTGACGTAAGACACATTAAGAGTTGAGCTGATAAAGTCTCCTCTCGGGTTTTAGCGACGATGATACGCGTGAATGTTAACCGCATCATCACCTTTGACTTTCACTTTTCTGACTTGAGGAATGTGTCAACCTAAGATATTATCAAGTAAGTATTTACCACGGTCGAATGATATTTACTTGATTATAGTGAACATTCACTCGTCAATGGAAATGAACAAAATGATTGGTCACATTACCAGTGAGTCAACATTCACGTGGTCTAAGTCATCCCAGTCGAAAAAATCGTCCTGTCGATTCCACATTTGGAGGGAATATTTCGAGTAGGATCATCCGTGACGTTAACGCGGTGATATCTTCGTTCGGATAACGTTCACGGAGATTCTAAAGTGCTTTTTCATACCAGGCGTGCGGGATGATGTAAGAGTAGATCTATACACGAAGAGCCATCCCAAAATTGAGTTTTTTCTACGATTATTCGATAACATCAAGACTTTTGTCCCACCAGGATAATTGAGAATCGGAACAGTCGTCTGTGGAGTGATTGTTGTGTACCTAGGTGTGAATGATTAGCACTTCGAAACAGATTTAAAATCGATAGTGAAGATGATGCGATAGAATAGAACACGAAAATTAGTAAATGATAGTTTGAAATGAATTATTATTCGATTGCTCGTAACCAATGAATAATTGTTAGAAAGAGTTTGCTTTTCTAGTTTTGGTTGTGATTTTAAGTTTGGTCGATTGTTTAATCTTTTATCAGATAGGCCTCGGACTTGAATGACAAGTGCCAGAATAATTTTTCTAGATTTACAATTACGGCTCGGTTTCCGCACTACTTTCTTGGACGCGTAGTCACATTTATTCGAATTTTATGGGTGAGGACGAGCCGCAAAACTCGTCAGTTTTTCTATCTGGCGCGAATGAATACTATTTACGGATTTTATGTTCCCTTCTGTTCGTGTTAATCCCGGTTTCTTTGTAATTGTGTCACAGGTATGGTATGTTTTCTTTGTGAGTACAGAAAATGTCCTCGAATCAGATATACTATTATGTTTCACATGTGTGTGCTAAACAAAAGGGTCTGTGTAAAATTTTGTTGCCAAAGTAGCGCTGCTTCTATGTGTCATTTTTCTCGTAATATGATGATGGGTCATCGGGGAGAGATAGAAATCGATCGTCAATACGACAGAAAAAATGTTTCATATGAAAAAAATACTGATCTTGAAAAAGAAAATGTGACATAGAATATGAAAAAAAAATTATTCTTAATTGGAAAAATTAGAGATTGGTATGATGTAAAATGAGTTTAATATTAGATTTTCTTCACACGCTTCATCGCATACCCTGCAATAAACGCATCTCGCATTTCTCTATAATATTGCACAATTTTTTCCTAATCGATCAATCGATTATTGAGGAAATCGATTAATGATTCGCAATTAATCGATTATTATAATCGGGACATCTCCGATTAGCCGATACATAGTTATCGATTATTTACCGCTCGATTTCCATCTCTACCTCGAACTATTATCAGGCGACTCACGACAATCGTGGGACCTAAAGTAGCACTGACTTTTTTTATTGCACCCAACCGCAGCAGGTGGAGAGCTGTGATGCTTGCACGAAACAGGATGCTTGGAAGATTCTCACACCTACTTGCGGATCTTTCCTTACTGCAAACTGTATTTCTGGCTTTAACTAAATATCAAGAGATTATCGGAATTGAGTCGAACTCACGCAACGTTTGACATACGATGTGATATCTGAGCAGAAAAGCTCGTAACCGGATAAACCGGCGTTTCCATTGAAATTCCGAAGGTCGGCTTCACATGAATCTGACTATCTCATGCAACGCCGTCAGTATAGGAAGTATTTTCTGTACGATGAACAGTAAATTCTTTATCGACCACCTCGAGTATGCTTCTCGTATTGGCCAATGTGCCGTACCGTCCGAAGATACGTGTGGGTCACGATCGCACTGGAGCGTTATCGTTTCCAAGTCGATTTTTTCATATCACTATTACTACCAACTAATAAAAAACGATAGTGCACGATTCCGATGAGGATTTCAATGACGATTCCACACGGCAAACTTTGAAAATTACTCAAGTATCAGATTTGAAACAGCGGGGAACAAAAATTTGTCGATTTCTTTGCACTCATCAATTTGCTAATTACTTGGATGTAAATTATTATTGACCCAGTAGACGTTTCGATGTGTTCGAAAATAGAGAATAATGTATGTCGCATGGCTCCACAGAGAATGGGAAAAATGGCAAAATTCGACGAGCTTTCTGAACTTTTATCCATTTCGGACTTAATTGTTTCACGACTACCTATTCATTCGTCCGGGGGAACGAATAGAACCTTGCAGCCCTCAGAAAGTGCGAGGGGTTTGATGAGAAAGATGGTGATGGGTAATCGAAAAGGGATAAAAAACGATCGTCGATACTTTTTCATCAAGAATTAAGGGTTATATTTGCGTTTCATTGGTGGTGTCACATTTTCAGGAATAATTTCAAGTTGGAAGACTTAGTGAGCTTAGTCAACTACTGGACGACTGTCTTCATCGTGGCAGGATCGGCGACATCGTGGTGTTCCACGAGAGTGGCAAGTCTTCAGAAATATTGGGAGATTCCTTAAAAATGTTGCGTCCACACTTTGCTAGTCAATTACCGCCCGTGACAATTCTTTCCGTTTGGGTCTAGACAGGGATCAGCTAGAATCGTACGAAATTTCATCAAATTTATACCAATAGTAGTATGAAAACGCTTATGTGCCGAGTCGAGTGACTCTTGTCAATAATCAATAATCATCTGAGATTAAACTCACGAGTATTAGGGCGTTGGGTCGTAGCTGCGACCACAGCAACGAGAGCAAAAGCGAAGGCGATCGAGGCGAATAGTTTCATGATGAAGGATCAGTGAGTAGCACTCTTCAAGTAATACTAAACGTGGCCCGAGGTCCCCTTTTATACCCAAGACGAGAACCGATGTGACGATCATGTGACATGTATTCCTCACATTGATACCGGTACCAATACTGGCACATGCCCAGAGTGGGAGAAGATAACAAATAAGTACGCATCCTGTGTCGTAAACAGTGGAACGAAGGCAAACAGGATACAAAGTTTTATATATTTCGTGGCCAGCATTCACACACTGGATTCGTGACAATCCATTGATAGGGAAGAGGCGGGCAAAATGGTCCCTGGCGGGCAAAATGGATCCCCCTAAAAATTTTTCGTATTTTTACAAAATTGAACATTTTTCGGCTTCCATTATTTTCTTGCTCTAGCAAACTTCAAACACCAAATCGACTATATATCTTGAAAACATAGGGAGTGGCGGGTAAAATGGGCCGCCTAATGATCAACACCTCAAGTAGAGGTTTGAGCGAATGGATCTTCTAATTTTGACCAAAAAACGATAACCCGACGTATGCCGAGTGTTGAACGCCCTTATCTGGAAAGTCCGTAAATGGCGGGCAAAATCCCCCCCCCCCCAAAAAAAAAATTCCGATTTTTTCAAAATTTCAATAATTTTGAAACTATGTTCGTATTTACTTCAGAATCCTTCAAACATGAGATATTTAAAGTTTGCGAGGGCAAATGAATAATGAAATTTAGAAGGCTTTTCCCATTTTGAAGAAGGATGAAAATTTCGAGCATGCCCATTTTGCCCGCCACTCCCTATGTTTTCATGTATAGTCGATTTGGTGTTTGAAGTTTGCTAGAACAAGAAAATAATGGAATCCGAAAAATGTTCAATTTTCATAAAGTACAACATTTTTTCAAGGGGCACATTTTGCCCGCCTCTTTCCTATCAGTTCTGGTATCCTCGGTGATGGAAAATTGTTACAAATAGTCGTGGGATTTGAAAATCTCTAATACGCTTTAAAATTCTATAAAACGCGGCTGTTTCGTGCAGCAGAATCAGAATCCGTCCTTGAACTATATCAGGGGACTCACGAGAATCGTGGGACATAAAGTAACACTGACTTTTTCATTGCACCCAACCGCAGCAGGTGGATAGGCTATTCGAAGTTTAACTGTGCTTTTTATAGAGTTGTAATGCTTGCACGAAACAGGATGCTTGGAAGATTCTCACACCTACTTGCGGATCTTTCCTTACTGCAAACTGTATTTCTGGCTTTAACTAAATACCAAGAGATGATCGGAATTGAGTCGAACTCACGCAACGTTTGACATACGATGTGATATCTGAGCAGAAAAGCTCGTAACCGGATAAACCGGCGTTTCCATTGAAATTCCGAAGGTCGGCTTCACATGAATCTGACTATCTCATGCAACGCCGTCAGTATAGGAAGTATTTTCTGTACGATGAACAGTAAATTCTTTATCGACCACCACGAGTATGCTTCTCGTATTGGCCAATGTGCCGTACCGTCCGAAGATACGTGTGGGTCACGATCGCACTGGAGCGTTATCGTTTCCAAGTTGATTTTTTCATATCACCATTACTACCAACTAATAAAAAACGATAGTGCACGATTCCGATGAGGATTTCAATGACGATTCCACACGGCAAACTTTGAAAATTACTCAAGTATCAGATTTGAAACAGCGGGGAACAAAAATTTGTCGATTTCATTCCACTCATCAATTTGCTAATTACTTGGATGTAAATTATTATTGACCCAGTAGACGTTTCGATGTGTTCGAAAATAGAGAATAATGTATGTCGCATGGCTCCACAGAGAATGGGAAAAATGGCAAAATTCGACGAGCTTTCTGAACTTTTATCCATTTCGGACTTAATTGTTTCACGACTACCTATTCATTCGTCCGGGGGAACGAATAGAACCTTGCAGCCCTCAGAAAGTGCGAGGGGTTTGATGAGAAAGATGGTGATGGGTAATCGAAAAGGGATAAAAAACGATCGTCGATACTTTTTCATCAAGAATTAAGGTTTATATTTGCGTTTCATTGGTGGTGTCACATTTTCAGGAATAATTTCAAGTTGGAAGACTTAGTGAGCTTAGTCAACTACTGGACGACTGTCTTCATCGTGGCAGGATCGGCGACATCGTGGTGTTCCACGAGAGTGGCAAGTCTTCAGAAATATTGGGAGATTCCTTAAAAATGTTGCGTCCACACTTTGCTAGTCAATTACCGCCCGTGACAATTCTTTCCGTTTGGGTCTAGACAGGGATCAGCTAGAATCGTACGAAATTTCATCAAATTTATACCAATAGTAGTATGAAAACGCTTATGTGCCGAGTCGAGTGACTCTTGTCAATAATCAATAATCATCTGAGATTAAACTCACGAGTATTAGGGCGTTGGGTCGTAGCTGCGACCACAGCAACGAGAGCAAAAGCGAAGGCGATCGAGGCGAATAGTTTCATGATGAAGGATCAGTGAGTAGCACTCTTCAAGTAATACTAAACGTGGCCCGAGGTCCCCTTTTATACCCAAGACGAGAACCGATGTGACGATCATGTGACATGTATTCCTCACATTGATACCGGTACCAATACTGGCACATGCCCAGAGTGGGAGAAGATAACAAATAAGTACGCATCCTGTGTCGTAAACAGTGGAACGAAGGCAAACAGGATACAAAGTTTTATATATTTCGTGGCCAGCATTCACACACTGGATTCGTGACAATCCATTGATAGGGAAGAGGCGGGCAAAATGGTCCCTGGCGGGCAAAATGGATCCCCCTAAAAATGTTTTGTATTTTTCCAAAATTGAACATTTTTCGGCTTCCATTATTTTCTTGCTCTAGCAAACTTCAAACACCAAATCGACTATATATCTTGAAAACATAGGGAGTGGCGGGTAAAATGGGCCGCCTAATGATCAACACCTCAAGTAGAGGTTTGAGCGAATGGATCTTCTAATTTTGACCAAAAAACGATAACCCGACGTATGCCGAGTGTTGAACGCCCTTATCTCGAAAGTCCGTAAATGGCGGGCAAAATCCCCCCCCCCCCAAAAAAAAAATTCCGATTTTTTCAAAATTTCAATAATTTTGAAACTATGTTCGTATTTACTTCAGAATCCTTCAAACATGAGATATTTAAAGTTTGCGAGGGCAAATGAATAATGAAATTTAGAAGGCTTTTCCCATTTTGAAGAAGGATGAAAATTTCGAGCATGCCCATTTTGCCCGCCACTCCCTATGTTTTCATGTATAGTCGATTTGGTGTTTGAAGTTTGCTAGAACAAGAAAATAATGGAATCCGAAAAATGTTCAATTTTCATAAAGTACAACATTTTTTCAAGGGGCACATTTTGCCCGCCTCTTTCCTATCAGTTCTGGTATCCTCGGTGATGGAAAATTGTTACAAATAGTCGTGGGATTTGAAAATCTCTAATACGCTTTAAAATTCTATAAAACGCGGCTGTTTCGTGCAGCAGAATCAGAATCCGTCCTTGAACTATATCAGGGGACTCACGAGAATCGTGGGACATAAAGTAACACTGACTTTTTCATTGCACCCAACCGCAGCAGGTGGATAGGCTATTCGAAGTTTAACTGTGCTTTTTATAGAGTTGTAATGCTTGCACGAAACAGGATGCTTGGAAGATTCTCACACCTACTTGCGGATCTTTCCTTACTGCAAACTGTATTTCTGGCTTTAACTAAATACCAAGAGATGATCGGAATTGAGTCGAACTCACGCAACGTTTGACATACGATGTGATATCTGAGCAGAAAAGCTCGTAACCGGATAAACCGGCGTTTCCATTGAAATTCCGAAGGTCGGCTTCACATGAATCTGACTATCTCATGCAACGCCGTCAGTATAGGAAGTATTTTCTGTACGATGAACAGTAAATTCTTTATCGACCACCACGAGTATGCTTCTCGTATTGGCCAATGTGCCGTACCGTCCGAAGATACGTGTGGGTCACGATCGCACTGGAGCGTTATCGTTTCCAAGTTGATTTTTTCATATCACCATTACTACCAACTAATAAAAAACGATAGTGCACGATTCCGATGAGGATTTCAATGACGATTCCACACGGCAAACTTTGAAAATTACTCAAGTATCAGATTTGAAACAGCGGGGAACAAAAATTTGTCGATTTCATTCCACTCATCAATTTGCTAATTACTTGGATGTAAATTATTATTGACCCAGTAGACGTTTCGATGTGTTCGAAAATAGAGAATAATGTATGTCGCATGGCTCCACAGAGAATGGGAAAAATGGCAAAATTCGACGAGCTTTCTGAACTTTTATCCATTTCGGACTTAATTGTTTGACGACTACCTATTCATTCGTCCGGGGGAACGAATAGAACCTTGCAGCCCTCAGAAAGTGCGAGGGGTTTGATGAGAAAGATGGTGATGGGTAATCGAAAAGGGATAAAAAACGATCGTCGATACTTTTTCATCAAGAATTAAGGTTTATATTTGCGTTTCATTGGTGGTGTCACATTTTCAGGAATAATTTCAAGTTGGAAGACTTAGTGAGCTTAGTCAACTACTGGACGACTGTCTTCATCGTGGCAGGATCGGCGACATCGTGGTGTTCCACGAGAGTGGCAAGTCTTCAGAAATATTGGGAGATTCCTTAAAAATGTTGCGTCCACACTTTGCTAGTCAATTACCGCCCGTGACAATTCTTTCCGTTTGGGTCTAGACAGGGATCAGCTAGAATCGTACGAAATTTCATCAAATTTATACCAATAGTAGTATGAAAACGCTTATGTGCCGAGTCGAGTGACTCTTGTCAATAATCAATAATCATCTGAGATTATACTCACAAGTCTTAGGGGGTCGGGGCGTAGGAGCTGCGACCACAGCAATGAGAGCCAAAGCGAAGGCGATCAAGGCGAATAGTTTCATGATGAAGGATCAGTGAGTAGCACTCTTCAAGTAATACTAAACGTGGCCCGAGGTCCCCTTTTATACCCAAGACGAGAACCGATATGACGATCATGTGACATGTATTCCTCACATTGATACCGGTACCACTACTGGCACATGCCCAGAGTGGGAGAAGATAACAAATAAGTACGCATCCTGTGTCGTAAACAGTGGAACGAAGGCAAACAGGATACAAAGTTTTATATATTTCGTGGCCAGCATTCACACACTGGATTCGTGACAATCCATTGATAGGGAAGAGGCGGGCAAAATGGTCCCTGGCGGGCAAAATGGATCCCCCTAAAAATGTTTTGTATTTTTCCAAAATTGAACATTTTTCGGCTTCCATTATTTTCTTGCTCTAGCAAACTTCAAACACCAAATCGACTATATATCTTGAAAACATAGGGAGTGGCGGGCAAAATGGGCCGCCTAATGATCAACACCTCAAGTAGAGGTTTGAGCGAATGGATCTTCTAATTTTGACCAAAAAACGATAACCCGACGTATGCCGAGTGTTGAACGCCCTTATCTCGAAAGTCCGTAAATGGCGGGCAAAATCCCCCCCCCCCCAAAAAAAAAATTCCGATTTTTTCAAAATTTCAATAATTTTGAAACTATGTTCGTATTTACTTCAGAATCCTTCAAACATGAGATATTTAAAGTTTGCGAGGGCAAATGAATAATGAAATTTAGAAGGCTTTTCCCATTTTGAAGAAGGATGAAAATTTCGAGCATGCCCATTTTGCCCGCCACTCCCTATGTTTTCAAGATATATAGTCGATTTGGTGTTTGAAGTTTGCTAGAGCAAGAAAATAATGGAATCCGACAAATGTTCAATTTTCATAAAGTACAACATTTTTTCAGGGGGCACATTTTGCCCGCCTCTTTCCTATCAGTTATCTGGTATCCTCGGTGATGGAAAATTGTTACAAATAGTCGTGGGATTTGAAAATCTCTAATACGCTTTAAAATTCTATAAAACGCGGCTGTTTCGTGCAGCAGAATCAGAATCCGTCCTTGAACTATATCAGGGGACTCACGAGAATCGTGGGACATAAAGTAACACTGACTTTTTCATTGCACCCAACCGCAGCAGGTGGATAGGCTATTCGAAGTTTAACTGTGCTTTTAGGCACGATCGTTAAAAACGGAGTGCCTTATACATTCGCCATCGCTAAAAACGTCGGATCGAGAAAAAATTCTGAAATCATGTAGGGAGCACGTTTTGGCACCTGGGTAGTCGTTTTCGAGCATTTTCAACAGTGGTGTATGTGACCCCCCCATTTCTTGTAAACACGGTTTCAGCCAAACCGCTGAACCGATTCTGATGAAATTTGCACTGGATACTGTTTTCAGCCTGCAGATGTGCAATTTTGTCTGTGTACTCGATCCGACTTCCGGTTCAGAAATGGCGATTGCTAACTTTGTCAATTTTGAAGATACAACAACGAGCTTTGGAATACTGTCTTTTAATCAGGAATCAAAATTTTGGAAATTTTTTAGGATTTTTCCGGCACCTGCGTCTCGGTGTCAAATCGTTGAAGTTGCTTGTAAACACGAGCTTAGCCAAACCGCTGAACCGATTTTGATGAAATTCGCACTGGATACTGTTTTCAGCCTGCAGATGTGCAATTTTGTCTGTGTACTCGATCCGACTTCCGGTTCAGAAATGGCGATTGCTAACTTTGTCAATTTTGAAGATACAACAACGAGCTTTGGAATACTGTCTTTTAATCAGGAATCAAAATTTTGGAAATTTTTTAGGTTTTTTCCGGCACCTGCGTCTCGGTGTCAAATCGTTGAAGTTGCTTGTAAACACGAGCTTAGCCAAACCGCTGAACCGATTTTGATGAAATTCGCACTGGATACTGTTTTCAGTCTGCAGATGTGCAATTTTGTTTGTGTACTCGATCCGACTTCCGGTTCAGAAATGGCGATTGCTAACTTTGTCAATTTTGAAGATACAACAACGAGCTTTGGAATAATGTCTTTTAATTAGGAATCAAAATTTTGGAAATTTTTTAGGATTTTTCCGGCACCTGCGTCTCGGTGTCAAATCGTTGAAGTTGCTTGTAAACACGAGCTTAGCCAAACCGCTGAACTGATTTTGATGAAATTCGCACTGGATACTGTTTTCAGTCTGCAGATGTGCAATTTTGTTTGTGTACTCGATCCGACTTCCGGTTCAGAAATGGCGATTGCTAACTTTGTCAATTTTGAAGATACAACAACGAGCTTTGGAATAATGTCTTTTAATCAGGAATCAAAAATTTGGAAATTTTTTAGGATTTTTCCGGCACCTGCGTCTCGGTGTCAAATCGTTGAAGTTGCTTGTAAACACGAGCTTAGCCAAACCGCTGAACCGATTTTGATGAAATTCGCACTGGATACTGTTTTCAGTCTGAAGATGTGCAATTTTGTTTGTGTACTCGATCCGACTTCCGGTTCAGAAATGGCGATTGCTAACTTTGTCAATATTGAAGATACAACAGCGAGCTTTGGAATACAGTCTTCTGATCACGAATCAAAATTTTGGGAATTTTTTAGGATTTTTCCGGCACCTGCGTCTCGGTGTCAAATCGTTGAAGTTGCTTGTAAACACGAGCTTAGCCAAACCGCTGAACCGATTTTGATGAAATTCGCACTGGATACTGTTTTCAGTCTGCAGATGTGCAAATTTGTTTTTAGACCCGATCCGACTTCCGGTTTAGAAATGGCGATTGCTATCTTTGTCAATTTTGAAATTAATAGCGAGCTTTGGAATTCAGCCTTCTAATCACGAATCAAAATTTTGAAATTTTTGGGGGATTTGAACACTATTTCAAAACAAACCAGCACTCTGCGATCGTGCCTTACGCAAAAAAGCGATGAGCTTTTTGGCTAAAACCGGCTAGTTATAGAGTTGTAATGCTTGCACGAAACAGGATGCTTGGAAGATTCTCACACCTACTTGCGGATCTTTCCTTACTGCAAACTGTATTTCTGGCTTTAACTAAATACCAAGATATGATCCGATATGATCGGAATTGAGTCGAACTCACGCAACGTTTGACATACGATGTGATATCTGAGCAGAAAAGCTCGTAACCGGATAAACCGGCGTTTCCATTGAAATTCCGAAGGCCGGCTTCACATGAATCTGACTATCTCATGCAACGCCGTCAGTATAGGAAGTATTTTACTGTACGATGAACAGTAAATTCTTTATCGACCACCTCGAGTATGCTTCTCGTATTGGCCAATATGCCGTACCGTCCGAAGATACGTGTGGGTCACGATCGCACTGGAGCGTTATCGTTTCCAAGTCGATTTTTTCATATCACTATTACTACCAACTAATAAAAAACGATAGTGCACGTGCACCTCGAGTCTTTGTCTAGCCGTTATTTATATATTTATCACAAATGTTGAAGTATGCAGTGGCTCAGCTTCGCACACTTTCCCCATAAAACTGCTACCACATTATACTTGTTTCAGCCTTGAAAATGCTTCTATTTCCGGGGTATCAGCGAGAAATAGGGGATCGAAGGTCAAAATGCAACAAAAATGCGTACGATACGGAAATGCGTGCGCCGCGTTACGGAAGTAACAACAATGCGGATGACGAAAGTTTGCAGAAAACAAAATATGGCAAAAGACGAAAGATGGAAATAGATTATGGATCGTCGATATGTCATATTGTGTCTGATCCAAATGTATGGTTAATCCGTCAGATTGTCACCTATCGTCGATTTGTCAGACTTAGAATTTCAAAAATCTTTATTCCAAGCGAATCCGAATCAAAATACGACACATACGAATATGTATCGGTACAAAATGCAATAAGAACGAGAAAACAGTCGACATTTTTAATACCTTCAGGGGCTTACAGAGGTCATACCGATATCAATGTTGCAAATGCAAATTCGTGTGAAATGGATTGTCGAACATCTATGTCCACCCGCTAGTTACGGTAGCGTGGTCCGAAACCGACCGGCTGAAAAATCGTGCTCCGAAAAATCATTTCCATTAGGCGGTTGGTTTCGGACCACGCTACCCTAACACAGTTTGCAGTAAGGACAGATCCGCAAGTAGGTGTGAGAATCTTCCAAGCATCCTGTTCCGTGCAAGCATTACAGCTCTGTAAAAGGCACCGTAAAACTTCGAATATCCACTCCTATCCACCGGTTGGGTGCAATAAAAAAAGTCGGTGTTACTTCATGTCCCACGATTGTCGTGAGTCGCCTGATATTTGTTCGTGGACGGATTCTGCTTATCTTCCACATCCGTGTCCAGTCGGGAGTCACATGATCGTCACATCGGTTCTCGTCTCGGGTATAAAAGGGGGACTTCGGGCCACGTTTGGCATTAGTCGAAGAGTTCCACTCGCCGATCCTTCACCATGAAACTATTCGCCCTCATCGCCGTCGCTTTGGCTCTCGTCGCTTCTGTCTCTGCAGCCCCGCAGAGCGATCCGCGTAAGTATCTCAAACTATTATCCACCCTGTTAAGAATCACTAGACTTGGTACAGTAGACTTTTCATACTCGATTGGTAAAAATTTGGTGAAATTCTGTGAATGAACAAATGATTCAAGCTATAGGTATATTTCTGTGACTTGCACCCAAAAGCACAACGTTGCAATTCAATCTTCCCCCACCCCCACCCCACCTCCCGCGACGCCACCCGCCGCGGGTAATTCACTAGCCAAAGTGTGAATGCAGCATTTTAAAAGAATCTCTCAACACTGGATCTGCGAACACCTGCCACTCTTCATATACCACGATGTCGCCGATCCTGCCATGACCGGTCGCTTGAGATCGCCGTCCAGCACCAACACCTTCGATGAATATTGGTATATGTATGTAAAATTGAATAATTTTAAAAATGTTCGTAATGGAAAAAAGGTAATTTGTATCATAGGTTCATTATATACCTAGCTAGCCTAAATTGGGGGTGTATCGACTACTTTTAAAGCTTCCGTTGGTATCTTGAAACACATTCGGATAGTCAAGAAGTAGCGTATTTTTGGGACGCGTAAAAAATTGACGAAAAATCCCTCTTTCGAAGGATCCATCCAGCACTTTTCTGAGACTATGTCTATAGAATATATTTCATTTTCACATTTTCAAGGAAGGTGTACCTTGGTCCATGATGCTCAATCGTCATAAATCATCGACCATGCGCGACTCAAACCTCGTTTGAAAAAAAAGGCTACATGTATACACGGTCAAGATTTGAACCTCCTTTTTAGGTACATCAACGAATGATTCGTGTACTAGCAGTCATATCACTTGATTAGTTGATCAATTGATCAATCAAATTGGCATGAAAACCGGGGCGGAACGACATTCCCTGTTTGGTTTTCATTGGAGAACCTTTGGCGTCCGACCACAATGACTTACCTGTACAATATCACACTGCTTTTACTACTCATTTCCCAACTACTCGTTCAAGGACCTCAAGGCGTCAATGGTACAGGTAAAAATCTATGGATCTGTCAAATTCTTGTCATATTTCGGTGTCATCTTCGCCATATCCATGTTACCTTTTCCCAGTTTCATTATTTGATGAATTGGAAATTTTCGTAATCTTAGTAAAATCTCTATACATAATCTTTCCTTCCAGTCTGCAAACTTGTCTTTTTCGATACTCAATATAATAGATTTGATTCTGGTCACATTTTCTCACTCCTTTCATATGCAGATTATTCTCATACTTTTAATCAATGCACGTTATCTTCGTTTTTTCACAATGACTAACCCGGCCCTGGCGATGCCCATTAGTCACCCATGATTCAAATGTCAAGAATAATTCAACCATCAATCCGACTAATTATGCTACATGCTACGTGCCTTTCCTACTACCTTCTACTCTCACTTTTATAGTTTGCTCAATTTGCTAAAGACGTGCAAAGACGACTTAATTTTTTTTACAAAAGCTGCTACACTTATTCTCACTTCTCACCCCTGATTGAAACTCAGTTTGAATCTAGCTGCGGTGGTTAATCAGTCCCTGGCCGAAGGCTACGTAG
The DNA here is from genome assembly GCA_018257835.1 of Euura lappo. Classification (NCBI taxonomy): domain Eukaryota; kingdom Metazoa; phylum Arthropoda; class Insecta; order Hymenoptera; family Tenthredinidae; genus Euura; species Euura lappo. The sequence goes on along the minus strand of JAEUYN010000906.1, from coordinate 296,209 downwards.
CTCATCCCGAATTCGGCGTGGCCTACAAGGACTACAATGAGAATGTCTCGTGGTCGAACGCCTCTGCCTTTCGCGCTGGAAAAGATGCTGAATTAGCAGTGATTGATTCCTACCAGAAGCTCATATAAGCCGCGATTCAGCCTCTGGGTAAAGGGGTGAGACACGTTGGGATCCAATTTTGCCGCAATAAGTGGAGCGGGCGAAGCTACTGGCTCAGTTCTTTGGAAGGTAAGGGTTGAAACTCATGACGTTCAGGACGAGGGTGAAATTACTCAAGCTTTGAGGTTCCGAGTGATTCAAGTATATTGATGAGATTAAACTAGATTTCGAAATCACTCTGCTCCATCCAATCAATTCAATTATATCTTCTTCAATAATCTTCGATGATTTACCTTAATACAAGTTGGTATTTGATTCTTGAATCAATTTTGAGTCATTTATAAAATTTGAAAAAATTTTAAACTACTTTTTTTTTCGTTTGAACAGAGCTCAATTTTAATTCCTCTTGATTGGAGATAATTTACGACGATTTGTGTGAGCTTTAATTAATCCAGTTAATTCTCGGAGAAATTGAATAGTTTTCCAGTGTAATTCAATCGATTCTCGTCAGTTCGGGGGGATTATAATTATTTTACGAATCTATCGTCGTATCGATTCCTCGGGGTAATTTCTACCCCAATTAAAAACTTTGCGGTGACGTAACTGGTGCCTTTCTGTCACGCACGCAGATCACGTCCTGCCGTCCATACCATGGACACAAAATGAGCCTCACGATCCAAAACATTCGGACGGTGTGATCACATATATTATGACGATCATGTGACTCCCGAGCGGAAGGCAAACATGATCCAAAGTTTGATATATTTCGTGGCCAGCATCCGATGAAGAAGAGACCTATTTCCAACACTGAAACACAATTTTAAACTTGAAAGAATTTACGCTATACGCAATTTTTAACTTATACATGAACTAATTTTATTGGAATTCACACTAAATACGATTTTGTTGAACTAATATATGGACTGGTCTTATTTTTATGGCATGAATGAGTGAATGGATGAATGAATTATGAGATTAAATTTTATATACATTTTTATATACCACATATCACAAACGAAAAACTAGAAAAGAAAAATATACACTTATTAATTATTGATTTCCTTAATTGAATTGATTTTATTTATTTGGATTACCCTGTTTCCCTGAATTTTCCTAATTGTAGATATCATCAATCTTTCCATAAGATATTTTTCCAAGGTATCAGATAATTATTACAACTTCGAATATGCTTTTGTATTGGCCAATGTGCCGTGCCATCGGAAGACACGTGTGTCACGATCGTACTTGAGCATTATCGTTTTGAAATCGATTTTTTTTAATTTCACTTCCGATACCAACTAATAAAAAACGATAGTGCACGTGGGCCTCGAGTCTTCGCCTAACCGTTATTTATTACAATGTTGAAGTAGGAAGTGGCTCAGCTTCGCACGTTTTCCCCATAAAACTCCTACCTGCATATTATAATCCTTTTAATATTTCGCGTGTCTAATGACATAAGGACGTGAGTGCCATTATACGACGTTTTGGGGTTTGTAACGCTCTGAATAAACCGTTTTTCCGCCATTTTTCCTCCAATTTTTCATCATTTTCGCAAATAGCTGTGAAAACTCGTGAAACGCAAAGAAGAATCAAAATCAGAAAGAAATAAAAGCAGAAAGTGGTGAGCGCCAATTTTTTTTTTTAATTTTGGTGGTCGCGACCTTCTGCTTTTAACCGATCTAACACCAAATTTCAACGTTCATGAAAGAATCTTCGGGTTTGCATCCCAAAGCCAATAAAAAAAATATATATGACCTTTTGCCGTTACGAACAGCAAAAAGTCGTCAAATGGCGCTTACGTCCTTATGTCATTAGACACGCGATTTCATACAGAGTTCCAAGTTGATCCGATGAGGATTTCAATGACGATTCCACACGGCAAACTTTGAAAATTACTCAAGTATCAGATTTTAAACAGCGGGGAACAAAAATTTGTCGATTTCATTCCACTCACCAATTTGCTAATTACTTGGATGTAAATTATTATTGACCCAGTGGACGTTTCGATGTGTTCGAAAATAGAGAATAATGTATGTCGCATGGCTCCACAGAAAATGGGAAAATGGCCAAATTCAACGAGCTTTCTGAACTTTTATTCATTTCGTCCTCAATTGTTTCACGACTACCTATTCATTCGTCCGGGGGAACGAATAGAACCTTGCAGCCCTCAGAAAGTGCGAGGGGTTTGATGAGAAAGATGGTGATGGCTAATCGAAAAGAGATGAAAAAAACGATCGTCGATACTTTTTCATCAAGAATTAAGGTTTATATTTGCGTTTCATTGGTGGTGTCACATTTTCAGGAATAATTTCAAGTTGGAAGACTCAGTGAGCTGAGTCAACTACCAATAATCACCGAATTCGTTGGTAGGGGACGGCTTTTTTTTCGTTTATGGCAGGATCGGCGACATCGTGGTGTTCAAAGAGAGTGGCAAGTCTTCGGAAATATTGGGAGATTCCTTAAAAATGTTGCTCACACACTTTGGCTATAGTCAATTACCGCCCGGGACAATTTTTTACCCTCGGGTCTAGACAGGGAGCAAAAATCGTACGAATTCTTCGAGTAATACTGAACGTGGCCCGAGTTCGCCTTTTTATACCCACAACGAGAACCGATGTGACGATCATGTGACATGTATTCCTCACATTGATACTGGTACCACCACTGGCACATGCCCAGAGTGAGGGAAGATAACAAATAAGTAAGCACCCTGTGTCGTAAGCAGTGGAATGAAGGCGAACAGGATCCAAAGTTCGATAAATTTCGTGGCCAGAATTCGATGAAGCCAAGCCAGACTCACACACTAGATTCGTGACAACCCGTTGATTGCAGTTATCCGTTTTCCTCGATGATGAAAAATTGGCACAAATGATCGTTGTGGGATTTGAAAATCGCTAATACGCTTCGAAATTCCTCAAAACGCGGCTGTTTCACGCAGCAGAATCGGAATCCGGCCTTGAACTATTATAACTATTGAATAAATATTTTAGTGTTCTGAAGACGGCCCTCTTCACAGGCCGAAACGTTAAAACGAGTTACGATTGACCTTCGACACCAAATAAGAAATGATCATAAATAGGGTGAGGTCTAAATATCGAAAAAAGAAGAATCTGCTCGAAAATAATCGTACATTGTCTATCAAGGGCGCGAAGAACTATTTTTCGAGTAGGAAATTCGCAGTACGAGCCGAAGGCAAGTGTACTGCAATCACACTCGTCAAAATAGCCTTGCGCCCATGATGCACACGATCTTTTTCTCAACACCTGGTCCGCAGAAATGCCTCTTTCCAGACCGAGCGAGCGGGCTCAAACAGCACTTTGCGCCCGAGGGCCGAAAAGATCTGTTTTGCGCCCGCTCAAGAGGTACGGAAAGTGGCATTTTGCGACCGGGTGTGAGAAATAGTATATTACACTACAAGGGCCGAAAGTTGAAAATTCCTGCACTGCGCGTGATGATGCCCGAGGCGAAGCCGAGGGCATCATATCGCGCAGTTCAGGGCTTTCAATCTTCTGCCCGCGTGGTGTATACTATTTTTCTTCATGCCCGGTCGAAAGTACGCTGACTGATTGAATTTTTATACATATTTACACGTTTTAACAAGTGGTGATGCCTGCCCGACATTGCAGGCACGAGCGAAGCGAGTGCTGCTGGTCGGGGGCAGGCATCAAATAGATCGAATAAAATGTGCAAGCCAGTTTTGAGGTTATATGTAAAGCGAGAGTAACGTCGAGAGCGAGAGTAACAGAAGTTTGCGATTCTGGCTGGCGGCAGAATAGTCGAGTCAATCTAGCCTTTGACCCAAAAATAATTACAGATTGGATGAATTATATATCAATCGATGTGAAAAAATCCCCCAAACAACATATCGTGGTTCCCGCCACGGAGACTATACTCTGGAGGGACAGCTGGGCGCTAGCAGTGGCTGCCAGCCGCGTCCGGCCGTCGCGCTTCGCACGGCGGCCGCTAGGGGCGCACCCGTTGATACGGCGACGGCACTGGCCGGCGATGTATGGGCTGAGATAGGGGTTGCGCCACAGTATCACCCACCTGAAATTAAATTTTACTCATGTTTTGCTATGTCATCACCTAGGAATGTCTCCAGCTTACATATTAAACGGTCCTGAATAGTTGTGATCTGGTTTAAATGCATAGAAATTTTCATTACTGCCTGAAAATGACGACCAACAAAGGCAGTGTATAGCCGGCTGTCGGAACGAGCGGAAAATAACTCAAAATAACTCAAAATAACTCCGGGCTTGACACATCAATTTTTGAATTTGAATTAATTTGCATAATTATTTGCAATCTAATTTAATGCACTATATTTCGAATAATTTCATTATAATTCAAATCAATTCACTATAATTCGTATCATTCCATTGTAATTCAAATTAGTTCACTGTGATTCGAATTAATTTTGTTTACATCCAATTAATTCTTCAATTCTCAATAAAGTCCTGATAATACATGTGTACGTTAGCTAAAATTGATTTGCGATATTTCTGAGATTCATTCAAACTCGAATCCAAGTTAATTCCGATGAATTTGGAATAAGTTTCGTCAATTTCGCCTAATCTCAATCAATTTAATCTCGTTTCGTTAGTTTTATTTAATTTTATGAAATTCTTCTCAATTCGAATTCAATTCGTTTAATGCTGATTGATTCATGTTAATTCATACTACTAATTCATTCAATTCGTGTCAATTCGCATCAGTTTCGATTGATTCAAGATAATTTTCGTTAATTTCGCCGAATCCAAATTAATTCAATCTAATTTCGGTAACCTAATTCCATTTTTTTTTTAATTCTTCTCAATTCGAAATAATTCAGTTAATTCCTGTTAATACTCATTAAGTTCGATTAATTTGTACTAATTCGCGGACCATTGACACGTCTATTCAGCGAGTTATTTCCCCCTCGGTCAGGAAGCATACGCTTTCCGATTGGATTTTTATAAAAAAAAATGGTTCTGAAAGTTGAAAAAATACCTAAATCGACACTAAGCGGAAACACATGCAATTAAAATTTCCCGTTACCCGTTAATGAATTAGACTCGCTACACAAAACTTTCGTGCGGGCTTTCGCTCGCATCATCATTTCATCTATAAATAATTTTCGTACTCTTATCTTTTCATTCCTTTATTGAATTTAGACCCTTTCCGGGCTCTTATGTACCACATTTTCATATTTCGACCTTCGTCACTTGTATACCCAAGACACGCGATCAGCTAAGAGGCCATCAGCTGTCCAGCGAGACAGCGACCGAACACTAATTTGATGTGTGTCATTCTCGCGGCCGGTTCGGACTCATTGCCATCTTTAAACTGGTCCACAAATTAATTTTTCGATTCATTTGTGGCTAACGTTGCGCTAAAAATAATTTAAATGCAAAGAAAACGAGAAAACTCCTCTCTAGTCTATGAGTGCCCATGCTGAGATGAGGCAAACAATCGCCGTGGCAACAGTGGCGCGCCCTGGGTGGCGGCAGCGCGTATCACCAACCACCGCCGCCTACGGCAGCCAAACGGTCGGGCGCGATGGGCTAAGCTGTCCCTCCAGAGTATAGTCTCCGTGGTTCCCGCGCAGCGTGGAACGGACTGAAGTGGGCCGAGCGGACCAGCTAACCGTTAGGCGTAGTTTTGTCAGAAAACTCTTGCAAAATTAATAACGTGGAAACTGCAGGTCCTACAATATCGGTTCCCACTTCGAATTTGTGGATGATTTTCTCCTCTACAACGTGGTATTTTTGTTTTTCCAATCCGACAAGTGACATTGGAACAGTGCATGATTTTGGCGGTATTGCCCAAAATATTGATAGTTTTGTATTAATTTAAACAATTTACTGTCTAGAGACATTGTCTTGTTTTTGATATGCTGTTCGGGGGATTTTTCCGCGTCGATTGATATATGATTTATCCAGTCTTGAGTTATTTTTGGGTGACTAAAAGTGACAAAACTCGAAGCGGGCGTCTCGTGTATTGGGTATCGGTGTGTGCGAGTAAGTTTTCGCTCCCGCTGTCACAGAGGGCGGGCGTGTAGTTCTACCAATGCATGAAAGTTAGGCTTTCTGCTTCGATATCGATGCCGGAAGTACGTACTTTCGACCGAGGTATGAAGAAAAATATATTCTATAGATATAGTCTCAGAAAAGTGCTGGAGGAATCCGTCGAAAGAGGGAATTTTTCGGCAATTTTTGACGCGTCCCAAAAATACGCTACTTCTTGACTATCCGAATGTGTTTCAAGATTCCAACGGAAACTTTAAAAGTAGCCGATACACCCCCAATTTAGGCTACCTAGGTATATAATGAACCTGTGATATAAATTACCTTTTTTCCATTTCGTCCCTGATTGTTTCGCAGCTACTCACATTCATTTGTCCGAGAGAACAAAGAGAACCCTGCAACCACTCAGATTTGAGAAAGCGCATTCCGTTTACCAATTCGCGTGAAAAGAGACGGTGATGGGTTATCGGGGAGAAAAATAGAAATCGATCGTTAATACTTTTTCTCACACCCGATCGCAAAATGCCACTTTTCATACCTCTTGAGCGGGCGGAAAACAGATCTTTTCGCCCTCGGGCGGAAACGTCTTTTTCCGCTAGAAGCGGGCGAAAGAGACTTTTTCCTGCCCTAGAGCGCAAAATCCTGTTTTCCGCCCGCTCACTCGGTCTGAAAAGAGGCATTTCTGCAGACCAGGTGATGAGAAAAACATCGTGTGCATCACGGGCGCAAGGCTATTTTGGCGAGTGTGCTCGCAGCAACTCGCTTCGGCTCGTGCCGCGAGAGGCACACTCGGAAAAATAGTACTTTCCGCCCTTGATACACAAATAACTATTTCGTTCTGACATCGTCGTGTACGGACATCGTCGTGTACGAAGAGTGGCAGGTGTTCGGAAATGTTGGGAGATTCTTGTAAAATGCTGCATTCACACTTTGGCTCGTAAAATTTAAAAAATTGTAAAACATGTTTGAATTCGAAAAAAAAATCTGAACATTACTTCAATCAAATATTCAATTCCAGAGGTCCAAAGTCTCCAAAGAACCGTTTTCAAAACCCACCTCACCGAGTCGCAGTTACGACATGTTGAATAAGGATCGACAGAGTATAATGCCAAATGTGTATGCAGTAAATTTGAATAATAGTTATGTGTATCTTAATCAGATCAGTGTATTTGTACTTTTTACAGACTTAATCGAATACAGAAGTTAATAGGTCACATAATGCGTTCATATTCACCAAATCGACGATTTGTCAATGATTTTTACTACATTCTATATCAAAGTGAGAAAACTTGACCTCGGAAATTTTGTTCATGGTTAGTTGTTAGGAAAAGTATCTAGTCTTGGTTGCACAGTTTTTCGAGGACATGAAACAAACGATTCGATATAGAAATTGAATTCACAGGGCTGGCAACTTAGATGAACTAAACGTCTATCTTCGAAAGTTGAATTCACTCAGCCTACGTGGTTCTCCAGTCATTTGGGAAGTGGAATCTCGCAGACGTAATCACCGGAAAAGTCAGGATCCCCGGTCATGAGTCCAGTGTACCTCTCGGACCAACCTACCATCGCTAAGACGTAAGTGTCGTCCTCACTCGTACCTTCATCCTCTGCCCAAGGAATTGTCGATGCTGCGATTGTTGCTGCATGGTCAAAATATTTGTCAATCACAGATTCACAAGGTTCACGCGAATCGGTTTTAACTCACCATTAGTGACGCTGACCCACTCGCCATTCACCTTGTGAATTCCCACGTGTCTCACTCCGATACCCAATGGCTGGCTCTTCGCGTATTCCAACTTCCTTGTGGAATCGATGACGGCCAAATGGGCGCCATCGAGAGTGCAGTTGTGTTCGACTTCCGCTCAGTTAACGTCTTCATCGACGTAAATCTTGTTGTTGCTACACCGATGTCGATATGAGCGACGTAGCCCTCTGGGAGGTTCGATTTCAGTTCCATACGATACATGTCGTCAGCAATAACTGAGCATTTTAAGAGATATTCGAGAGTATTTTTCAATCAACTCGGTGCAATTGTCTCACCGATTTCTGGGATGACGTCTCCTTACGCTCCGAAGATGAGCAACTACGATACTAGCAGCAGCGGTAGGATGGCGGATGTAGAAGTCATCGTGGATTTATTCGTACTGATACCGAATAGATGATCTTGAGCACTATTTATACCCGACAACATTCAAAGTTGAGCAGATAATCTCCCATCGGGTGTTAGAGACGATGATACGCATCAATTTGGACCGCTATCGCATTGTCACCTTTGACCCGATGGCACCAATAGTTTAAGAATAACGGTCGATGATTGGCGCATGCGAGGAAAAATAAAACATTCTGCTAACTTAAGAAATCCGTCACTCAAATATTATCAAGCCCTCGACTTCATGGCCATGAGACGTAACATATGTACCTATAAATCCGATAGCTCGAAAATAGTTGAGGCACCACAGTAAGATTCAAGAAAACGAAAATCTGTACCGGATTTTCATGAATTAACAACTCCTAATTGCATACAATTGAAGATATACATATATTCTTCAATATTGAGGAACTGAAGATTTTGAAGAGGAGACACGTACATACATATACTTCAGTTCTAATTCATGCAATCGGTACTCGAATTCGTACAAAATCAACTGCCTCCAATCTACTTACTCACATTGACTTATTTTCTCATCAATATCAATGTAGTGCAAGTGTTGTGACTTGGTTGATGACCTCACAAAATCTATTTGTATCTTATCAGGTTGAGTGACACAATCATTATGAAATCATATTCACAGTTCATTAACAAGTGTAACAGAGTTTGATGAGAATTTTGCAACATAACTTCTACAAGCGAGTGGAGACGTCATCATGGTCCTCTTTGTACTGATCGAAAGCTGAGGTCCTCAAGCTGTTTTATTCATAGGAGGTCAATTGGAGGATGTGAGATGCATGAATGGCCCCCCTCCTCGTGCTTTGTTGAAAATAACTCGGAAAAAATCTGACCGATATGATATCGTGACTTTGGGTCCACCGACACGGTTAGCTTGAAGGAGAGAAGTTAGATAAGCACGTTCACCAAAAGTGTTTTCGTTCGTTAATCCAGCATGCGGATAACATTTTCGCTCCGCAATACGATGACCTTCAACGATTTCATGCCCCTGGTTCGAAATATCGTGAACTTGAACCGAACGGAAAAGTTTACGGAGTGTCTGGACCATCGTGTTTTTGAATATTGGGTTCCTCGTCGAACGGGAAACACGCCATGCAAAACCGGACAGCGTTCTGTACTGTGGGAACTTTTGCCTGGTCACGCAGTGAGACGGACAACAGCCAGCATCACGTCATCAATGTTAGCGTATTGGTGTAGCGATGATGACGATTGGAAAAAACCGATGTTAGTGTTTCTCAAAGTCTGGTTACGGTAGATTCTTACAGTTAACTTCTCGCACCTGCGTGCTCGGTCTATGTTTTGCCTGACTTTCCACAATGTCGATGAATCTCCTAACTTACGATACAGAACACAGAGACTCCTTGTTGGCAAAAACACAGCTGTTCAGCCTGTTCATGCTGTCAATGTGTGTCAATTGTTGTGATATCATTGATGTTTTTTACTTATCCTCACTTCTGACTGTGCCGTCGGTTTTTTATTTATTTATTTCATTAGTTCCACGGGGTGAACCCCTTTTGTACACAGAATAACCCAAGTTAAAGAATACATAAGACAAATACAGGAGAGAAAGACATGAAGTATTTAATATGTTTAGTCTGTTGTTGAAACGATTCCGAAAAATAAATAGGTGTGATAATATCGTAGTTCTGAGGCTTTGACTATGATCTGAAACATTTCCTATGATATTGGACAAGATATAAAGCTGCCATACAGAGGTATATTAGCGAGATCTGATTACATCTAAATTATTTAATTAATAGGGTCTTTCTTTGTCTGGGATGAAGATGAGCCTGTGTATCGTACGTATTGTAGAAGAATGTGATGAAATTAAATAAGCTTACTGCCACATCGAAAAGAAAGTAAATAAGCAAAACACATTGTCCGAGCGATTTGGCCAATGCTGCAATGGTACGTTTATTGATCTTCACACTTGTTTCCACACGTCGGAATAATAATATTACTAATACCAAAATAATAATGTCATTTCATCGTGGGTATAAATACTCAACCTCCAGCCTGATGTCACTGCATAGTTATTCATTTCGAAGTACGAAAGTCATCATGAGACCGATCAGTTGTCCAATTTCAGCCGTAATGGCAGTATTCCTATTCTACGCTGTGGAATCAGACAGTGCTCTAATGGACTTGACGCCTTTCGCCGGTAAAAAGGTTACGAAATTTGACGTCCCAAAGATCCCTGATACCACAAAGAAAGTGAATGTTCCAGAGCTTCCTGATGCCACGGAGAAGGTTGATGATTCGAAGACTGCTGATACCTCAAAAAAGGTTAACGACACGAAGATTGCTGATACCACAAAGAAGGTTGATGACTGGAAGCTTGATGATTCAAGGGTTAATAATACCACCAAAATGGTTAATGACCCGAAGCTTGATGATTCGAAGGTTGATAATACCACCCAAAAGATTGATGACTCGAAGGTTGATGATGCCACGAAAAAGGTTAATCACACAAAGATTCCTGATACCACAAAGAAGGTTGATGACTGGAAGCTTGATGATTCAAGGGTTAATAATACCACCAAAATGGTTAATGACCCGAAGCTTGATGATTCGAAGGTTGATAATACCACCCAAAAGATTGATGACTCGAAGGTTGCTGATGCCACGAAAAAGGTTAATGACACGAAGATTGCTGATACCACAAAGAAGGTTGATGACTGGAAGCTTGATGATTCAAACGTTAATAATACCACTAAAATGGTGAATGACCCGAAGCTTGATGATTCGAAGGTTGATAATACCACCCAAAAGATTGATGACTCGAAGGTTGCTGATGCCACAAAAAAGGTTAATGACACGAAGATTGCTGATGCCACGAAAAAGGTTAATGACACGAAGATTGCTAATACCACAAAAAATATTGATGATTCGAAGGTTGATAATACTACCCAAAAGGTTGATGACACGAAGCTTGATGATTCAAAGGTTAAGAATACCACCAAAACGGTTAATGACCCGAAGCTTGATGATTCGAAGGTTGATAATACCACCCAAAAGGTTGATGACACGAAGCTTGATGATACCACAAAAAATATTGATGATTCGAAGGTTGATAATACTACCCAAAAGGTTGATGACACGAAGCTTGATCATTCAAAGATTAATAATACCACCAAAATGGTTGATGATTCAAAGCTTGATGATCCGAAGGTTGATAATACCACCCAAAAGATTGATGACTCGAAGGTTGCTGATGCCATGAAAAAGGTTAATGACACGAAGATTCCTGATACCACAAAAAATATTGATGATTCGAAGGTTGATAATACTACCCAAAAGGTTGATGACACGAAGCTTGATGATACCACAAAAAATATTGATGATTCGAAGGTTGATAATACTACCCAAAAGGTTGATGACACGAAGCTTGATCATTCAAAGATTAATAATACCACCAAAATGGTTGATGATTCAAAGCTTGATGATCCGAAGGTTGATAATACCACCCAAAAGATTGATGACTCGAAGGTTGCTGATGCCACGAAAAAGGTTAATGACACGAAGATTCCTGATACCACAACGAAGGTTGATGACTCGAAGCTTGATGATTCAAAGCTTGATAACACCACCAAAATGGTTAATGACCCGAAGCTTGATGATTCGAAGGTTGATAATACCACCCAAAAGATTGATGACTCGAAGGTTGCTGATGCCACGAAAAAGGTTAATGACACGAAGATTCCTGATACCACAACGAAGGTTGATGACTCGAAGCTTGATGATTCAAAGCTTGATAATACCACCAAAATGGTTAATGACCCGAAGCTTGATGATTCGAAGGTTGATAATACCACCCAAAAGATTGATGACTCGAAGGTTGCTGATGCCACGAAAAAGGTTAATGACACGAAGATTCCTGATACCACAACGAAGGTTGATGACTCGAAGCTTGATGATTCAAAGCTTGATAACACCACCAAAATGGTTAATGACCCGAAGCTTGATGATTCGAAGGTTGATAATACCACCCAAAAGATTGATGACTCGAAGGTTGCTGATGCCACGAAAAAGGTTAATGACACGAAGATTGCTGATACCACAACGAAGGTTGATGACTCGAAGCTTGATGATTCAAAGCTTGATAATACCACCAAAATGGTTAATGACCCGAAGCTTGATGATTCGAAGGTTGATAATACCACCCAAAAGATTGATGACTCGAAGGTTGATGATGCCACGAAAAAGGTTAATCACACAAAGATTCCTGATACCACAAAGAAGGTTGATGACTGGAAGCTTGATGATTCAAACGTTAATAATACCACTAAAATGGTTAATGACCCGAAGCTTGATGATTCGAAGGTTGATAATACCACCCAAAAGATTGATGACTCGAAGGTTGCTGATGCCACGAAAAAGGTTAATGACACGAAGATTGCTGATACCACAAAAAATATTGATGATTCGAAGGTTGATAATACTACCCAAAAGGTTGATGACAAGAAGGTTGCTGATGCCACGAAAAAGGTTAATGACACGAAGATTGCTGATACCACAAAGAAGGTTGATGACTGGAAGCTTGATGATTCAAAGGTTAATAATACCATCAAAATGGTTAATGACCCAAAGCTTGATGATTCGAAGGTTGATAATACCACCCAGCAGATTAATGCGACGAAGAAGGTTGGTGATCTGAAGGTCGGTGATGCTGTAAACAAGTTTCATAATCCCAAAGTCGCTGATGTCGCAAAGAAGATTGATGATCCGAAGGTCGGTGATGCCGCGAAGAAGTTTGATGATCTGCAGGTCGCTGATGCCGCGAATAAGTTTGACGATCCGCAGTTCGATGATGCCGCAAAGAAGTTTGATGATCCGCAAGTCGCTGATACAACATGGGAGGATAACAGTCTTGATGAATCCGAGGGAATATCAGGTGTCATAATAGAATTTCCCTCCCAGGTTAATCAATTTTTGAACTTATGGTGAAGCGTGATGCGGATGTATGTTAAGCTATTTACATACGGAATTTTGTACATTGGAATTCATTAATATGAACCATTGAAAATTGGTTGATTCATTTCGAAGTCTGTATTAAAGCAGCTTACATTCATGTATATTGATCACGAATGAGAAATGGAAATAAAAATTGAAACAAAAAGATGTACCTATTCTATTCTTCGTCAAATCATATGGTCACACAAACTATATGCTGATCGAAGGCGGTATGGGTCTGCAGTCTCGAAAGAAGGAGTCAAGGCCTTTTCCGTGTCGAACATGTATCACGGAAATATATCATACTCCGTATAAACATACATGCAAACAGCTTTTCGATTATGATTGCACGAATCACTCTGGTAAAAATCGCCTACTCATGTTCTAAGTCCTAAGACAATGTAGGCTTATAATAGATGCCTAAGGTTTATACTATAAAAAAAAACCTTACTTTACCTGACGTAAAAAGTAGGCAGAGGTCTCAATTCATATGATTATCATCAGTCACGGCTGAAAAACTACTTATTATACACTCATATACAGAGATAACATAGCTGTACACACATCACATGATAAACAAGTAACATATAGCAGGATAAGACCATCACGCAGAATAGGTATGATCGTGGAGTTAGATAATCAGCATTTCCTCTCACGGCTGCAGGAACATCTCGCATATGAAATCTCCGTGAAAGTTGTCCCCTCCATTAATCAGTGCAGTGTAAGAGTCAGCCCATCCTATCATCGCGCGGATGTATTCGTCCGCCGTAGTCCTACCCTCACCCTTCGCCCACGGTATCGTCGACGTCGAGATCGATTCTGCTCGACAAAATAACCTCCTCAGTATCGTCAATGTTGCGAACGAGTTGAAACTCACCGTTGGTAACGCTGATCCAGTTGCCACCAACCAGTTGAATTCCGACGTGTCTAACTCCTGAACCCATTGGCTCAAGTTTAGCGTATTCGAGCTTCTTCGGTGAGTCAATCACAGCCAATTTAGCATCTTCGATGGTGCAGTTGTCTCTCGCTTCTGGCCACGTTACGTTCTCCACCTTGTGTATCTTGTAGGCCACACCGATATCGGGATGAGCGACGTATCCCTCCGGGAGATATTGCGACGAAGCTGCCAAATATTTGATCGGAAATCTCGCATGAAAATTGCAGGGACGACTCAGAATGAGATGATCTGATATTTTTATTAACAAACTCACAGATGTTTGTGTCGACGGTCGGTGCTGCGAAGACGAATGACTGCGAGGCGAGGAGCAACGACAGGGAAACTAGTGGAAAAGCCATCGTGGTTTTCTTGAGATTGATAGCAGAATCAGGTTCTCAAGTGATATTTATACACGGAATGGGATTATGCAAGAGAAGATGTTTTCATGACGTGGTTTGTCAACAATTTTTCGAAAATGTCTCGATCTTTGGCTCGTCGATAACAAGAATCAGACGAACCAAGTCGAATGTCACGTTGAAACGTGAAACGAAGATCTTTCCATTCGCTGATCTTGTAAGTATCATTTTTTCCGAGGGGTTCATCACAAAGAAAATCTGATGTACGAAGGGTCGAAGATGTCAGGAAACGTTGGAAAATGCTGGAAAGTGTCAGGAAATATCGGTAAATATTAGAAGACATTGGAAAATGTTGGAAGTATGTATTGGGAAATGTGAGGAGATGTGATGTACGCATTTTTGCTGGTGATTCACCCCTTGATTTTTCCCAGGTGATAATGTTTTTCAGCTTGCCCGCTTCTGGCACCTTTTCCAAAATATCGTGATGTTAAGACAAGATGAATACACTGAGCGAATGATTGATATATTCATTAGACAATATGATTGAAGTCATGGGAAGAAAAGATACATCATACGCATTACATATATTTCGATCATGAATGTACAAAAGACTTGTAGAAGGTATTGTCTTTTTCACTTTCCATTTTAATGAACCTCGACCATCTTACGTAGATTTAGGCAGTGGTATTTGGCATATGTATTCTCCAAGGAACGTGTCACATCTTCCATTCATGAGTCCATTGAACTTCAGCTTCTTCCATCCCACCATGACGCAGTCGAAACCGTTGTCTCTGGGTCCTGGTTCACCCGCTGACCACGGTATCGACGATCTTATCGTTTCTGTATCAGAAATTAATAACGCGTCACTCACATCGTCACCGTGAGCACTCCGAGACCATGAAAATCTCTATCGAGTTCGAACTCACGGTTGGTAACGGTGACCCAGTCTTCATCCACCCAGTGGATTCCCACGTGCCTCAGCTGATCATTGGCCAGTGTGGTATTTTCCGCGTATTCTAGCTTCTTATTGGTGTCGATAACAGCGAGCTCAGCTCCTTCGAGCTTGCAGAGTTCACTTGCGCGAGTCCATGAGACATTTGCAGAGTGAACCTTGTAGGCGAAACCAATGTCATTGTGCGGGACGTAGCCATCAGGGAGAGAGGCGACTTCTGGAGTAAGTTCAACACACACGAGTCAAGCTTGTGACACAATTGTTCCAGAGCGAGGTATACATAGTAGGATCCGGTGTGACTTTCATAATAGATTACTTAGGATTATTACGGGTTAATATTTTGGTATCTCTGTCCAACGTCGAACATGTGAAACATGGGTGTCCATAAAAGAAGTGGCGAATCATGTGTTCAGACACAATAAATGATCGTTGTGAATACTCAATGAAAACAGCTTCATTAATAAGTTAACGAGTGATAACAGAATCGCACTGACTCGTAGTGTGTCATTTCTTGACCCTCGAGATTGACCCCAGGGTCTGTACAGTGTATCGGTTGAATGTATAATGACGTCACGTCGTGACAATCGAAAACCTTGGAGATGAAGGAATTACTTGAAAGATAGTGTAGAGTTTTCGAGAATAGAATTCTCCCAGCATTAAATTATCTGACTGAAAAGTTTGACCCCAATTCTATGGATCCTTCGTCCATTTTTCATGTTTCACTTCAAGTAAACATCAATTTTGTAAACTGTTCTCCAATATTCACTTGGAGTTGCGGACATTTGACTTCTTGATCAACTGACTTTAATTTCTTACTGATTTTTTCATCAGCGATTCCTTGAACTTCAGAAACGAAAAATTGACACACCAGCAACGAAAGAGCGGCGAGCACCAAGTTCATGTTGAAAGGTGATGATCCTTCTCTGGGCACTGGTAGCAAACTAACCTTTTTCTTCTGAATTCAAGTCAGAATTCCAAGTCTGGTAAATTATCGACAGCCATTCACGATAACTGTCTAACTGACGTCATTACAGCCTCGCCTTTCTTTCAATGTCACCTAGAAATTATCTACTCAAGTTCTCGTTCACATTTGACCCAGCAATATCAACGGTCCAAAGACCAGAGTTGATTGGATCGTATGACCAAGTTATTCTCGGTCGTTTTTAACCGTGAAAGTGGGAAGTTTATATTTCATTCATATTCATTCAATTACAATGCTAGAATACCAAAGTTACAGAAGTTATGATTCATGATCGTTTCGTCGGCGACTGTATAACGGGTATTCGCAAACGTAACCATCGGCGATGTGCCTGCACTCTCCATTCACAAATTTCAAGTTGTGTGTTCCCTCTCAAAGATCTTGTTACTGATTTTACTGCGAAGAAATGTAGAAGAAATGATAGATTGATTTGATTGATTCTTCAACTTCGAACCATGGGAACGACGGAACGATCAGCTGACGCCTTTTCGGAAAATGCTCAGAAACTGAGCGAAATTTCCTATGCAAACTCTAATTTTACTGGACTACGAGTGGACACGGATGTGGAAGATAATCAGAATCCGTCCTCGAACTATTATCAGGCGACTCACGACAATCGTGGGACATGAAGTAACACTGTCTTTTTTTATTGCACCCAACCGGTGGATAGGCTGTTCGAAGTTTTACGGTGCTTTCCACAGAGCTGTAATGCTTGCACGAAACAGGATGCTTGGAAGATTCTAACACCTACTTGCTGATCTGTCCTTACTGCAAACTGTGTTAGGGTAGCGTGGTCCGAAACCAACCGCCTAATGGAAACGATTTTTCGGACCACGATTTTTCAGCCGGTCGGTTTCGGACCACGCTACAGTAACTAGTGGATGGACATAGATGTTCGACAATCCATTTCACACGAATTTGCATTTGCAACATTGATATCGGTATGACCTCTGCAAGCCCTTGAAGGCATTAATGTCGACTGTTTGCTCGTTCTTATTGCATTTTGTATCGATATATATTCGTATGTGTCGTATTTTGATTTGGATTCGCTTGGAATAAAGATTTTTGAAATTCTAACAACGAAATTTGTAAGTGTCGTTTTTCTCGCTGCGCTATTATACACAGTTTTTTTGCTACACGGATGTATTTAATTGCACGGATTTTATTTTACACGTTTTTGTGAAATCGAGATAAAAATATATTCCCACACAGTTTTTATTCTACACGACATTATCAAGCACGGGTTTTATTCTACAGGGCGTTATTGTGCACTAATTTGATTTTACATGGCATTTGCCGATCTACGCCTTCGTTTTCACAATTCCTGCAGAATTCTTGATATTCGTCACTGTCAATCATTGAAATATTTGGGGGGAAAAAAACATTGAAATGAATAGGCCAATGGCCTTGCTGTTGGATGAATACTTGTGAATGATGTTCAACTGTTGCTGAAAATAATTGAACTCTTTGAAATTGGGGGAATGGGAAGGAAAGGTAAGTGAACAAAAAATGCATCCACTTCAATTCCTTCCCAGGACACCTTCTGCGTTGTATCCTGCTAACACAGAACGTTATAAAAACGTTATTAAGACGTTTCGAAAAACACGTACATACGTTTTTTTCGAATAGTTGAAAAAACGTCTTAAAAACGTTTTTAAAACGTTTTTTTGGCCGCACTTTTTTCCCACAAAAGTTCACTAGAGCTGACAGAAACGTGGTAAGTACGTTTTTTACACGTCTTCAAAACGTCCTAATAACGTTATTCTAAAGTTTTTTGAACGTTAGAATAACGTTTAGAAGACGAATTACAAACGTTGTATTAACGTGTATTACAAGTAATTGATTATACATATACATATTGTAACGGAGGTGCCTCCTCACTTCATGAACACTTTGTGCATGACTTAAAAGATAAACCTTCGCATGTTAAATAACTGAAGAGAAATAGCGGAATCTTCTGGTCGCTTCGACGACCAGCATTATTGTGAATATTAGTCTTGTTTCAGACTTAAAACTGGAAACACGTTCCGTTAATAAAATCTTGATTCATTGATAAACCTACTCTTTCACGCTTCGCCTTGATCATTTCGGGAGGACCCTTTTAATTTTTGTTACTTAGTCCTTGTACTCCGTAACATTTGGTGTCAGAAGTGGGATCTTCCTGACTCGATTTTGAGCGATTTGTGAGAGAAAGGTGTAAAGTGGTGCTTAAGAATACGACGAAAGCGAATACAGGAAAATCACACGAAAAAGAATACGAAGAAATGTCTACGAATGAAAGGAATATCGAACTGCCAGCACCGTCTCCACAGAAACAGAGGCGTGTGACTCGGAGTACTCGGGGACTACCTTCCCTTTTAGCTGAGATCGACGGGTTGACCGCAGCTGACCAAAGGCCTGCGACTCCCCCGATCTTGGACGTTCAGCGACCACGGACGCCGTTCCGAGGAGAAGGAGAGGATCGTGAAGCCTCTCCAAACCCGCTGCTACAACGACAGATGAGGAGCCAAATAATTAGTGAGCTCAATAATATCCGAGAGGAAAACTTATTTGCTCAGGAGCATGCTGAGGAAGAACGTCGCCTGGAGTTGGAGGTTCGCCGACTCGAGGTCGTTCGGGAACGCGAAGAACGAAGGCGGGCTCTCGTAGCGCAACGGGTCGAGATCGAACGTGATCTCGAAGCTCAACTCCAAAACGAAAGAGAGGAACGACTTCGCACCCAGGCTGAGCTCCGTCTTCAACAACAGGAACTGCGTCTTCGCCTGGAGAGAGTGGAAAGCCGCGGAGTCCAGGTCCTGGAAGAACAACCCAGGCCGATTCCAAGGAGCCGCACCACGTCCCCCAATCAGGTTCTGAACCAAAACGCGCCCGGCGTGACGCCAAGGTCAGAATTTCAATTCTTAAATAGAGCCGGTACAAGTGGAACGATGCCACTGGCGACGTTCACACCGGTGCGTCATTCTCAAGTGCGTAGTGAGAATGCACTACGTTACGACACCGACGTGAGACGTAGAGACCTGACGTGTGGCGATGCTCACCCGAGGGTTGGGAACCCGGGATCGCCACACAGGCATGGCGATAATGTAGAGGCTGGCTCGGCCACGAATTTAGGTCGAGAGGATGCCCGGCTCGCCGTACCCCGAGTAGGAGCCAGCCCAAATTTTAGGATTAACAGACCTATTGCCAGGAATAGCTACATCCCAGAGGGAGTGAGCGGGGAACGGGAGCGGATTTATCCAGAAACTGTTTATGTACCGAGAAATGACATTGTTTTTCCTCCGCGTACGCTTGATTACTTGAATGACGGCAGGAGTGCTGAGGAGTTTCATCATGGTCGTTTTGCGAGGGTGGAGGCAGGAGTTCCCCAAAGAGCTCCGGAACAAAACGTTGTTTTGAACCAGGAGAGTTTGCGGAACATAATCACGGAAGCTCTGTCCGCCTTTTCTGCGAACCATCTCGCGCCAATGAATCCCCCCACGTTAACTTTACCAATTGCTGGGCCGTCGGTCCCCCAAGGCTCAAATCCGGGAGTCTCTGCTTCGGAAAACCGATCCAAGAACTCACAGAATGTGAGACCGAGTAATTATGACGGTTCGACTCCGTGGGCCATTTACGAGCGACAATTCACCATGATCGCGGAGTTAAACAATTGGAGTTTCGCAGAGAAGGCTGCGACTTTGACCGCGTCTTTGCGAGGAGATGCTTTGAGCGCACTGAGCTCGTTAACTGACTCAGACGCGCGAGATTTCATAAAAATCTGCACTGCTCTGAAATTGCGTTTCGGGGACGAACACCTTTCGGATCTTTATTTCACACAGTTTGAAAATCGGCGACAGAAAAAGGGAGAAGATCTGGCCACTCTTGGTCATGATCTTGAGCGGTTAGCACGTAGTGCTATCCCAGATTGTCTTGGAGCGAGCAGGGATAAATTAACCTGTGCTCGATTTATAAACGCAATCTCAGACCCAGCGACGAAACATGCTCTAAAGTTGGCCAAGCCTCCTACCCTGCGTGACGCTATTGTTAGAGGTTTGGAGATTGAAATCCTCAATCAAGAGGCCCTGGGCTCTCAACGAGTTCGTCAAATCGCTGAGGAAAAACCCGCTCCTCCTGTTAAGAGTTCCCCAGCGAAACCCTCTACCACTCCTTGGCCGCAACAGAGCCAATCCAACTCCCACCGAAATAGCGAGAGTTATAATGAGAGGCAGCAAAACCGAAACTATATTAAAACTTGTTTATTTTGCAAAAAGACAGGTCATGATGCCCAAAAATGTTTCGCTTTGAAACGTCACATCGACAATTTGGATAGAAATCAGCCAGATAGACAGAATTCGTGGCGTGACCGGGATAGTAACGGTCGTGACGGCTCAGACCAAAATCAACATCTCTATAATTCACCTTCAAGTTCGCGAACACCCGCTTGTAATTTCCGCGAAAATAGTCGGGGAGGTAATCAAAATCTGAGCCAACCAAGAAACTAAAAGCAGGTAGACAAGGGACGAAGACTATCTTCTACCTTATAATAACCTTAACATAATTTACACAGAATTTTGCCTAATAATCATACTTCAACTTTTGACGAATCAGTTATATGTATAAGAGGTAGTAGGGGTTTCGGATGATGAATCCAACCCTAATTTCAGGCCTCTCTTTCAGCCTAACCTCTATAGCCTAATTTTCTTTCTATCAGGTTATGAGTGATTTGAGTGAAGTTAATGATAAATCCTTCGACTCAAACTCTGTGACCGAATACGATGCGTGAATGTGGCGCTGTTCAATAATTTGAAGTTGGCGTCAGTTATTGATTTGAAGTGTGTGTCATTTCTTCAGTCTGAGGACAGTTTTTATCAAAGGAGGTTATACTAGAGGAATTGGGATTACTTATGGGAATTAAAAACACGATAACCAAACCATAATTGAAGTGATTGGAAAATAGTGCCCTCGCGTTGCCAATAAGTCGATGGGACAGTTATTGCTTACGAACCTAGTACCCTCGCATCGTCAATAAGTCGACGGGACAATTTTGTTCATACAGGAAGTGCCCTCGCATTTCCAATAAGTCGATGGTACAATAGTGCCCTCGCGTCGTCAATAAGTCGACGGGACAATTATTGTTCATACAGGAAGTGCCCTCGCATTGCCAATAAGTCGATGGGACAATAGTGCCCTCGCGTCGTCAATAAGTCGATGGGATAATTATTGTTTACGAACCAAGTACCCTCGCGTCGTCAATAAGTCGATGGGATAATTATTGTTTACGAACCTAGTGCCCTCGCGTCGTCAATAAGTCGATGGGACGATAGTTCCTAAAGGGCAATGATCTTTAAACATTTTAAACTCATACTTTAAAGGAGACCTCGAGACGAGTGTTTTGATAGAGTAGCTCATGGCTTTGCCTCAGGATCTGAATTATCTGAACGTCGCTCGGATTGCTTCGTTTCTCAACCTATTTGTGTTAGGCATTTTTACAGTTATCCTCTTCAACCTGATGGGATGATTGAGAAATCCCTGGTCTTGGTCGAAGATGTGTTTCTTACAGCAGTCTTAATCTACGGATCTCAATCTACCTTCGGAAAGACACGGATTTCTACACGTCTTCAGCGAAACACGGATCTCTTCATGGATTTTTGGAAGATCGGACTCTCTCAAACTGGATATGAGCTATGATCGTTCCAATTTCTTTTATTCCGGAGTTTATTCTGTTTTTTTACTATTTATACTGTGTGTATTGATAATTAAATCCCGTTTCGCTGAGAAACAATGGAAAACGGAGATTTAATTCTTTGATTTTCCCCGTATTATCTGAGGATTCATTCTTGTCCTCTGATTTCTAGACGATCTCCCCGTCTTTCCCTGGATCTCCTGTGATCGTTGGCCTGCCCTATCCTGTGACATCCTTGTTCTTTCGTTCTCCGGGCCCAAGACCAACGTTCCGTGGAGTCTTGAGTTTCTCCAGGCCTGAGTTCCTGAGATCCTCGTTTTTCCTGGTTCCTGAGTTCCTGGTTCCTGAGTTCCTGTTCTCGGACAAGAGTTGGTGTTTGACCGCGTTCTCGGGGTTTTCTGCGGTTTACCCCGAGAGTGAAGGCGAATGTCGCGTGGTAGTCGAGGGTCCGAACCATACCTTTGAGCCGCAGCTCCGATTCTCTCGATGGAAGACAACACCCAGCGCGTCGTCCCCGACGACCTGTTTTCGAGTCGGGTCGACTCTACGTTTGAGGGGGGGGGCAGTGTAACGGAGGTGCCTCCTCACTTCATGAACACTTTGTGCATGACTTAAAAGATAAACCTTCGCATGTTAAATAACTGAAGAGAAATAGCGGAATCTTCTGGTCGCTTCGACGACCAGCATTATTGTGAATATTAGTCTTGTTTCAGACTTAAAACTGGAAACACGTTCCGTTAATAAAATCTTGATTCATTGATAAACCTACTCTTTCACGCTTCGCCTTGATCATTTCGGGAGGACCCTTTTAATTTTGTTACTTAGTCCTTGTACTCCGTACAATATATATATATATACATATATTAACGTTTTGAAAACGTCTGTTAAACGTTATAGTAACGTTTTATTCGATGTGAGTGAATCGACTGTATAAATATTATATCGATGCTTATATATTTAAGGAGTTACAGTGGCTCAGTGGATTGGCGCATGGACTGCCACCCGGGAGACGTGGGTTCAAATCCCGAGCCCGGCAGTCCCGAGTTTTTTTTTCGAATACAAACTTGTAATACACGTTAATACAACGTTTATAATTCGTCTCCCTAAACGTTATTCTGACGTTCAAAAAACTTTGGAATAACGGTATTAAGGTGGCTCAAGCGCGAACACGTTCACGAACAGAAAAAAATAATTTTTCAGTATATTGTACATACAGTACTCATCTTCACGTACGCAAAATCTCAGACCAGGTCATCGACTAGATAAGAGAGATAAATATTGTTGAAATTCGATTTTTTAACACGGGGCTTATGGGAGAATGAGGCTGAATTATTTGGGCCGAGTAATATCTCTGCATCTACCGAACAGATGTTGACGAGAAACTAGAGTAACGCTGATTAGACCACGAGGATTGCAAATACAACGATAAAGTGGGGGGTCATCGACTTCTGTTATGAGATATTCAATGTCAAAGTTTCGAAAACTTTGAAATTCAGAGAGGTTATGGGACCGCGTAGAAATTCGGCAGCTGGACAGAATTATGATAGCTGAGCGCATGCGCGAGAATCGAAGCTCCGGCCGTTTATCACTAGAGAGAGTGAGACAGATAGTCGCGATGTTGCCATACTTCTGTATGCAGTATCGTAACATGAAATTATTCTTATTTCACGGTCTTTATTTACTGGCATACAACTAATGACTTATGCATGAAATTGTCAATAATTTGATCGCGAGTAACTGTATTATGGCAATCTTGCGTTTTCGAGGAAAAATAGAGGGCCTTGCTTTAGCCCCCGCGAAATTCGGACCTTCGTGCTTGAGCCACCTTAAGACGTTTTGATGACGTGTAAAAAACGTACTTACCACGTTTCTGTCAGCTCTACTGAACTTTTGTGGGAAAAAAGTGCGGCCAAAAAAACGTTTTAAAAACGTTTTTAAGACGTTTTTTCAACTATTCGAAAAAAACGTATGTACGTGTTTTTCGAAACGTCTTAATAACGTTTTTATAACGTTCTGTGTTAGCAGGGATATCATGTAAAATCAAATTGCACAATAACGCCGTGTAGAATAAAACTCGTGCTTGATAATGTCGTGTAGAATAATGCTCGTGCATAATAATGCCGTGCAGAATAAAAACTGTGTGGAAATATATTTTTATCTCGATTTCACAAAAACGTGTAAAATAAAATCCGTGCAAAATACATCCGTGTACGAAAAAAACTGTGTATAATAGCGCAGCGAGAAAAAAGACACTTACAAATTTCGCGCTAAGTCAAACCGTGCACAATAAAATCTGTGTAAAATAATGTTGTGTAGAATAACGCCGTGCATAATAACGCCGTGTAGAATAATTCCGTGTACACGGACAAAATCTAACCGCACTGGTTACTGTGGAATTTTTTTTTCGTAGAATCACCTGACTCTTTACTGTTAATACAGTAGTCACAGCGCCGTCTACCGTACTCATTGCGGTGAATCAGCGCAGTCTCTCGTCAGTGAACATTACTGTTGGCAAGGGTTATGTTGACGCCGATCTACCGTACTCCGTCCGCTTTCGTCCACAGTACTGAGTACGGTGAAAAATAGGAACCTATGCGTCGGCTCTCAGTATTGGTTCCGGTTGATCTCCTTAATAACAGCCGTTAATGACCCTAATGGTCGAAATCAAGAAAAATTATCATACAATATTGTATAAGTTGCGATTAAGGTTTATTTTCTATAAGTTTGAGTTGATGAAATATTAGTAAAATTAAAAAAAAAGACGAACGAATAATGTTTTATGTTGGGATCAAATATTATCTCTAATGTGATGAGGACACAAAAACGACAAGAATGATCATTTTCTGGTACTTTGACTCTGCTTGAATACGCTTTGTATAATGTAAAGTCCAGCCTTTTTTATCGCATTTAACATTTTATTCGCCCTTATATTTTTGTCAGCTATAATATATTCCAAGGGAATCAAATTTTAAATCACGAATTATAACAATGGTTTGGAGGTTTATTTTTGCATTATTTTATTCTGTTTTGTAATTAATATTGCGAAACGCCAAGCGTTATACCGATCTACCGAGCCAAGATCAGCTGATGTAACCGATTGAGACATGTGATTCAGCGCGCTTGTGGCGGCCTCTCACGGGAACCAATGCAGAGAGTCACCGCAAAGATTCAGATTTTTGACCGTACTCAGTGCGGTGAAAAAAGGTAGACAGAACTGTGGCCCCCGTGTACATTACCCTTACTAGCAGTAATGTTTACGTATGGCTGACCACGGTTATTCACCGTACTGAGTACGTTGTAAACAGTAATATTTACGGTGGGCCCCGTTGTCTCTACTGTGCCAACAGTAAAGAGTACGTTCAGTTGGAAATTTTTTTTTTAACAGTAATCAGTGCGGTTAAACCCCGCGATCAATGCGCTCACTTTCTTTCCGTGTATAATATTGTCTGAGTCAAATCCAGTTTAAGTCAAATCGGACTTTTCCCGTTGAATTTTACCATTTTCCTATTCTCTGTGGAGCCATGCGACATACATTATTATCTATTTTCGAACACATCGAAACTTCTACGGAGTCAATAATAATTTCCAGCGAAATGATTGGCACAATGATGACTAGAATTGACTAGAATCTACAAACTTCTATTTCTCGCCGTTTCGAATGTGATACTTGAGTCATTTTCAAAGTTTGATGTAAAACCGATTTCGAAAATCTCACCGGATCAACTTGGAACTTTAAAACGTAAGCGATTTGGCATTGGAACAACACGTTGGCTCGTTTCTCATCGAAGCTGGTCAACTGACTTATAAATTATGCTCTGATTGATCTTCTGGCGAACGAATTTCGATATCGAAATATTCCCGAACTGAATACTTGGATAACAACTCGTCAAACGAATGAAAATGAAATATCTGGCCGAGTAGATTGCGAATGATGAATAACTTGACGTCACTTGACACAGCTGTGTTGATTTTGAACGACAAAAATTTCAAATGATTCGTTACTTTTCGTCAAAATAAGGCGACGATGTTTCACCTTCAGCTGTACAAATTCACGTAACGCTGCATATCGAATATACTCTGACACTTCTGCCACACGAATTATTCCACGCCATATTTTTCCAAAGCGATTTCTCATTTTTTGTTTTTCTACAAAAAAATTGGTTCCACAGGTTTTTGACTATGACATATCCTTAACAAGGAGTCTTCCTTCAGAAATACTCAGCACCAGAAATTCGTCTTCGATAAAACTCGACCTTGAAAAATGTTCCTCATGAAAGAATCGATCTGCCTCAGGATTCACACCAATTCCATCAATTTATTGATCGACTAGTTGACTAGTTCTAAGCCGAACGACACCCAGGTGATCCTGTTAGTTTGTCAATTACAGGTAGTGGAATTCATTTGCTACTGGCTGATATTTGGAAACTTCAACAATACGTTGATTGACTCCAGCAAATTTGTTTTTCCATTCGTTAGTCTTTTTTTTTTTAATGTCATATTCTCGTAGTTTGGAATTAACAACCAGTTCATATTTTTCTTTTTGACAATTCAAACAGAGCTGAAGCTGATTGTAGATTTGAAATTACAGTCATTTGACACTGAATATTTTCCTATACATAAACTATCTAAAATACAAAAACAAAAACAAAAATGATTACATTAACTATCTGGTTTCACTTTCTGCACTGGAGCTTCATTTTCCGCACTGCTAGGAAATCAGGTACTTTCCGGGACTTACAGAGACTTGGAAAATCAAACTTACAATAGGGGTGACCAAAAACAGCGCAGTTATAAGAAAATATGATGTCTCTCTACACGGTGTTTGCCTTTTCCGTTTCTCCTCCTACTTTTTGTCTGCCGCCTGATTATGTCCACGGGTGGATGTGCGGCAGAGGTTGTACCGGTATCGATGTTGAGAATTCGTGTGGAATGAATTTTTGGACATCTGTGTCTACTCAGGAGTTACATCATCGTCACATCGGTTCTCGTCTCGAGTATAAAAAGGAGAACTCGGGCCACGTTTAGTATTACTCGAAGAGTTCTACTCGCTGATCCTTCATCATGAAACTATTCGCCTTGATCGCCGTCGCTGTGGCTCTCCTCGCTGCAGCTGTGGTCTCCGCAGGCAAGGTCAAACAAGATTAGATATGGGGCGTGAGTATAATCTCAAATGATTATTGATTATTGACAAGAGTCACTCGACTCGGCACATAAGCGTTTTCATACTACTATTGGTATAAATTTGATGAAATTTCGTACGATTCTAGCTCCCTGTCTAGACCCAACCGGAAAGAATTGTCCCGGGCGGTAATTGACTAGCAAAGTGTGGACGCAACATTTTTAAGGAATCTCCCAATATTTCTGAAGACTTCCCAGCAAACAAATTTATGTACTAGTGCCGTACCATGTCTGTCGCGGATGCCACATGCTATGTACCAGGTTCGGTACATGAGCGGCACGTGTGCTGCGTAATGTCCGCAACACGCCAATGTTATAGGTACATCGCACGTATGCAACAAAGATACATACCAAGTACGTAACAATTACATCGCAGGTACGTTACCCGTGACGTACTACCAACATCGCAGTTACATCTCCGTAACGTGCGTCAATGGAACTACAGCGTACCCAAAATATTCAAATAAAAATTCGATTTCAATCCTCATTCGCGCATTTTTTGAATATTTTACAGTATAGTATCAACTTTTCGTTTACTCTGGATCAATTAAAATGTGTTTGTAGCTCGCTACAAGACATTCCGCTTTTGTCATTCTTTACCGGGATTCGAACCACATTCAATGGCACTCGTCCGTCTCACTAGTCAGGCGCTCTACCCACTACGCCAAACTGTCTTAGAAATCCTGAACCTTTTTCTCTCATTCAATGGAAGACTTAATGAATCACAAATTCGATATCTTTTATCAAGTGGAAAATTCAATGAATCGACGGCTCTGATGTACTGTACACAACCGAACATTTTTAGCGCATCCGTTAGTAAACCCAATAAATCCAATGTCAGATTCACGTTAACCAGCGCAGTTTTGAATTTCACTATCACTGATCGTAAATACTTTGAGGTTATGTTCACCACTTTGACTTGATGGAATTAAATTGAAATGTTCTGCAAAATGTAAACTACTATTATGGATAAATTACGAGAAGGAATTCCAGGTCAGCCTTTTTAATTAGTCATTTGAGGACAACAAAGATTAACTTTCCAACACAACCTGTGATATCCTCACCCAGAGTAACAATAACAATAGACAAAGCGTCGAGGATTATCCAAAGAAAAGTAATTGAATAATTGAACCGAGGAAAATTAAGTTTCATTTGGAAAAATAATCCGAACAACAGTAATGATTTGGAATGTAAGAATGATATTGAATTAACCGAAGAAAGAAAAATACAATATAACTTCACTGAACTCTGGACTTATTTCCCCCTCGGTTCGGGTGTGTCAACTTTTTACATGATCTGTACGTAACCATGTAATGTAACAAAGCCATCGTGCAAGTAATGTAGCTGGTACATCGTCGCCATCCATTATATGGTATGTACCACTGTTTCCTGAATGAGAGGTCTCTGATACATAACAGCAGTATGTACTCGATACGTTCGTGATTAAGAGACCTGTAATGTACCCGGTACATTAAATTGCAATGTAGCAATGTTTCGTGAATGTGACCTCAAAATGATGTACCAGGTATGCCACTGTTTGCTGGGTTGCTACCCCTTGAATACCACGATGTCGCCGACCCTCCCATAAATGATGAAGAAAGCCGTCCAGTAGTTGACTCAGCTCAGTAAGTCTAGTAACCTGAAATTATTCCTGAAAATGTTTCACCACCTATGAAAGCCAAATAAACCATAATTCTTGATGGAAAAGTATCGACGATCGTTGTCTTTTTTATCCCTTTTCGATTACCCATCACCATCTAACATCAAACCCCTCGCACTTTCTGAGGTCTGAGAGGTTCTATTCGTTCTCCCGGACGAATGAATAGGTTATAGTTGTGAAACAATTGAGGACGAAATGAATAAAAGTTCAGAATGCTCGTTGAATTTTGCCATTTTCCCGTTTTCTGTGGAGCCATGCGACGTACAATATTTGTTCAACCATACATGAGGCGGTAGAGGCTCAAATTTGGATGAAACGATTCGTATGATTTTCAGAATATTCGCCGAACGCGGTTACGTAACATCATATGGACAAATAAAATTTTGTTCGGAATAAAACGAAATATATCAAACTTTGAATCCTGTCTGCCTATATTCCACTGTTTACCCCACATCTGGTGCATATCCGTCTTCTCCTCCCAACCATGCTTGGTCAACTACTGATAAGAACACTGCATATTTTGTCAGAACAATGAATACATTTACTATCTTATCACATAGAAAAAAATTGCGAGCCGGTGGTACTATGGATCCCTGGTACCATTATTCTAACAGAAAATACATAGAAACAATAATACTGTGGGATGGATGTACGAAATAGGCTTATTTATGTGAAGCAAACTTTTTCAATTCCAATGGAAAAGCTTTGATCTGGTTTCCCGACGTCCCTCAGACCCACGCAGAATAGCCTCAAGGCGATAATTAATTTATTACAATATGCAATGAAGGGGACGAGAAGGATGCTTTAGAAAATCTTGGAGATTTAACTTCACGTTTTTATGATTTTTTTTTTTCATGCTAAAACTTTATACAATATGAACTGTTGGTTGTTAATCATTGCGTAACACGAAAGATGTTCAATATTACGTTCAACTGAAATTTTGTGTTTACAGTCAGTGCACAAAAACGTTTAAAAAAAAAAAAAATCGACAACTATTCGTGACTAATACTTATTGTAGTCACTTTTTCTACTAAAAAATTACTCATTACATGATTCAACTATTGAATCTGATATAAATACGTATCACAAATCACGTAATGAATGATGTAGCATGAATCATCGGACAGATATAATCAATCTTTTCATTTAGAAAATTCTTGCTTTTTTTATTATTCCTGATAAATGAAATAATACGTCAATTGATGTATTTTATCATATTCATGAAGAAGGAATCACTCAATTAGTTAAATCATAGTCTGCTCAATTTACATCCCAATGTTCTTTCATAGTGGTATGTGATTAATTACATTACAGTTTTTCGCAAGGTTTGATGATCATCGATGAATTCCTTCCTCATAAGTGCGTGAATGGTACAAATTTACAAGTTGCTTCCACTATCTTCTTGTTCAACTCCTGTTATAGCGCTCAAAATGAGAGTACGATCAGGCCTCCGTATCGTAGATTCCTTTGGTCACTCTGTTCGAAATTGATCATATCACCAGTTTAATGAGGAAAATGTCGTGAGAAACTAATTCCATGGTGTGAATGCTAGTTTGCGTCGAATTTTAATTTCTTATGAGGCGACTCTCCTTGTCAGTATTTCACACAGGCTAAACGCCATGGGGATTGGAAGGAGTGGTCGTTTCCTTCCTTTTCGAAATGTTTTTTGTAAAAATGGTCTCCGTTGTTTCAGTAGTGGAATCAGTTGTGAAGAGGTTCGTAGTGGTTCCAGCAACAGGCCAACTGCTTTCGGGATTGGCACTGCAGGTGTAATTGACTGACGAATCCGAAGAATTTGATGACCTCAACTTTTCATCATCAACAAATTGCTTTTCAATAGAATCGAGTAGTTTATAAATCCCTTCCAATTCCGTAGTGTTTTCATTGACATTATTACCGTAACTACCCTCACGGAAAAAAACCCCCAAGTTTGGGGGTATACCCTCAACATTGGGGATAAACCCTCAATAGTTCGGGGTTCACCTTCAACATTTCAGAGTTTACCTTCAATATTCCAGGGTTCACCCTCAACTTGGAGCGTAACCTCTAAATTTGAGGGTTACACCCAACTGTAGTCAAGGGTTTACCCCCAACTTTGACGGTAACCCCATAATTTGAGGGTTTACACCCAACTGTAGTCAAGGGTTAACCCCCAACTTTGACGGTAACCCAAAAATTTGAGGGTTACACCGAACTGTACTCAAGGGTTTACCCCTAACTTTGACGGTAACCCCAAAATTTGAGGGTTACACCCAACTGTAGTCAAGGGTTTACCTTCAATTTTGACGGTAACCCCAAAATTTGAGGGTTACACCCAACTGTAGCCAAGGGTTTACCCCCAACTTTGACGGTAACCCCAAAATTTGAGGGTTATACTCAACTGTAGTCGAGGGTATACCCTCAACTTTGAGGGTATCTCCGCGTTTGATGGGTTCACCGACCTATAGTTGACGGTATACTCTAAACGTAAAGAACAATCTCCAAACCACATGGTTAAACTATATGACTCAAGAAATTTCCATATACTGTAAGAATGCTAGATTGGAGCCAGGAGGTTACCAGACATCTGACGATCGACGAAGTTAAGCAACATTCCGCGCAGTCAGTACTTGGATGGGTGACCGCTCGGAAATTATTTTTGTTCAAAACCTCAACTTCAGAGTTAACCCTCAAGTTGGAGGTAATTTCGTACCCCCAACCGAGGGGTTTAAGGGTGAATCACCAAGTTGAGGGTTCACGACGCATTGGGGGTTTTACCCACAACTTCAGGGTTAACCCTCAAGTTGGGGGTGATTTCGTACCCCCAACAGAGGGGTTTGAGGGTTAACCGCCAAGTTGAGGGTAAACCTTCAAGTAAGGGGTACGAATTTACCCCTTAGAGTTGAGGGTATATTTGGGTGTAAATTTGGGGGTTATATGGGTGTTTTTTTCCGTGAGGGTAATCTCGGTGCTGTGGTCATTGTTTGATCGTGAGGAATTTGCAGATTCGGATAAAACCCGTTTCTTAGTTTTCAACAACCGATCCTCAACTGATTTGAACCGTTTATTCACATCTTCTAATAATTTCTGCTTCTGCGTAATTATTTCCTTCGACGATTCCGTGGTGGTTTCGATAACAGGGAAATCATTTGGAATCGCAATCTCGCATATGTGTTCTCCAACGAATTTGTCACATCTTCTTCACCCTCTTCCATCCCACCATAACGCAATCAAAACCGTTGTCTCTGGGTCCTGGCTCACCCGGTGACCACGGTACGGACATATATGATATACTTTCTGCATGAGAAAAAAAATCGATACCATGTGTATCTCAGACTCCCCGCTTATATGAACTTCACTTATATAAAGTTCCGAGCTTCACGAATTCTATGTTTTCTGGAAAACGCTGCCCCCTCCCCCCCAAACATGATTTTGGTATTATTCAGGTTCAATCGATAGAGGGTCACCTGATATACAATATAATTTCAGAGGTTCAACAAATTTTGAAAAAAATATTTTTTCACTCTCAAATCATGTGATAAATGTGCCCTAGAAAGACGTAGGCCTATCTCAATCCAGAACTTTGTACGACTCGATAAAAAACGAAAAAGGTTATCGTCCCCTCAAGACTCACCATTGCTAACGTTGACCCAGTCCTCATCGACCCAGTGGATCCCCACGTGTCTCAGCTGATCACAATCCAGAAAAGGGATCCTCGCGTATTCGGGTTTCTTCTTTGTGTCAATCACCGCTAATTTCGCACCTTCTGATTTGCAGAGTTCACTGCCCCTGTCCATGAGACATTCTCGGTGTAAACTTTGTAGGCGAAACCAACGTCAGGATGTGGGATGTAGCCGCGACGGAGGATTTCCTCTTCTGTTGCTGAAAAAGTAAAAGCGAAAGATTTCGAGTATTCAATGATTGTCCTGAACGAATTATCGTCTTCTCGATTATGAGTATTGACCATCATTTCTTTTCCACACGCTGAAGGTACTTGATAGGTACTTTTTACGAAGAATGACGGTCAATCACCGAAAGACAATACCAAAAACAATAATTTTATAAGAATCACATTCGCATTGTTCCGTCAATGATGTCACCTCGAGAAATGGCGAATCATTTATTTCGCAGATAAATTAATACCCATGAAGCGTCTTTTTCGCAAATCTTAATACAGTTTTCCTTATTAGTAGTACTTGTCTCATTTAACGCCTGAGACGTAGAAATTAGCAATTGGCACACGAGTAGCAACCAGAATTCCTTTTGCTTTACAACGAAAAAAGATCGACTCGATACTGCCAGTTAATATTCCGCTGTTAATTTAGTACGAATTTTTTTTCCTCTCTATAAATGATATATGAGTGTGCTGCAAGCACCGCAGCGATACTGATATCAGAAGAGGAAGTGTGTGTATCTTAGAATTCTTGAAGAATTAACTTTCCTGTTTTCCTGACAGCAAAAATTCATACCAATATATTTATGCCACTTTTAGTAAGAGCGAAATAAAATTTATGTATATTTAGGTGTATTTCTTTTCAGTCAGTATATCAAAACCGCATATCAATTCCCGAACATGTTCTTTCTAGGTCTGGATCTTTTATTCTATTTATTTATTTATTCATTTTTCTGCTTACAAACATCTTAGCAGTTGGAAAACGATTTGAACTAAACTTACGCATAATTTTTTTTTCTTATTCTTCTTTCAAACTAATAGTTTATATTACTTATAGCTTCAACCGGTCCTGAACGAGTCCTGAATTGACTCGACAGTCGATAACACAGGGGCAATGAATATCGGCTGAAACCTCGTCTCACAGGTCGGTATTGAAGAGAGAAGATCTGACCAACGGGTTTCTCTTTTACCCTCCATCGGATATTACCGTACATCGTGTGGCTGGTTATCGCCTGTCAATAACACAGCGCTCTCTAATTACCGATGATCGGTTTCAGGATATTTCAAAGTAAGAAAAGAAGTGGAAATGAATAGAATTTGAATTTACAATTGTAAACTTGTTGTACTCATTGGCTGATTGATACAATTCGTTGATTCCAAATGTGGAATTCTGATTATAACACTATATAAAAAAAGATTATTTTCCCTTTGCTGAATATTGAAAACGGTGGAACAATAGAATCCGTTGTTTGCTCTTGGAAATCCTTTTGGAATTGATTCAACGAAAAAAATTCTATCGAATAGAAATTGGTGGACGAATTTTTCCATCAAAAATTTGTATAAAAAAATTGTACGAGCCTTTTTCATTTTTATATTCTTTTATAAATATCCTTTTCTCGTCGATTAATCTCATCGTTTATATTCTGCAGAAATGGTATCGAGTCTAAAAAAGACAGGATGATCCATGGGCTCTCTTGAATACGTAGTAAAAGTATAACGCGCGTACCTGAGGTAATCACAGTTACTTTCTTGTTGCGCAAGGCAATCCCGAAGCAGCTCATTGTTACAAACTCTGACGTATTCGATCTAGATTACATTATACTTCATCTACCGCATCTCCAAAGTTCCCAAGTATGAAATATTCGAGCCTATAATACGTATACGTGTACCGCACACCGCACCGCACCGCAATCTATGCTCTTAGATCAGATCGGTTAAAAATCTTTGGTAAATTACCGGATTATGCGTATTTCACACTTTCCCTTCCTCTTTTACAAGCATCATCAACGGGAATTAACATATCCCCCCCTACCGCGACGGTCTCTATATTCACTTTACTCTCCTGCAAGTGGAGAGGACAAGACTTTCAAAATTTCAAACGTTTTGGCCACGTGGTCTCATCTTTTTAGAACGTTTTGAGTCCAGCCTGATACGAAAATTCTAAAAATTGACGAAATGGCGACGATTTTTATGAAACCCTTACCTCGAGGGGTGAAAGATTACTCAGCGATTAGAACAGAGATTAGAAACAAATTATGAAGATTACAGAAGAAAATCACATCAAGGATTACATGTAGATCACAAAAAAGGACAAAAGATTGGAAAAGGTAAGAAAATTAGATTACAGGGATAACAAAAAATTACCTGGGATTTCGAAAGACTGCTAAACAGTGATCAGTGAAACGTAGGAGCCTCATATCGCGTGCCTAATGACATAAGGTCGTAAGCGCCAAAAACACGATTTTGGTGGCAAAAGGGCGTATAATTTTTTTTTTTTTCGCCATTCGCTCTAAAAGTGATCAAAACGTATTGAAACAATTGAAATAACGAGATCGAGAAATGTAAGTGCAAAGGGTCGTAAGTTGGGCGGATACGTCGTTCTTTCATTACAATTCGTTAGAAAAATAAAAAATGAATGTTAAGAGCAGAAGGGCGTATCTCCAATTTTTTTTTTTTCATTTTTCATGATTTTTCCAAATCGGTGTAAAAACTCGTGAAAACTCGGATAAACGACATCACCTACAGCGAGAATAATTTTGGCGGATACGACCATATGCAATTAGTCGAGGTACTTTTTCTTTAATTTCATTAATTCAAAAAGGTCGTATCTACCAGTCGATACGACCTTCTGCCATTATTGACGAATTCACGAAAATTGATTGAAAAAAAAAAATTGGCGGATACGACCTTCTGCAATTAATGGAAACCATTTTTTTTAAGCGAAGTTAGGACTGAAAGGTTGTATCCGCCAGTACATACGTCCTTCTGCTTTTAATTGACCTAGTATTCAATTTTAACGTTTATGAACGAATCTTCGTGTTTTTAGTCTAATTATGATAACAAAAAAATTATACGCCCTTTTGCCGCTACGAAGAGCAAAAAGTCGTATGTTGGCGCTTACGACCTTATGTCATTAGGCACGCGATATATGATTCATGCTTTGTATCTGATCAAACTTGAAGTCGATTTCCTGGAAGAAAAAATTTTCTACCGTGTGAGACAAATTTTCTTCTGGCAAAAACGTCGCCTTCAGTACGACAAGCATAAATCTTCCCACTTGATCAATCAGTCAACGAGCTTGAAGCTACTTTCTAAAAGTTGCACTTCTGCGGGTCGAAGGTTGTTCCAACTCCTGAGATCGAAAGTCGAGTTGAAACCGAATCCGAAGAGGACGACTCTCGGCTTCCTGCGAACCTTGACCTTGCGAGATCGTGTCTCAGCTCTGGAGGAGCTGCTCCAAAGTGGATCCGAAGATTGATTGATCTCGATTTCCTCCTCCCATGCGTCTAATTATTACCGAATGATTTGAAACGGTGAAGGATGGAAAAGTGGCGCCTGGCATCTGGTCTGCCTTGGGGTAAAGAATTACGGTCCAACGACGCAACAATAGCGGTTGTAGGTTGGGAATAGCACCGGTAGGATAGTCTTCCGGCAATTTAATATTCCTTACCTTCTATTTTCTGTTTGTTAGAGACAATGAAATAACTTTTACGTAGTGGTTGTTGGATACAGGCGAGAGTACGAGTTTGTTTGTAGTGAACCAGAGAAGACGAGGCAATTAAACTGTGTACGCAGTCAATCCCACGCCTCCGTATCAAGACTGACGATTACTTCCTTCGTTGGTACTTTTACCTGCCGGAAATCGCATCCGCGATTATTCCAAACCTGCTTTCATACTCGTTTCAATGAACTAATAGCGTTTTTAATATTTTCCCAGTATCTAGTCTGATGACACTGTATCGAACATCTGTGATTTGATTCATCAATAAAAAATTGTTCACTCTGAGATAAATGAAAGTTAATTGACCGCATCCTGCGAGTAATGGCTCCGCATTTCGCACGATACCAAAACTCCTGTCTGTCTAAAATATTGCACTCAGGCTCTTATTAGTAGTAGATATCACCTTTGTGGTATCTAACGCATAATTTTGTCAAAATTAATGAAAGGCTTGAGTGGATTTCCTGGAACTGACATTTTTCAACGAATTTTTACCTGGAGTCCAATAAAATCGCGTAAAGTCTCATCAAGGTTCTTCTTATCAAGGAAATCTCTGAAGTCCAATGACGTTCCTTTGAATCTTAAAAAATCCTCTCAAATCCCTCGACATTTTTTGCAGTCTATCAAAATTTTACAAATCTTTGAAATGTCTGAAAATATAATCCTTCAAGTTTGATTAGAAAAGCGACGAAGTTCCATTAAGCCATTGGAATCCCTATAAGTCTTCGAAATCTTCAAAATCGGATGTAGTTTGTTGGAATATCGTGAAGTTTTATGAAGTTCGTTGAAATCTGTTCGAGTCTTTGACTACTGAATCCATCGTGTATCAAGACGTGAAAATAACTGACGAGCATGTTAATTTAATGAAGTCAGTGGTCACTTTGTGGATTCTGGGCCCGGTCTAATTCGGTTTTACTTGAACTTGACGGATTATTAATTGTACAAAGTAGGTGAATGGATCAGCTCAGTCAAATAATAACAATCGCAAAGTTAGCTAGTGGAGTGGCGGGTCGGTTTACTCGCCTTTTGATTATCACCCCGACGCTAATTAGTGGGTTTTAAATCTTAATTAATAAGCTTCCGGTTGTTTAGCGGTGTAATGCATTAATTATTCGCTCAAGTAGCTGCGCACCGAGTGCAACGAAGTCGAGAAAAATTCCGGGGCTGAGAATAATTCCACCTAAATTCTGAAACAATGTAATTGGAAAAGAGTAAAATAAAAAAATTCCACGATATAGCCGAGGAAGAACTTTCTCCCCTGACATTATCGACGTTTTTATTTATTGAATTATTAAAAATAATCGACTCTTCGTTGCGATAGGCCCTTCGATAGATTTCTATTAAAATATCAACAACACACGAACCTGTGCCTCCGGTTATTCCAAGCGGAGAGAAAACCTGGGAGAGATTGAATCAGTGGATTATCCACTTCTAATTTGCATTCACGAAAATTTAAATCGATGGCATCGATCGAAAACCACAAATTTTCGTCAAATACAATCCCTCAGAAAATTATAGCCAGAAAATAATTCTAGAGATTCGAAGCTTCGTAAATTTTCCAAAAATCGTCGTAGCTTCAATTTTCAAAAACAGAATTTAGCCCTAGAGCCTTAACTTTCCATTGGGTTCTCAAAATCTGATCTTCGACCTCTTTTTCAAAAGTTATCACATTTTGAATAAGAGAATGCAAATTTTTGGAAACAACGTTTCAACTTTAAAGATTTCTACAGAGTGACAGAAAAATCTGAAACAGAATCACTTTCCAGGATTAGTGAGCGCAAAGTCTTAGATTTGATTCCGTTTTTTCAAAATTGCATTGCCATTTTTTTCGACTGAGTTATCGACCTTTTTCCAAAAAGTCGTTCTAAGAGTTTGACGCTTCGTGAAATCTGAATGACTCATCGTACGGTGATGATCAAACATGAATTAAAGCTTGAAATGTCTCCTTTCAAATGCATTTTTTACCCCTCAAATCAGAAAAGTCGTTGCGAAGCTTTGGTTTTCAAACTTCGCACTTTACCATTCAAAGTGTGATCACTTTCGAAGGAAACATCGTAGCTCGGATTTTCAAGAAAGGACGTGAAGCTGACACTTCTAGGCTCAATTCTGTCTTTCAAAATTGACGATTCGACGATTTTTGGCAAAGTTAGGAAGTTTTGAATATGAAGAATTATTTGACGGTGATTCAGGCGATAATTTATATTTGGGGGATTCCAGGTCAAATCGACCGGCTGATTTCCCTGACCCCTTTCGATCTGTTTGCCCTTTTACACAGTGAAAGTACACGTTGAAAGGATCGACTGTGAATTTTGTCAGATTTTTCTGACCAAGTATTTTTTCACTACAGCTGGTCAAATAATCAGCTTTTAGCGTTTTTTTGATTTTTCAAGCCAACATAGCTTGAAATCCAGATGAGCAATGAAAAAAGTTCTCATACAAAAGTTTCGCGTCTTTCTTTGAAATTTCTGAAAATAATTTTTTGCAATATTTTGTGCCTCGCGAAACTGTAGTTTTGGTTAAAAATCTTCGAAAATCTTCAGTAACAAAAAAGTGCCCTGATCGAATTGGCTGAAATTTTTACACAGCATGTCTTTTTCAATGCCAAAGGTTGTCTGGAAATTTCAAAGTGGGCTAAGCAGTGGTTCAAAAGATACATCAACAAATATTCGCAAGGTGGCGATAATTCGGCGATTATGAGGTCGCCAAAAAGTTTTTTCGGCCGCAGTTCAAAAATTCAAGGGCGATCACCAGTAGGTAGACAAGAATAATGAATTTTAATGTTGAATTTTCGAATCGTGGCCAAAAAACTTTTTTTGCGACCTCATAATCGCCGAATTCTTGCCACTGTGCGAATATTTGTTGATGTATCTTTTGAATCACTGCTCGGCCCACTTGGAAATTTTCAGACAACCTTTGGCATTGTGAAAGACGGGCTGTGCATAAATTTCAGCCAATTCGATCAGGGCACTTTTGAGTTATGAATGATTTCCACTCATTTTGTATTAAAACTACACTTGAACGGGGTATTAAAAATCTGATGAAAATACTCTCGAAAAGTTCACAAAAAGCCTCAAAATTTTGGTATTGGAACTTTTTTCATACATTGTTGACGTTTTGAGCTATGTAGGCGTGAAAAATGAAAAAAAATTGAAAATAAATTTATTCGATTATTTTTCGTGATAGAATGGTGAGTCAAAAAAATCTGAAAAAAATCACAGTTCATCCTTTCAACATGTAGTTCGACTGTGCAAAAGGACAAGAAGATCGAAAGGGGTCAGGGAAAAAATCCCGTTTTTTCGGTCGATTTGACGTGGAATCCCCCATTTACAGAGTCTGAAAATAGGATGATTGAATTAATTTGATAAAAAAACTGGGCAAACCGTGCGAAGCGGAACCTTGGATAATAATCTCCATAGACAATAACCGCAGGTGACCCTCCGCGACCTCTTCAGCGAGGAGAGCGTCGTTTTCTCAACTCAATTTTTGTTCACTCTATTTTTTCAAACATTATATTCGATCCGGTGCAGCGTCGCGTCGATCACGTAGAAAAAGAGTAAAAATTGCGTAATTCAAATTTTAGCGGTGCAATTAAAAATACGATTCTGGAAAGTCTTTCTTCCTCATTTGATCGTGCGAACCTTAATTAGCGCGTGAATTGAACAAAAAAATTCAAATATGGTCTGAGGTACTACATAATGGATCCGGTTTCTTACAACATGCAATATATCACCACACCCTCCTCCTAAAATCCTTATCTTCATTAACAACAAATTGTTCTTTGGGTAAAGTAGCGCGTAACAAAAGTCCGATAACTTCTTTTTTTTATTTCATTATTATTTCATTTATAGGTCGTATAAATTTGATGAAAACCTACTCGCATGTGTTTAACAATAAGAGAAAACACAAGACATTGTCATAACTTTCATAAAAATCACGAACACTGTCGATGATCACGAGAATTTTTGAAACTGCGTTGAAATAATTGAAGACGAGGTAAAAAGAAAGCGATCGAAAGTGTCGCGAGGCTTCGCTACTGATTGGAATCTATACATATGTGGATATCATGTAAATCGGGAGAAGCGATTTCTGACTGAAATTTCTTCGACTCTGATTGATTTCTGTGCCAGCTGCTCGGTTTTTTGATCTTCTTATTCAGAGACAGCCAGAATCAAATTTTCCTGGAAGATTTGAAAACCGGAAACGATCATGACGTGAAATTTTTTAGAGCAATTTCTGTCGTCAAACTGTATCGGAGACAGAAAAAAAATATACAATACACGGATGTATTTGAATCACAAAGTGAGCTAGAAAGCTGGAACGTGAAAAGAAAAATGGAACCAGGGTTTGCGAACCTCGTTTTATGCAGACTCTGTACTTTCCAAATTGCATATTTTTAAAGTTTAAACAAAAAGTGATGCCAGGAAATTAATGTTTCTTCGTTAAAAGAGTCATCAGCTCCCAGACGACTTCTGAATGCTGTCTTTAGCTAGAAGCAGATAAAGCGAAGCAGATAAAGCCGGGAGAAAAGTATTCGAACCTCGCCGATTGTGGAGATTCGACACTGACAAATATATCGAGAAATCGCTACTTTCGAAATTTCGTTCAAAATCGTTGAAAATCATTGGAAATTTTAAGACTTATTAAAGTTTGGTATCAAAAAGTCAAAAATAAATATTCTTTTTACGGCACAGGCATTAAAAAGTCACTTTTTGACGCCTGTTTTCGTTCCGGCAAGTGGCACTTTATACCGCTAAGTGCAAAGTTGCGGTATAAAGTCTTTATTCCGCAACTCTGATGCGCAGTTCGCAGTGCGCATGTCAAAGTTGCGGAATAAAGTCTTTATACCGCAGGTTACCCCCTCTCTACTACCTTTTACAGCAGCTCCTATACGCAGTTCATGCGGAACTCAACTAGCGTCAAAGTGTCTATTAATGCCTTTTCCGTAAAAAATATTGTATGGGGCGCGCGCAGAAAGTAACTGTTTGGCAAGGTTATGTTTTTAGTACTCGCCGTTGCTTTACAAGGCTCGCCTCCGGCTCGCCAGGTAAAACCAACGGCTCGTACGAAAAACATAACCTTGCCGAATAAACAGTTACTTTCTGCGCATGCCACATAAATATCTATTTTTAGGTTTTGACACCAAAAAAGGAGCAAACATAATTCTGGACGACGTGATAAGGATTGAGACAGAAATTTATAATTATCAATGATTATCAAACTTTGAAATCTCGATTTTTGAGGGCAACAATAAAAAAAATCCAAATAATTATGTTATAACTTTTGGACTAATGTAAACATTGTGATGATCTCATATTCTCAAAACTCCAAGTGTGAAACGGAGTGAAAAAAGAAGATTTTGCAAATGCTTTCTTCGTTCAAATTAATTGCTTCAACTTTTGAACTAATTAGCGGATTTTTACGATCTTTGGTTCAAAATCTGCACATTTTTGTCTCTTTTGATACAATTTCAAGATTCGATTAGCCGGGGATTAAAAAACTGGAGTCTGAATTAGAGTGAAAGAAAGACTTGCTGAATAGTCTTTTTTTCAAATCCATATAACTTGTGAACAAATCGGTGGATTTAGGCCATCTTTAATCCAAAATCTGCGCATTTTCGTCTACTTTGATACAGTTTCAAGTTTGAATATGAATCAGTGGGAAAAACCCAGAGATATCCAACATAGCGTAACATAGAGTAATAGCAAAATTTTGTAAAAGTGATCACGTCATCGAACAGAGTCCTGATCAAATGCTAGGATCGATGGCCCCAAATCGAGAATTGAAAGGTTCAAATTTGCGCATGATAACACGGGGAAAATCGCGTGTTCGCGGTTCTAGAACGTATCCCGAAATTGATGCCAGCTGCCGAATGATTTTTTGCGTTTTTTGCGTAGCCAGTAATGGTTTCAATATATCGAAAAGGCTTTCACCGATATCATTCTGATTTTCCGACAGGAAACGGATCGCTCCGGGTCACGAAAGAAATTTTCCCGGATTCATTTCTATACCCACCACCACCACCTGGCAAATGGTCCGGATGAAAATGAACAATGCGGACGTAAAGTAGGACGCAAGTTGTCGACACTGAACTCGAGGGATGGAACGAGAGTCGCAATTACCTATGCGAGACGCTCTATTCGCGCGATATCACAAAAATTGTACAATTGGGATTTTGCACGTTTTTTTCTTCTCAAATTCACATATTAGTAATTTTGGGGAAAAAAATTAGGTCATATTTTTTCTTTTCTCGATTGAAACAAAATTGAAGGAAATAAGAACGGATCAAAAATTGACTGCGTTGTGACGTCACCCACGCTATTGTATATCGATATATGTATAGCAAAAACGCTGGGGTTTAATTGACTGTAACTTTTGTGACTGCGATTTTTAATGAAAAAGAAAGGACATAAAAATCGAAAAAAAAATTGATGCAAAATTCTGATTCAAAATCCGATAGCACTGCACACACGATATATGAATCCTTGACAAATAATGGCACGACATTGTGAAGGCAAATTCTGTGGAAATGTATCAGAGTCGATATTGAACAAATGATATTGAAAAAACAAAAAAAAACAAAAAAAACGTATATCTCTTCCGTTATTTGCTAGTTGGAGGATATGAGAGAAGGTAAAGAGGCTTTTTTCAAACGACGAGTATTTGCGAAACTTTTTTCATCTAAAAGATCAACAAGAGAGAAAATTTATTTCAGATTTTATCTCTATTCCGTGGACGATAAATCATTCCTGAATTACGACCGGGGGAGTTATTTTATTATTCACTTGTTCGAATCGCAATCTCGACTGTTTAAATTTCTTGAAATCCTTCAAAATCCTTATTCACACGGTTATTTATTCATCGTTTGTAAAAACATTTTTCTTCAGCTCTGTCTCGAGGAATCGCTCGAAATGGCATGGAATCGTTCAAAATAATTTTTGTGATCAGTTAAAAATGGAATGAGAATGAACTCAAGTACTTG
The DNA here is from genome assembly GCA_018257835.1 of Euura lappo. Lineage (NCBI taxonomy): Eukaryota > Metazoa > Arthropoda > Insecta > Hymenoptera > Tenthredinidae > Euura > Euura lappo. Next base: position 252,912 of record JAEUYN010000906.1, on the reverse strand, counting down.
AAATCCATTTTGGATCGGTTGAAATAACTTTTTCTCACACCCGGTCGCAAAATGCCACTTTTCATACCTCTTGAGCGGGCGCAAAACAGATCTTTTCGGCCCTCGGGCGGAAATGTGCTTTGCGCCCGCCTAAAGCGGGCGCAAACGACTCTTTTCCTGCCCTCGGGCGCAAAGTTCCGTGTTGCGCCCGCTCACTCGGTCTGAAAAGAGGCATTTTTGCGGACCAGGTGTTGAGAAAAAAATCGTGTGCAACACGGGCGCAAGGCTATTTTGGCGAGTGTGATTGCAGTACACTCGCCTTCGGCTCGTACTGCAAATTTCACACTCCGAAAATAGTGTTTTGCGCCCTTGATACACAATGTACTATTACGTCGCTTCCAAATCCATTTCGAATCACAGAACATCACTTGGAATCGTTTCAAGTCACTTTAAAATTCCTTCAAACTGTTCAAAAGACTTGAAATCGCATGGAATAGCAAGACATCATTTTGTAATGGCAAGAAAAATTGTCAAAAATTGTCTCAAGATACGAAAAATCACTGAAATCGCAAAAATCATACGAGATTTTAAATCGTGACGAGTTCAAACAAGGTTTGTTCCGAAACTCTTATCGTGTCAAATGAATTCTCTAAAAATTCGACGATTCCATCCAATAATTAATTGAGGTTTGAATCCTCCCTGATTTTGACGCAAATTTGGTGCAAAGTTAAAAAAATCAGGCGAATGAAAATCGTTGCGGTATTCATATAGTGTACTCCGTCTGTTTCTCGGGGTGGTGTGTGTATAGTTGCCCGTTTTAACCGCGTCATTCAATTTGCAAATTTATTATTCGTACGAAACGCTAAGCCAAACTTTGCTCAATCCATTAGCGTCGGGGGACAACCGAGTTGATTACCTAATCCATCCTTGTTTCGGATTAAGAGCGGCCTGAATTCAACGACTCTACATATACCCACCCACCTTTGCGCGGTGTGTTTAATGAATATTCACGAAATATGAATCAAGGCGGGGTAAAAATACAGGGTTTATCTTATCACCTGACGTCATGGGGTGAGAATTGAATCGAACGTTCGTAACGGAACCGGAATCCGGAATTCAGGTATAATCAGCGACTCTGTGACCCTCGAGAATGACCCAGAGGGTAAATCCGCGAGCTCGATCTCATTCGCGGTGACGTTAATTGGTGCAATTACACCGTCAACCCGGAAATGCAAAGCGATTCTGTCCTACGACGCACGAGTATCCGACCTGAGTAAACCGTAGCCGGTGTATTGCTGGAATAATTTGACGAATGATAGGCTAAGGGGTGGTGAATGAAGGATTTTTGCAAAACGAAAGAAAGAAACTGTTCATTTTTTGTGCAATTTTTGTTCAATAATCGGTGATTCAAGGTCGTGAGTGTCAGAAGTCTGGGAGAACCTGTTCCTCGGTCAAATGATAGAGACCGAATTCCTCGGAGCCGTTAGACAGACGGAGAAATTGAGTCGATCAATCAGCTGATGATTATGGAAAAAGAGAAATTAGAGAATTCGATTAACGTCGACTGAATTAAGTTCGTACGTTTTTGACGGTATCTCACTTCCGGTTGCTCGAAGCAAAAAAATGATGGGAACTAATTTTGAAGCTTAAAATATTCTCTATAAAAAAGATCATATAGATTTTTTGCGTGGGATTGACGATTTAGAAGATACAGGCTCAGGAGTCAAGAACTCAAAAGCCTCACAAATGGACGAATATTCTTTCCATACTCTTGTATTGATAGCTCACTTCCGGTTGCTCGTAGACAAAAAATGATGAGTACTAATTTTGAAGCTCACAAAATTATCTACAGAAAATAATTCTAGAATTTTTCGCGTAGAATCAACCGTTGCAAAGATACAGACTTAATAGTCACGGAGTCACAGGCCTCACTGCAAACGACCCTTTTCTACTCTTTCGCTGATATCAGACATCCGGTCACTCCTAGACGAAAAATGATCAGAACATGTTTCATAGTCCGTTAAATTTTCTACAAAAAAGATCATTACCACTCTTTCATCATAATCAACCGTTTAGAAGATACAGGTGCGCAAAGTTCGAGTCTCTTATTACGTGTTCCTAGTTTTTACAAAAGGATCATGTCCTGCGCTATCAGTACCGATAAACAAATTTCAGACAGCAAAATTATGATATAAGACTGCGTCCTACATTTCGAACGAGTTCAAAGTTCATTTCTTCTACCATTCTGACGATGATTCAGATGTTTTAGGGTCCCGAGATTTGTATCGAGTCGAAGATATGAAAATCGTTTTGCTGTGGTTCTCCATTGAGGCGTAGAGTCGAGATGAGTCGTTCTCAGTTGGGTGAAAGCGTTTAGGAATTACAGATAGGAATCGTCGAGTCACCGTGTCCTCTTCTCTCGTGACTGGCATAGAGGTCATACCCACAAGATATTTTAAATTGATCTTTGTACTTACCTGTGTTTATTTAACCAGCCTCGAGCACGCAGGGTTAGTGGCTGAAGAGAGACCACGGAATTTAACGACCTAGCGATTGTCCACGTGGGCTGACGATAAGGTGATAAAACCTGAAACAGGAAATCGAAAATTTCTCTAGGATTCTCTACGCCAAAAAAACCTGCCCAGAGTTCCGAGTGTCTTGCGATAATTTGCATAGAAATGATCGGTTTTTTTTTTAGCTTCTGATTCCGAATTTCCTATGATAACCGACGAATTTAAATTTCAGGATTCAAACCGGATTGAATTCTTCTGGTGCATGATTTGATAAATTTGTATGGATCGACGATGAGAAAAAATACCCTCTGAGTTAATAAAATATTGACATTTTTTTTAGTATACTTGCAAAAGTTATGTTTTCACTGATGAATCTACGGACCTTTCAACAAATTTTTCCATGATCGTTACTCAACGTGACCAAATGTAGCCCAGCCTTCCCAGATAGGATAAAATAATTATGAAGTGAAACACAGATTTCGTCATGAAGCATTGTGGATTTCTCATCGCAAACTTCTACCTCGCATTCAATGATTTGAGAATCGAAAAAGTGATTCTTAGGCTCGGCTTGATGTGCCCGTCCTCTAATTTACCGCTTTATTACACTCGTTTTGAACTGAAGCATTATACTCTCATATCGTGCGAATTTATCAGATTCATTAGAATATATTAGATTATATCGTTGGAATTTTGCAAGTTCGACAGAAAATTCGCAATCAGAGACCGGAGTTTTTAACACTGCATCCAGGAATCAAAATTTTGAAAATCGGACCTTGGATTCGTGATCAGCGACCGAAAAAACCTCCAGATACCAATTTTCACAAAAATCGGTTAAATTTTGTTTCCCAAATAAATTCTAAAACTACAAAACTGACAAAATCCAGAATCTCATCGGTTCTAAGTTTGAAATAGTACATTGTGTATCAAGGGCGCAAAACACTATTTTTCGAGTGTGAAATTTGCAGTACGAGCCGAAGGCGAGTGTACTGCAATCACACTCGTCAAAATAGCCTTGCGCCCGTGTTGCACACGATTTTTTCTCAACACCTGGTCTGCAAAAATGCTTCTTTTCAGACCGAGTGAGCGGGCGCAAAACGGAACTTTGCGCCCGAGGGCAGGAAAAGAGTCGTTTGCGCCCGCTTTACGCGGGCGCAAAGTACATTTCCGCCCGAGGGCCGAAAAGATCTGTTTTGCGCCCGCTCAAGAGGTATGAAAAGTGGCATTTTGCGACCGGGTGTGAGAAAAAATTTTGTCAATAAGACGAGAAGCTAAAACCGTGTAGAAGCTTTAAAAAAACCATCCCTGAAAAGTCTGCGGGGTTACAGAGTGCGAAATATCTTGTAAATGGTTGAATTTTGCATGTTGAATCCCCGCGTTCCGCGATGCCCGGGCTTATTCATTCAGGATGAAGTGATTCCAGGGCGATAAATCAGCTCGGGTAGTTTGATATGCATGAGGCGGCATTGCGGCTCTGGGATGAAGACGGAGACTGCATCTCTGTTTGAGAGAATAATGCAGTTCCATCAATATCTACCCAGTCGGGGGTGTCTTAGTCCGCCCATGTACCCGATTTATCTGGCTTCGCTTTAGCTTTTCTTCAGCTTCGCCTCCTCGTGCTCGATCCGAGCCGAGACACCCGTGTATAGACTATTTCGTATCGAGGATCAGACGGTATAAAAGCTCTATGAAAGATCCAGACACAGGGTTTGATTATCCGTGGACCGCTCTTCTTGGGTGCCGGTCAAAATTGAGAACGTTGCAGAATAGAGTAGAGCGGATATCTCGATTTTTTCCTCCACAGATTAAAAAAAAAATGAAAGAAGAGTTTTTCCAAATGTTGTTCCAGGTTTTTTTGATGGCTTCGATGAATTTTTGTTTGATTTCCTCGTGGTACACATCCACCTAGTGTTGGGGTTCTATTGTAGTGGCTGATTCTGCATGAAGATGATTTCGGTTTCAGTATTATTTTTTAGGTTTGTCATTTCTTCAATCATGTCTCTTATCAAGGGGTTGGTTGGGTTCAGGTTTTGTGAGGATGATAGATCTCTTTTGATTCTTGGCTTTCATGTATTTCATTGCCTGTAAGATGGCATAGGGTTCGCATGCAAAAGCTGTGAACTCATGGTGTAGGTTGGATGGCTCGTTTGTTCGATTATAGCTGTCTGTTTCTGTGTACGACCAAATTTATGACTCGAAAACATATTCCTGAATTTTAGAATTCAATACAAAAGGACATTAATGGAACCCAAAAGCAAAACTTCACGATTACCCATCGCCCTCTTCCTCCACGCACACTATCAAACCACAGTTTTGAGGTTCTTTTCGTTCTCTTGGACGAATCAATAGGTAGCTGTAAACCAATAAGGGATGAAGTGAAAAAACGTCTAGAATCTCGTGGAATTTCTTGATTCATCGAATTTGTGTAGAGCCTTGTTACGTATTCCTCTTTTCGATTAGGACAAATCGAAGCTCGTAAAAATGTTTGGCAAAATGATAAGTAGAATGGAATATGCAAATTTATATTCCTCGCCTTTCCGAATCTGATACTTGTGGTTCATTTCAAAAGTTGGATGTCAAGCCATCATCGCATCAGAATCAAAAGCAAACAATAGTTTCATATCGAAATATTTGCGACTTTCTCTGGTGTGTAATGAGAAAGTCCATTTGCTCAATGTTTGTAATTGAATCGTTATCATCGTCAATTTTTATTCGTCATCAAGCTTCTGTAATTCAACAGTTTAACAGTCATAAATTGAGAAAGGATGTGGCTGAAGCCACTGTAAATAACTGTTCGAAAAGGTTAACCCAAAAGACCGCAGGACTTGAGAGTGGCTATTAACACTTTTGTCTGTAGTTGCCGAGAGGCACGCAAATTACGAAACAATGTAATTTGCGTGACAGAACAAGGAAGTGAATGAAGTAACTCTGTTTTTCACTTATTCCTATTATTTCTCATCAATTTTTCTCTCCTATTCCTATTAATTTCGAAACTTTTGCTCTCCCGGATTTCGGGATTAAAATACACCATAAATCAACGATCCTCGGGCTTGTTCTTGGCCTGGTTGTTTAACAACGGTGTAAAACTCGCGGTTTAACAACCCGGCTGATAAGAATCCGTTCGCATGCCTCCGGAGCATAAGAGTTTGCAAAACATCATCGATCAATTATCTTTTTGTTCAACTATTCAGGCCTAATGATCAATGATTATCCATACCAGGTTGGGGCTATGCGCGATCCGACGAGACCATCGAGTTATGAAGATGCGGGGTCAGAGTGGATGGGACAGTGATGAACTTTAACTAACCGCAGGGACAAATATACTCGTCGCTAGTTAGCTAATGATTTATACCTAACCTACGTAGAGGAAGATATGGACAAAATAAAAAGACTCACGTCTGTCACTGAGATGATATCGAGGAAGCAAAAAGAAACTGTAAAAATATTTTTAATGAATACCAATTTTCACTCAGGTTGATGATTTTTGTTTAATTGAAGGATAAAAATAGAATTGTCGGAGTTTTTGCGGTCCAGTCGAATAATTCTTACAGTTATTATATTATTTCGGGATGAATTTCGAAAAGCATATCATCATCCCTAGGAATCCGTTGATTCAGATTTTTGATGAAGTTGAGAAAACAAGCATTTTCAAAAATCCTGATTTTTCACTCTATTTTACACTATGACGAATAACTCTTATGTTTTTTGACAGATTTACTAAAACTTTGAATAGTATTAAAGTAGACAAGAAGGCGGACATTTTGGGATGAAGATCATCGATATCAGTTGATCGGTTCAAAAGTTACATCAACTTGTCTTTTTATCTTCTTACCCCATTTTTTACACTTTATTGAATATTTCTGGAAGCTTTTGACCGATTCATCTCAATTTCCAGTTTTTTCTTGGAGAATACAAAAATGTGCACGTTTGGAAAGAAGAATCGTCACGATTCGTTGATTGGTTCAAAATTTATACCATTTTAAAGCCATACGAGTCTCTTCGATCTAAGAAATTGAATTTTCAAAATGGAATAACTACTAGAATTCTGGATATTTTTCCTTGAAATTTGGGAATTGCACTCAGTTCACCACCCCAAAAAATTGTTTGGAAAGAAGAATCGTCACGATTGGTTGATTGGTTCAAAATTTATACCATTTTAAAGCCATACGAGTCTCTTCGATCTAAGAAATTGAATTTTCAAAATGGAATATCTACTAGAATTCTGGATATTTTTCCTTGAAATTTGGGAATTGCACTCAGTTCACCACCCCAAAAAATTGATTGGAGAAAAGAATCGTCACGATTGGTTGATTGGTTCAAAATTTATACCATTTTAAAGCCATACGAGTCTCGTCGATCTAAGAAATTGAATTTTCAAAATGGAATATCTACTAGAATTCTGGATATTTTCACTTGAAATTTCGAAATCACACTCAATTCACCATCCTGAACAATTGATTCGAACAATTCTTTTGATTCTGTCGAATCTATAATCTATACAATTGTTTTTCAAAACCAAAAACCAGTATTCAGACTATAACAGCGAGTATTCTGATGTGAAATTTCCAGTGGATCTCGAGATGGTCTCTGAGAGGCTATCGCCGCCTTCTAAATTCCCGGTATTTAATTTCTTGCCAAGATGAAACGGTCACGTTTACCTTGTCCCGGTCGTTTGTAGGATGCCGCTGGTGTCTTTTTTCTCCATTCTTCCCGTGGTCTAACGCCCATTAGATTTTCTATTCTCACCAACCGCATGGTCATGTAGCGGAAGATACTTTGACGCTTGATCATTGCAATTATTTTCTTTTTTCGGTATCCCCCCCATTCCCTCCTAACGATCACGATCACAAAGAATTTCCAACAGAGAAAAGAAATTAACTCAACAAAACTGGGAATCATTTTGCGCTATAAAATTTAAACGATCTTCTCTATCAGGGTTGTAAAAATGAATGTGTGATGCTTGATGAATCGTGCCAGATATCTCGGAGGTTCGAAGTCAGTTTCTCAGTTCTTGTGCTTACCCAGAGAACTGAGAGTTGAATCTTGCAACCACAATTGGTCAAATTGCAACCGTTGCTAATTGCACCGTTTCACAGCTTTGCAATTACATCGATTGACTCTCTCACTCTCTCCGCTGCACAGCTTAGCCACCTAAAGCTATTCAAACTCGCGAAATGCCTAATGGATCTCGACTGCAACCTATAATGTCTCTCCTAAAAAGATCAACCCACATCTAAGACTTGGTTGCTAAACGTAGAGGCATTCTTGCCAAACTATTCGTGTCAATTATCATTCCCAACGATTAGAAATGCTGTCTCGAATTTTGAAGAGCATGTCTTCAGCCCAAAAAAAATTCGGAAATTATTGAAAATTGTGAGAATTATTATTCATTCAGGTAAAGAACGTCGCGACTCGATAGAAAAAACGATAGAATCAAATATCGATAACAGCTCCTGCAATTTTGGAAAAATAAATCATTCGAGTCATCGAAATTGCGTAGGTTTCGAAAAGCCTGACCTTTGTCTCTGCAAATAATTTGATCCACGATGTACGGTAACGGTGTGAATATGGGTGCGCGGAGATCTCGTCTCCTCATCTTTTCTCACCGTTATTTGTTCGATAAAATAAACAGAATAAAAGAAGGACGTACCGTCGATTTATGTCATAATTTTATAACAACGAAAGATGAACGAACTTTGGTAGACCGAAAAAAAATTCCCAGTGTGATAATAATAGTATAAAATAATAAAATATCGAGACGATGGCCTGCAGAAGGAAACGAAAGCCGAAGTGCGGTGGAAAGAAGCGGAGGATCAACGGGTTCATACTCTTCTATCTCAAGATGCTTCGCTGCAAACCGAATATGAAAGTGACCAAAGTCGCCCAGATGGCCGCCTGCCGTTGGCTCAAATTGTCAGATTGCGAAAAGCTCAAGTACATAAGAATGGCGAAAAAGGGGAAGAGGAACTACTGAGAAACCGCGAAACATCGAAATTGGATTCGTCAAAAACCCTGTACGTCAAGTTTCGTCCTAGAAAAGATGACTTTTCGTTCTGCGACCATGTGTAACGAGAATAAATACATTTTCACAATTTTCTCGTCTAGTTTCTTCGAATTAGAGACTATTTTCTATTCCGATGGGTACAAATTTTCGGGGATATTTTTAAGATTTCGTAATACCCAGGGTAATACCCAGTAATAACACAGTGTCTGTGTTCCACGTTACCTCATCAGAAGAGAGCACAAATTTGTGAGAAAGAGAGAGGAAATACCAACTGGCGGAACCAATCGCTCATTGTCCGTATGGTAATGAGCACGCGTTGTTACTAAATGCTATCAATATGGATATCGAACAGCCTCGCGATACGCTCTGGCCCATCAAAAAAGCTCTCGAATATTTATCGCTATTTATATACTTCGATTATCGAAGAATAATTCATTCTGTCACGATAAAAATAAATAACCTTTGTTTAAAATTCATATTGAAAAACCAACCTTTTTGTTAAAAAAATGATCATTAAAAATCATTGATATTATTTTTTTTTTAAGTAAATATTAAAAATCATGGACGTAACAGTCATTTTAGGATGATCAAGTATTTATTGATCTTCTGTCAGAGCATCTTTCAGACCTGTGAGAAAACGACATACATTATACATACACATTTTTAAGGATATCCTTGGGTCAAGTTGGACTAAATTAAATTCATTCAGCAAAAATTCGTATCGAAATTAACATCGAAACGTTGTGAAAGAATTTAACGTTGATATTCAAGATTTTATTGATTGATGATTTGATGTCAGTTAATTCAAAATAAGCAGTCATTTGTATAATGAGAAAAAAAATTCTCGGTAGTGATAGTGAAGGTTGATTCCAGAATGAGTCAGAATTCTTAGATACAATGAAGATTAATTCCAGAATGAGTCAAAATTCTTGGATATAGTGAACAATAATTCCAGAATGAGTAAAATTTCTTGGATACAGTGAAGATTAATTCCAGGATGAGTCAAAATTCTTGGATATAGTGAACAATAATTCCAGAATGAGTAAAATTTCTTGGATACAGTGAAGATTAATTCCAGGATGAGTCAAAATTCTTGGATATAGTGAACAATAATTCCAGAATGAGTAAAATTTCTTGGATACAGTGAAGATTAATTCCAGGATGAGTCAAAATTCTTGGATATAGTGAACAATAATTCCAGAATGAGTAAAATTTCTTAGATACAGTGAAGATTAATTCCAGAATGAGTCAAAATTCTTGGATATAGTGAACAATAATTCCAGAATGAGTAAAATTTCTTGGATACAGTGAAGATTAATTCCAGGATGAGTCAAAATTCTTGGATATAGTGAACAATAATTCCAGAATGAGTAAAATTTCTTGGATACAGTGAAGATTAATTCCAGGATGAGTCAAAATTCTTGGATATAGTGAACAATAATTCCAGAATGACTAAAATTCTTGGATACAGTGAAGATTAATTCAGGATGAGTCAAAATTCTTGGATATAGTGAACAATAATTCCAGAATGATAAAATTTCTTGGATACAGTGAAGATTAATTCCAGGATGAGTCAAAATTCTTGGATATAGTGAACAATAATTCCAGAATGAGTAAAATTTCTTGGATACAGTGAAGATTAATTCCAGAATGAGTCAAAATTCTTGGATATAGTGAACAATAATTCCAGAATGAGTAAAATTTCTTGGATACAGTGAAGATTAATTCCAGAATGAGTCAAAATTCTTGGATATAGTGAACAATAATTCCAGAATGAGTAAAATTTCTTGGATACAGTGAAGATTAATTCCAGAATGAGTCAAAATTCTTGGATATAGTGAACAATAATTCCAGAATGAGTAAAATTTCTTGGATACAGTGAAGATTAATTCCAGAATGAGTCAAAATTCTTGGATATAGTGAACAATAATTCCAGAATGAGTAAAATTTCTTGGATACAGTGAAGATTAATTCCAGGATGAGTCAAAATTCTTGGATATAGTGAACAATAATTCCAGAATGAGTAAAATTTCTTGGATACAGTGAAGATTAATTCCAGGATGAGTCAAAATTCTTGGATATTATAGTGAACAATAATTCCAGAATGAGTAAAATTTCTTGGATACAGTGAAGATTAATTCCAGGATGAGTCAAAATTCTTGGATATAGTGAACAATAATTCCAGAATGAGTAAAATTTCTTGGATACAGTGAAGATTAATTCCAGAATGAGTCAAAATTCTTGGATATAGTGAACAATAATTCCAGAATGTGTAGAATTTCTTGGATACAGTGAAGATTAATTCCAGGATGAGTCATAATTCTTGGATATGGTAAAAATGAATTCTAGAATGAGTAGAAATTCATTGGTACAGTAAAGATTAATTCTAGAATGAGTCAAAATTCTTGTACCTAGGAAAAACTATTCAAATCAGTTCTTGTATTGATATCATCGTTAGTTCCAATTTTCGGATCTGATTCTGAGACCCCGAATTAGAGTAATTAGGAATTCTACCAATTTAGAATTCGTTTTATTTTTTCTCTTTCGTTTCACGTTCCGTGCTCTACGAGGCGCCACGCCATCGCTGTTGTCTGTGTAAACGAGGTTGAAAAAGCGGAGCAGAAACGTGGAAACAGTGCAGGGAGTGGCAGTGGCAGTGGCAGCGGCAGTGCATAACGAAAGCACGGAGTTTTTTAAATTCCGGGTTATTAAGGTCACCGGCCTGGTACCGGGCAACGGGCAAGCTGCGATTACACAAATATTTCAGGGAAGAGCAAATGCAACGCAACGCCCCGGCTAAGCTTCAGTTTTATCACCGGACAACCAGGGGCTCCCTGTTTACTCACAGGTGTTATTACCCACCTACAAACCTGCATACGCTATGAACGAGGATTATACATTCTCTGTATAATTTTATCAAGACTCGTATACGTGGCTCGCGGTACGGTTTACGGTATGACCGGAAATTAATGTCACCCCCAAAGCCTGGGATACCTAAGCACTCGTCGATGGACCCTATGCACTTGACTTCAAAACTTCGAGGCTTTGCAAAGTCGACTGACTTTGACTGACTTCAGCTGACTTCGAGTTACTTTTATTTGACTCACCCAAAGCCACTAGAATTCGTATCTTCAACTGATTTCTACTGACTTCACCTTCAAGATCATAGATCATACATAGAATCACGTCTAAGATGAAGCTCAACCGAAATTCATAAGTCAGTAAGCTTGCTCCCTGTTTTTGAGTTGAGAGTAAAACAAGAAAACAACATTAGGAACCATATTTTTGTGTCATTCTTATTGTGGTTCTTGTCCTTCCTTCCCAGTCTATCAATGATTAGCAACTTTTCACAATTTTTTATTTTTTTTTTTGTAGTGTTCTCAGTATATCAACAAAGAGAAAAAAAGGCTTTTAGGATAAATTATTTCTGAGATTCTCTTCTGAGAAGTGTAAAATTTTTTGGCTTTTGGATAATTTGTGCTTATTTTTTCAGCACTCGAAAAGGAGTAGGAAATTCCTTGATTAGTTTCACGTAGAAATTAGTGACTCGGTAATTTCTCTGTCTTTAATAAGGCTAAAACTTTTGAGACACTAGAATATTTTCAGAATTTTTGACACGTACGGATTCTAAAAAACTATACATTTTTTACCCACTCCGAGCGACGGGGTCACTGGCTGGAATTAAAATTAAAATCATAACTCTCTACGGTGTGAATGAGCTTGCAGAAAATCCCGTGAGAGTTATTGACCAGAAATTTCTCCGAGCTTATGGCCGGCTTCGACTACTTCAAAGCTCCAATTGAAATTATTCACAACCCTCAGTGCAGACAAAAAATTGATGTAAATAGAATTCTAGAGGATCAAGATGGTAAAAAAAAAGAACGATGTCAGTCTTTTTTTCTTACACTTTTTAAAACTGTGCAAATCACTCAAGAATATTTTGCCGGATGATTTTCGACAGAAATTCGCAAAATCATTAGACAATTTCATTTTTGGTTGCAATATTTCCACAATTTTTAGTACAATTCTGTTTCTTCGAAAACAAAATTCTACAGAAAGAAGCTTCAATGAAGAAAACTGTAAAACAACAGAAGCCCGCGAAGTTTGAAAATTACAAATCTTAACTGTCCCAAAACTGAACGAGACGAAGATGAGAAACTTCTCAGTGAGACGTCGATCTCGTTTTTTTTCTCTTCTTCTCAGTTTACTTGAAATTCTAGGAAGCTGAAAGCATCGTGTGGGGTTTTGGGATTCGCATTTGCATTTGCATTCGAGGCGACAAAAGTAACTTTTATTATGAAGAATGGGGCTCATGGCTGTTGGTGTAATGCAGTGTTCTCTACCACACACACGAGGCACCTAGAAGGTATGATGTAGTCTAGCCGGGCTAGGCGAGAGAAAACGTTAGTGTGGAAGGTTGGTGCTCTCTCTGCCGAACGAATAACACATATTTCACAAGTGTTGTGAAAACACGCCATTCATAACCCCTCCGAACAGAGAAAAATATCGTTACAGCATATATCCGAAACCCCCACCCCCACCCCCATCCCGCCATCACCTAACCTACGTGAGGATATTATTGTACTTTGTGTGTTTGCGAATCGTGGCGAAAAATTCTTGAAGGGAAAAATACACGTGGAATAAAGAGACAAAGAAAACGATATTAAATGCGAGAGGGCGAATACGTGTTCAAAAGTTCGCATTACTTCAACCTCCCCCACCCCCATACCGTCTCTAGTATGTAGAGAAAAAGGAGAAAAGAAAAATAGAATTTTTGTTAAAATTCTCCTACGTGTTTCCCCTTCGGTTTCAGGATGGTTTTCCAGACTTGGTATTCTCGTAGTGGGCTCGAGTTGATGGGCAGCCATTCGGAACAATGAATTTTATTAAAAATAAGCCTGAGAAATGACCGGTCATTTTTAAATTTTGTTCAATGTGGCGTGTATCGTACTTTGAAAATGTGACCTGGTTTCGAATGATTCCAAGAAACCTACAGTTATCTTGATTATTTATGACAAATTTTCGAAAGCATTTCTAGACTTTGCTTCACGATGTGAGCATTCGCTGTTCAACAATTCGACATTCTCATAACAGATTTTTGGAAGAAAAGGGTCAGAATCATCACAGCGACTTTGTACTTGTTTGTTACTATTTTATTGACCAACAGTTTCAGGTATTTGTGAGGCTGAAAAGCTCTACGTCTACCAACCAACCTAAATTTCCTCAAAAATTCTAATTCTTCTCTAAAGTCCAGGAAAATTGACCAGTCACGTTTTGATCGGTTGAATACATAATCGTTGTTTATGGGGAGTCTAAGGATAATGAACTAATTACAACTACGAGCTTAAAAATAATAATAATGATGATAATTTACCCAAGCATACAGAAAGGGGACTGGCGTAATGACAATGAAGTAGTGCACAACCACACTAGCAAGACGAGAACAGCGTCGAGGACAGAGTACAGAAGAAAAAGCATAAGTAACAATAAGCATAGAGTGCGAAAAGTTGAACTAAGTGAGAGTAAGCACAGCAAGAGAGAAAAAAAATGTAGAATTAGGTAAGCGAGGCATGATATTGTTATTGGAGTATTGTTTGACTTTATCGGAAGTGGAGAAGACAAGCTCCAGCATTGCACTTGGAAAGAACGTAATACTGGGCCGGAAGCAGCCGGATTTCTACAGCTCGACATTGATAAGCAACATCGTAGGGAAATGTCTGCTTCGATTATTCGTGGATGATACAATATCACAACTGCTGAAAAAGTTCTACTCTACCCTCATTTTCGCACACTGAGGCGACTTCGTTGCTTTTCACCTGCACCATGAATTTTGCTCATTCCTGAAACTGAAAGCACCGAAGAAACGAGTCTTTCTTATCACAAAAAGACTGTGCATTCCTCATTCCAGGAGTGACACAATCATCACCACATTCAGTCTTCTTACATCGAGTAGAAAACAGCCAGAGGGTGTCTGAGAATCTTGTTTGAGGTTTTCCGCGAATTTGAACAGACGTGATCACCGTGAGACTGGAAAATGCGATCTTCGTGAAGATTTCAAGTGACACTCATGATGAGTCTGCTCAGTGCACAATGAATGATCCGAATGTTGAAACAAGAATAAGGTTCGTTTCTTCCCACTTGACTTCACCCTGGGTAGATAACTTCATCGATTACATCATGCCGAGTGACAGATTCTCAGACAGTAATAGCTAAGATACGAGGTAAAGCTAGAATACAAACTACTGTAAATCTTCTGTAATTTACGTCCATATTACGTACCGACTTGCTAGACAAACAACGAATCAGACATGATGATGATTCGAAGAACTGAGCTAATGAACCGAGCGGCGGCCGCCTTAGAAACGAAACTTAGCCAATGGGAGCAACCCGAAGCTACCGATCAAAGTAATCAACCGCATAATTTGTGACAAGGAATGAGATGTGGGTGATAGTTGAGAATACTAGGAAAATACCCCTCCTAGGTCCGGAATCACGGTATGAAAGGCTAAGCTTCGGCAAGTTCACTCTCAGTCCAGTCTTTCACAAACTTAGAGTTGGATAGTTCGTTACTCTGTTCGTACAGGATCCGAAATTCCATCTTAAGAATTCTAATTTCTCGGAGTGAGATTTCTACAGATTTTGTCACCCATTCTTTCTTCCGGGAGAAATTGCTCGACGAATTTATTCGGACGCTTCTACTTCCTGTCGAAGACATTGTAATTATTTGAATTTGGATCTTTGTCTTTTGATTTCATAAATTATTTGGAATATAATATTGTTGAAATTTGATAAATTGTACACAGAAACAATCATTTCCCCCCAAAAAAGGCACTTTTTTTTGTTATTTTGTTCATACCCAAAAAAGCTCACGTGAAATTGTTCATAATATATCAAAGAAGACATCTGTGAAACTAGAAATTGAATATTTCATCGCCAGTTAGATTTTGAAATCTGAAAAGTAGGTGAAAATTAGTTTTTGAGATAATCAAAGATTTGTAAAAGGCTGCGTATCGATTGAGAACTACAGAAAAATAGTAGTCCAAGTAAACTCATATTGTTTTATATTTGGTGTTAGTTTGATCCGATGACAAGTTCCGAGTTTCTCATCACTCTTGAATTTTTGTGAAACGTATCGCTCTCATTTTGAGCTGTGCAATTGGATAATTTTTACAGATTACCACCGTCGGTCGCGGATTAGAATACTTCAAAAATCAGATTCAATAAAAAGTTCTTCCAAAATCGCATGATTTTGGGCATTCTCCAACCCGAACTGTGACCCTTAACGAGAAGAAAAATACGAAACTCCCGGTCCGAGCGATGCGGCGACTCAACTAGCCGTATCAGTTTATCAACATTGGTGGGTCGGAGGTGACTGATCATCGCTAGTCTGTTTTTTACCACCGACATTGACGCAACACTTTGATGGAATATTTTTCTCTACTTTCAGACGCAAATCCATGTTCGCTCTCACGATCAGTACGAATAAAACTATCGTCGCGAGCCGAGATGACTCCACATTTCGTTACCCTGACGTTGCTGACGGTGAGCCAATTGTTGCTGTTTGAAACTGAATGTCTGAAATCAAAGGTCGATAACAATTGTGGTGAGCAAAATGTGATGCTTTTTCCTCTGGACTTGACATCAGCTTTCATCTTAATTTTCCTACAGGTGTGACGGAGTCGAACCCGCGAGGCAACTACACCCTGCCGAAGGGCTACGTCGCCTATCCTGACATTCTTTTTGCCTACAAGGTTCACTTGGACGATTACATCAAGTGGACTAAAGCGGAAGAAATCTGCGTTCGCGAAGGTGGTCATTTGGCAACGATCGACTCCGAAGAAAAGCTCAAATACGCTTTGCGTCCGCCAATCCCGCGTTTCCTAGGAATAAGACACGTTGGGATTCGCCTTGGGAACGGCGACTGGGTCAGCGCTGCCAACGGTGAGTTCGAACTCACTTTGACAGATTCAACAACGTCGTTACCGAACCGTTTTTTCATCGCGCAGGAACCTACTTGAGGCACATACCCTGGGCACGTGGTAATCCTGCCTATGCTGACAATAAATTATGCGCTGCAATTTCTCACGCACCGAGGTACAGGAGGATCATGACCGTCAAATGCGACGATTACGGTGATTTCGTCTGCGAAATTCCACTACCCGAAAAGTGTCCCCAAAAGAAGGTCGAAGCAGCCAAACCTTGCGTTGAGTGTAATGCATATAATTTCAATTGCAGAGACTGATCTTCACGTTGCACTGGATCACGGACGCTGAGGATTACTAATATCGCAGTTTCTCTTTCAAATGTGCCAGGGTTCGATCGTTCTTTTTGTTTTGTTTTAGAACTGATTTTTAGTCTATTCAAGGACTCAAAATGGTCAAAATGATAACAGAATTTGAGTCTTGAGGTTAATTCACACGGAATTATAGTCATGATAGAAATAAGGAACTGGAAGATTTTTGTACTTGAAACGCAGCACTAGCATCAAGTTCTGAATCTTAGTAATATTACTTGTGATACAAATTTTTACTGCTTTCGAGATGTAATTGTTTGAATTGGAAAATAAATTATACATTTCACGATCAATACCTGAAACTTCATCATTCAAGTCGAAAAAGTACATAAAATACTTTACAAAGACTTCACGATCAGGAAGTAATAAACAATTGATTATATTATACGCGAGATGTTAATCACGCTTATCGAATATTGAAGAACCTGATTGATTGAACAACGTCACAACGTTAAAAAAAAAAAGCCTCATTTTTCAGGTCGATCAAAAATGAAAACCAGAAACTATGAATGTTTCTCGATATTTTATATATTGCAGAAGACACATACCACTAACGTGATAAGAATCGTGATACATTCGGATGTGCATCTAATCGTACGATCAACGATTTCAGCAGAAAAACTAATTTAGAGTATTATAATCACAAATATATCGTAGCGTCGTTCATGAGCTCTATGCCTCCTCAGATCATTCACACATATGATAATGTTACCTTGTTGGGATCATGAAGACCATGTGTGCAGTTTCTTGGATCATCAGTCGAGAATGCAGAAACAAAATTACGAAGCAACAAGTCTGCAGGGTTATACAGGATGAGTTTTCTCCGACTCTGAACGAGGGAGGGGCTGATTACTGCCAATTGCTCCGCCCCTTGGCCAATCACAAGCTGTTATCAGAATCTAAGTTGACGTTTCGGAGAGCAGAGTCCGAATGATTGAATACTTGGTAATCAATAAACAGGGGTTGAGGGTCCTAATCTGCTCATTGTTTTCATTCGACGATCATCAATACCTTACTCGACCAGACCAGGTATGGACGGCTTGATGTAAGCTTAGATTTTGATAACAGCTTGTGATTGTCCAAGGGGCGGAGCAATTGGCAGTAATAAGCCCCTCCCTCGTTCAGAGTCGGAGAAAACTCATCCTGTATAAATAAATGCAGAAGAGCTTTAATTAGTGATATCATGACGAGTTTTCGTAACATCCCAGTGCGAATGATCAGATTACGGATATCGATGGGTTGAAGGTGACCAACAACAAGCACCGATATTTCTGCGATGAGCAGCTATCTCAACACGCAAGCGAATTTTTGCCTTGATTGAAAAAAAAAAAAAACTTCATATTCATATAAGAAGCTGGAGAGAATTCTTGCCATCAGTGTAAAGAAGAAGACGAAGATGACCTTTTTGCCCGCTGCCACGCCGCTGCTGCTCGTGTGCTTTTCGATCACCCCGGGAACTCAGAGTTTGGAAGAGAACGAGACTGGTAAGAGTTGATCGAAGTATTCGTTCATCTTTATCCCACATGATTTATCATCGGGGCTTGTAGGCGTGCTTCCGGATGGCTACATCGCTCACCCAGACATCGGTTTTGCCTACAAGGTTTACTGCGGTTTTTATTACTTCACCGATTGGGCAGGAGCCGAAGAATTCTGTGTGAGAGAAGGTGGACATTTGGCGGTGATCGACTCCGAGAAGAAGCTCGAGTATGCTTTGCATCGCCCCGAAGATACGCGGATTTCTCAATACAGGCACGTTGGAATTCTTAAGGTCAATGGCCAGTGGGTCAGCGTTGTCGACGGTACGTAAAAAAAGCTCGTATCAAATCATTGCCAAACGCTCGTGAAGCTGATGACCCTCCATTTCACGATGCAGGAAGCATCTTGTCCTCCGTACCGTGGGCACAGGACGAGCCTGATTATCATCCCTACAAGGATCACGCCATGATCGACGTGGTAGCCGATGGCTCGAGACTCGTGGCTAGATCAAGGACGTACAGAGAAGATTTCGTTTGCCAGCTCCCACTTCCTGTAGCTGAATCCAGTTAATCATGACACCGTGACACCTCATATGTGTGAATATTAACTGACACAGTTGATTTTCAGTCAATTTGACTCATCAAAGATTGAAAATAGACAATTTTCTGATACATTGGCTCCACGTATCCGCTTCTTTCTCATTCCAATACATCTTAAATGGATATTTGATTCTTCGGACATTTGGATTGAAACGATAATATACAGAGAAGCTATTTTCTCAGTTTCTGGAAGTATGCTGACACGTATCTATTGACTATGTAGTGACCAGTGAGCTGTGAGCTCAGTAATGTTCAGGAACGCTGGTTCACATTCCTGGCTGAATTTTTCGCGTGCATCAATAAGGTTTTTGCGAAATTTGATGATTCATGAGACAATCGGTTGATCATTGGAACGTTCCGAATGCGAGAGGAACTGGTTTGGTATTTTAGGTAGCTCAAGACCTTGGTAATCTAAAATCTAATTATCGAACCAAAGCGTCAATCACTGCGGGCAGTCATCCCGATTGGCATCATGGTATCCGTGACCTCGACGATTAATAACATCCAGAATCATCAGTCGAGCTTTGACGTAATTGCAGATAATAATTTTTTGCTACCACGATCACTATAAATAGTGATACAGAATTTCGGTACGCTCACAGTACGAAGAGGAGTATCGAGGCGAACCAACATGACTTTTCTCATCGCTATCTTACCATTGCTGCTAGTGTGCCAGCTGCTGGTTCCCGGTATCGAAGCCTCCGTCGCTGGGACTTTGGGTACTTTGGGTAATCAGAGAATCTGGAGATCCTAATCCTTCGAAAATCTTCACCACTTCACCAATTTGAATTTCATATCAGGTAAGGTAGTGGAAAGACTGAGCCTCCCTGCCGGCTACGTTTCGCATCCTGACATCGGCGTAGCCTACAAGGTCCCCAGTGGTTCAGTGTCAGTCACATGGACGGAAGCCAAGGAGCGTTGCATCAGCGAAGGTGCTAATTTGGCCGTTATTGACTCGGAGAAAAAGCTCGAATACGCGATCCAGCCGCCACTGAATACCGGAGTGAGACACGTCGGGATTCATCAGAACAACAACTTCGATTGGATCAGCGTCAAAGACGGTAAGTTGGATCGAATTCTGAACCCTGAAATCTTGACTCGTCGTTTTGTCCTGCAGGAACGTTCGTTTCGAACGTACCCTGGAAAGAGGGCCAGCCGGTTCTTCAGAGTTTCTCACCGGACCACTGCGCAATGATCGAGTGGAAACTCCCCAACATGAGCCCCAGGATCATCAGTGGGCGGCCTGACTACCATGGAGATTTTATCTGCGAGCTTCCGATTTCTTCGGCGGCGCAGTGATGAATATTCACGATAACAAGCACATTTCAATTTAGCCCAATACGATGTAATGTGATACCAGGAAAAAAATCCAGCTGCTCTTGCTCCAAATCAATTTTTCAACATCAGAAATTTCTCCTTTGAACTGACATCAACAGTCATAAATCTACGATTTCCGTACCCTACAACCTTTCGATCCTTCTTCAAGGATGGGTTGCGTGCCTTTTGTCCGTGAAGAAACTTAATATTCTGACTTGTAGGATAGGAAAGTGAATAAATTCGTTTGGTCTGACTTTTCATTCAAGTAGTCCAATTAGTTCCTTCACTCAACATTAAATATTCCGTTGTTAGATTCCAATCTCATTCCAAATGTGATCCGATCTTGAGAGCAAAGTTGCCGGAACGATAAATTTCGAATGGGCAGAGAGCTGATCTTAAATTTTCAGTATTTTGAACACATCGTACGATCATTAAACACGAAAAATTGGTCAGACGAGGACGGACTGTCTCAATGATTATCTTTAACCTTTCCGATAAAATTCTTTATATCGATGGGTCGAAGGTGACTGATCAAGAACAGCATTTGCATCAATCACACATTACATAGACCTGGAAAGTCTTGATTTGCTCTCAGTACAGAGCAAAGAATCACTCACACAAGATGAACTCTCTCCTCGCTGTTCTGTGGTCGCTGTTCGTTTGCCAGTTACTAGTCCCTGGAACTCGAAGCTCCGATGAAACGAGGACTGGTAAGAAAATGATGCCAAATCTATTGGACGATGTCTTCATCCTGATTCCATGAAAGGGATCACTGATGTTCGGTTAAACTTTTCTTGACGTCGTTTCAGGGGTGACACAGACACCGTCGCTCCCGGAGGGCTACGTCTCCTACCCTGACATCGGTTCAGCCTACAAGGTTCACGGGAATGGATATAAGAATTGGACCAGAGCCGAAGAACTCTGTGTTCTTGAGGGTGGTCATTTGGCAGTGGTCGACTCTGAGAAGAAGCTCGAATACGCATTGAGTATACCAATCGAACAAGCTCTTGGAAAACGACACGTCGGAATTCGACGCGTTCGACGTCAGTGGGTCAGCGTTGTCGATGGTGAGTTTGAAATCTTTGTTAACTTGACAATGTGACTGAATGGCTACTTTTTTTGATGATGCAGAAAGTGTCTTATCGACTGTTCCGTGGGCAAGGGACGAACCTTTTTCTCATTATGATTACAACTGCGCCATGGTCGCCTATGCACCTAGAGACAGAAGAATCATGACTACGCAATGTTCCTCCTACGGTGATTTCGTGTGCGAAATACCACTCCCAGCAACTGTGTGATCACGATTCCTGCGAATTTCAATTATTTTCCATAATCATGCGTATAGTAATGTGTTTTGGTTCAAATGAACAATGACATCGGGCAGATTCACTAATTATCTCGTTGTTGGTCTCATTTCGACCCCAAGATCGTCGGTCACTCTGAGGGCAGAGGAGACGAGAAGATAATCGATAACAACAAATTTAATCTCGTATTTTCATGATGATTTGAGAAAGGAACATGAACCGTGTCTGTGAGAATCATCAATTCCTCGATATCAGTGGTCGAAGGTGACCCAGAATCGAGCATCGAGATTCGCCAACGAGCTTTCGCGACACAGTGGAGGAGATTATCACTCGACTTTTTGAGGACTGTATGTGATCCCTGAATGTACACAAGATTACTTCTGTCCTCACTGTAACTCATCGAGCACGAATATAATAAACTGGGATTTCTGAACACTGCCTATCATTAGGTCCATGTATCTGCTAATTGTGGCTATCATGTCTCTTCTCTCGATATTCTGTCACTCACGTGACGTTTCTTCTCATTTTGTTACTTTTAACCCTTCCAAAGCTAGTAGAACTGAATCTTCCCCAGTTATCACACTCCGCCTCACTAATCAGACTGTTTACTGATACAAAGGTGACCCCCGTCATTACATCAAGATGAACTCTCTTCTCGCTATCCTGCCGTTGCTGTTCGTCTTCCAGTTGACGATAATTCCTGGGACTCAAAGCTCCGGTGAAACGAGTACTGGTAATAAAACTGGTCAATTTATTGCCAAACCTCTAATTTCATGATACTTTTCTTCATCAATTGAAACGAAGGAATGTTGTCGGTAAATTTTTCCACATTTTTCAGGAAACTTTCGTTCTCATTGGCTATTTCCGTTCCAATATTTAACGAGCTATTGACACGTTATATTCACGAGTTGCAATTTATGACAATTCGAATTCACGTCTATTTTAATCACAATTTCAGAACAATAAAAATGATCGATCAAGATTTCAACTGGCGATGTGTCCAACATGTTCATTATTCAAACACATTTTCATTCCTGATCCAAATTATGAACGATATATTTCACAATCGGATCAAGTGAGAGCGATTAGGTTGCAATTTTGAGAAACTTTCTTTGAGAAAAAGGAAAACTTCGGATGAGTCTGTGAATTGTTGCAACGGACGGTAAAATCTGGTAAAAATAATAGAGCCTGTGAAAAAGAGTATCGAACAGACATCAGATGTTTTTTACGATCTTTGAATCTTCTCCTTTATGGATCTTGTTTGCGAATTCATAGCTACAGATATAACAATCAGGGTACAGTTCGATCGACCATGTATTATCTCGAACGATAAGAACTAACCTCAGAAATTTATTATCCAATCCGTGCCGCAGATCCTGATCAGCGATTTTCGTAATTAAGAGAACGTCCGAGAAGAAGAATTGGGGCGAACCGAGGGAAGAATGGAAGTGGTATAAACTACGGTTTGGCACGCATATCGGACTCAAGATTGATAGAAACAACAGGCAGGCAGGATAAAAAATCGCTCACGATCTCAAGAGCTGATAAAAATCGAGGGGAAAATCAAATCTTCGAATTAACGTTTCGGTAGGTTAAAATTTGATGATTTTAATCCACCTGAAGAGAATCAACTGAATTAATGAGCAATGATAGAAATTTTTCGGAACAAACCCAAATCCTGGTATTTCCAGAAGAAAAGAATCAAAATTGAATCAATTGAGGCAAATGAGGTAAATTTTGAAGGAAATAAAAAATTAACCAGAATCGATCCAAACAAAAAATGATCTTTTCACTCAAATTTTGAGTTATTTCCTGCTCAATAATAAAACAAAATATACATATACAGGGTGAGTTTTCTCCGACTCTGAACGAGGGAGGGGCTTATTACTGCCAATTGCTCCGCCCCTTGGCCAATCACAAGCTGTTATCAAAATCTAACCTTACATCAAGCCGTCCATACCTGGTCTGGTCGAGTAAGGTATTGATGATCGTCGAATGAAAACAATGAGCAGATTAGGACCTTCAACTCCTGTTTATTGATTACTAAGTATTTACTCTTGTAGCCTTATCTGAATCATTCGGACTCTGCTCTCTGAAACGTCAACTTAGATTTTGATAACAGCTTGTGATTGGCCAAGGGGCGGAGCAATTGGCAGTAATAAGCCCCTCCCTCGTTCAGAGTCGGAGAAAACTCACCCTGTATATATCGAGTGAAGAAATCTTTTTGAGGAATTCAGAGGAGTTTTATAACGAGAAGAAAAGGCTGTTTAAAGTGCTAAGTCAGAAATGAGAAATGTCCCGGTATTTTGTACCCCTGGAACTGGTAGAAGTAGAAACTTTTAATTAACCCCCGGCTTTACACCCGATTGCTTGGCTCGGTACTACATACCTATACACTAGTTTTAACACAGCAAAGTGTGAAATTGAGAATATTTCCACCCGCGAAATGACGAAGGCCGGAAAGTTGGTGGGAAACTTCGAAATAACGGACGTTACGTATAACTGGAAAATTTCGCTCCAAGAATTTGAGGCGAGTCATTTCAGAATCCCAATTATTCAAAACTCGAATATTCCTCGAGTTCAGTTCTTCATGAAGACAATACTGAAATTGAAAAACAGAATAAAAACCCCGTTGAACTAGAGAAAAATCAAGAAAAAAAAACTGAGAAGTGTTCGCGAAAAATTGATTTTTGTATCTTCAGATTCTATACGCGATATCGAATTTTGACAAATTTTTATCGAATCTGATCACAGATTATAAAATAATACGATGTGTTTCTCAAATTTGTTTATGACTTGATGAAACGTTATCAAAATGGATGATTTTATATATTTTCACAAACTTCCATCAAAATTTTTCATCAGATTCGCAAAAATTTTATAAAATTTGATATTGTATAATTTTAAATAGACAAAATCTGGATAGAATTCGATAGAATTTCATCTGATAATGATACAAAAACCGTTTTTTTCCTGGGTAATTATTCCTAAATTGTTTTTTTTTTGTTCTTTTTTTCAATCAAGGACCGTATTTGGAAAGAAGACTGGAGAATTTACAGAGTGTAAAATCGAAGCCGAAATCCTCAACAGTTTTACGTAAGGCGTCCCCTCGTCTTTCTAAGATCGTAAAAATGTTTGGGTTTGTGATCGTAAAAAAACGAAATAAAAGTCCTGAGATCCTCTATCGAAATTGCGGATCCACAAAGTGAATCCTACGGTAGCTATGTACTATATATATAGTATATAGAAAGTTTTTATTCTATACGCAGTGAATGAACCCTGAAATTCATATTACATGTAGGCGTGCTGAATAAATTATTCAATTATCTAATCCTCCTTTAATTAGTCTTCGGTTAAATTTTTATTAAAGGAAGTTTAGTTAATAAAAACTAAAAAACTTTATCCAAATTATCATCTGGACGATACGAGAAACTGTTAATTAAACCAGGTTTCATACGGTGTAACGATTATGACTTCCTTTTTGTACGATCAGATTAAATTTATTGAGATTTTTTCTACCCAATTTAATTGGATTCTATCTAATGCAGATATAATTTTTTACGGCACAGGCATTAAAAAGTCACTTTTTGACGCCTGTTTTCGTTCCGGCAAATGGCACTTTATACCGCTCCCTTCAAAGTTGCGGTATAAAGTCTTTATTCCGCAACTCTGATGCGCAGTTCGAAGTGCGCATGTCAAAGTTGCGGAATAAAGTCTTTATACCGCAGGTTACCCCATCTCTATACGCAGTTCGTGCGGAACTCAACTGGCGTCACAGTGACTATTAATGCCTTTTCCGTAAAAAATATTGTATGGGGCGCGCGCAGAAAGTAACTGTTTGGCAAGGTTATGTTTTTAGTACTCGCCGTTGCTTTACAAGGCTCGCCTTCGGCTCGCCAGGTAAAACCAACGGCTCGTACGAAAAACATAACCTTGCCGAATAAACAGTTACTTTCGGCGCATGCCACATAAATATCTATTGTCCAGTTGTATCCAAAATTTCATAAAATCTTATCCAACCTACAATTTAATCTTAGTTCACAAAATTTGATGAGATTACATGTTAGAATTTGATCAATACTATTTTTCCAACTGAGATTAAAATTTGGTCAGATTTCTTCAATCAAATTCTATCAAATTTCACCTCAATTTTTAACTTCCCGTTTCTCTGTTTTCAGAGAAAAAAGGAAGTTATTGTGATCAACCCGAAAATGAAAATTTGAGTTTTCACTAAATCTTCACGTTTCGAGGTCCAAAGAATCACCTCCGACTATTTTCAGTTTGACGTCTGTATGTGTGTGTGTGTGTATGTGCGTGACCACATTTTTGTCCGCGCGATATCTCGAGAACGCGTGGTCGGATTTCGATCAACTTGGGCTCAATCGACGGGGCTTTTCTTAACTTAGAACTGATTAGATTTTGGCTTCGATCGGATTAGTACTTTTCGAACTATTCAAATAACAAAATTCTAAAAAACACAACAAAAATGACGATATCTTGAGAACGAATCAACGGATTTCAATGAAATTTGGTACCATATGGTTTTTTTGATCGCTGATCACGAATCTGAAGTCAGTTTTGCAAAATTTTCATTTGGCGTATTCGATATGCTGCAAAAAAACTAAAAACATTTGGATTTGGATGAAACTTGGTACTCGTAGGTTTTTTGGGTCACTGACCACGAATCTGAAGTCAGATTAGCGAAATTCAAAATGGCGAGTCCGATTTGCTGGGAAAAATACTGAAAACATTCGAAATCTTACGGAAATTTGTACTCGAAGGTTTTTTGAACCGCTGATCAAGAATCTGAGGTCAGATTCACAAATTTCAAAATAGCTGAGAACAAAATAAATAACGGGAAGTTCGAAGGCTGGCTCATAGTCAGCCCAAACCCGCTTTTTTCTCCATCAAATTAAATGATGTGTCTATCGAAATTTATGTCAGACTTGACAAGATAGATAAAATGGTGAAAAAATCAGAGACATGAATAATTTGATATCATAATAATTGAAAACACAGTTTATTAATTGTTAGTTGCAAGAATCGTGGAAAACAATTCTTCGAATGAGACTAACTTCGTCTGGTGCCCTTCACCCTCGATTGAATCGATGAAAGCAGGGTTACATGGTTGTTGCAGTGCGTGATCCATTAAGCAATTGTCCTTCGCTTCTCAAGCTTCGTGACACTCGGTGTCTAATGATATTGGTAGGCGATTAATAACTTGAGATTAGGGCGTTTCGCGGTTGGACCTAATGCGTCAGTCCAAAGCTTCATAGATACACTCAATATTCATTGTCCTCGGGCTAGACGAACCTACGAAGCGATTAACCCGGACTGACTGGCGACAGCCTTGACTCGCCTTTATTCTAGTCCGGTCCAGATTTTTTTCCGCCTACTTATCCGGTTACCGAATGGACCAGGTCACCGGAAATTCCTAGGCGAGGTCGATAGCGACTCGGTAGAATTTTTTGAAGCGATAAAAAGGATTTTTATTCGATTATTGGATAGAATTCTATTCGAATCTGATCAGATCTGACTAAATTTGTCGATGATGATTATCAAGAAAGAAAAAAACATGATTTTTTTCCGGAAATGAAATGAGAAACTTGAATTCAAGAGACTGAGGACTTAATTAGAGCATTGATCGTTGGATTTAATCCCAGTATTATATCCAGTCTGGACCAGAGGAAGGACTTTATGGATTCCCAATTGAGTCTCCTTCCTTCTCTTTATCTCTTTCTGGAAAGTGAGATAATGGGAGTTTTGTACAAACTAAGTCCAGGCACGTTACGTTAACTTGAACCTAAACTTACTCTACTTCAGGGCATATAACGAGGTACAGAATTTCATACCCCACCCGATTCATTGTCAGGGCTGAGAGTATTTCGAACGTGACTTTAATTCGTTCAAAGTTTACTCAAACACTTCGCGATATCGCGGAAAGGTATAATAAAACCGACTCGGCCTCGCGAATAACTTATTCATCGGGGAAAAAGTCAACGAGACAAATTTTGGTGAAAAAAAATTGTTGCAAAAAAAAAAAGAAAAAAAGTTCTCTCAATTAAATTAATTGATTGGTTTTATCGATCGGTAAAATAAACTGCGGTGATCCACTTCGCTTGATGAATGGGAAAATAAATAAAAAGTTTCTAACACAACGTTCAAAACGAATGTAGATTCTTGCTGTAGATTGTAGAACGAGTCCGGCGCGGCGAGGAGCTTTTGCCTACTTTCAGTAGAAAAAACCCGTGTGCCCTGCATCGCACGAAGTTTTACCCTCACCGAATTTATTGCTTTTGGATAGTTTCGTGAGGGTGCAAGAGAGGAGAAAGACTCGAATCTTTTGGGAGAGCGAGGAAAAATGAAAATTCCGTTCGGCATAGCTTCAGAGCTTTATTAAAAGTTTACCAGAAGAGAGGATGGGAGTTTGGAAAATATCACATCTCCGAGGAAATCTTCATATCACACACCTGTAAAGTTGGATAACAAGAATCCCGAAACTTATGAATATAAATTAGGAGGGGAATTATGTGAACCCAGAAGCGAAGAGGGAGCCTGAATTTTGAGAATTTTTTTCCGTGGAAACTGTCAGGATGACCGTATCGGTTTCTTTCTTGAAAAATTCAACTAACCTCGCGGACGAGGAACGGTCAGTTTGCCTGAAAATAGGGTCTTACAATTAGATTATACGACAGGTCGTTAGGTAGAAATAGAATTTTCTCACACCCGGTCGCAAAATGCCACTTTTCATACCTCTTGAGCGGGCGCAAAACAGATCTTTTCGGCCCTCGGGCGGAAATGAGCTTTGCGCCCGCCTAAAGCGGGCGCAAACGACTCTTTTCCTGCCCTCGGGCGCAAAGTTCCGTTTTGCGCCCGCTCACTCGGTCTGAAAAGAGGCATTTTTGCGGACCAGGTGTTGAGAAAAAAATCGTGTGCAACACGGGCGCAAGGCTATTTTGGCGAGTGTGATGGCAGTACACCCGCCTTCGGCTCGTACTGCAAATTTTACACTCGAAAAATAGTGTTTTGCGCCCTTGATACACAATCTACTATTCCCAAATCGCGATGAAATTTTCTGGACAATCAATATCCGCGGGAACGGAAAATGACCCGTGACGTGGACAATGGAAAGAGACGCTCGGTCCAGTATCGTATTGGACTCAAGCCGTCAGTTAGATTGTCGATACGAGGAGAAGAAAGCTTTGGGAATGATTGATCAACGGTGGACAAAAAGGAAACGATAGTTTGTGAAATATGGAAGATAAAACGCAAACAAGACCAAATAAAGTTATCCACATGCGAGCCCTCGAACTTCACGCTTTCATCCTCGTTTCGCAGCCATCCAGTGACCCAAAAAAATTTTGGATCCTAATTTCGATGTAAATCGGAATATTTTGGGATTTTTTTATAGCATACCGAATCCGCCATTTTTAATCTTGCGAATCTGGCTTCAGATTCGTGATCAGCGACCCAAAAAACCTTGTGGTACCCGATGAACGGGAAGTAAGAAAATTGTGGACGAAATGAATGTTCGATTTCGCATTTGGGATTGAATATTCCGAACATATCCTCTTCTTTTCTTCTAAGCGAATGTGATTTTGGAATTTTGGGGATTTTTTCTTTACGGTTTCGTGGGAGGTCAGATGGGGCTTGGGCTCGGATCGAGGGGTTTCGAACGGAATGGGATTGACCAGCAGACTCTTTTGAAAAATCTTTTTCACTATCCACATCGCATCCCCCCTCTTTAGGAACGTTTAAGCCGAGCAATTTTTCACTCGAATTTACCCTCGCGATCAGATATCTTGGGTTGTGTAAGAACCCGACCGTACTGTGTCGGACAGAATTTGTGTTCGATGGAAATAAATGGTGGTTTTTTCATAGCCAGGAAATCTAGCGGATCGATCAACCCGTGCGGTTCTCTACAAGGGGATGAAGAGCAATACCAAGAATATAGAAAGAAAAAGTATACGCAATATTCAATAATAAAAATCGATCCAGGTCACTTTTTTCGTTACGAAATTTTCAATAATGTAATTTCTTTCGTTGGGACTTGATTTAGTTTACCCAGATTTTTTTTATCAAGTATTTCAGGCTTCTGAAAAGTCGTATTGAAAAGCGGATAATTATTCTCCAAAACTGAACTCAGGAAATTCGAAATTTTTAGTCAACTTCACTTGATATAAAAATTGAAAATCGGTTTCAGAATAATTTTATCAATTTTCTTACGAAATAGTAGCTTCTTTCGAACAACTATGATGAAAAAAAAGTTTCGATATTTGGTATTCCTGGGTCGAGTAGAGCCGATAAAGAAAGAGAAATGTTTCAATGTCGAGAGGATTATCCATTTCTCTCGATAAGCTCCAAGTCTCTCGGGCAGCAACCAGAGGACGTCATCAGAATATAAGGATAGATTTTCGTTATTATTATTTCATAAAACGGTCTGGTAGGTTGTTATCAAGTTTACGTAGGTACTCAGACGCGAAAATACCTCCTACAAACTTTTTTATTTTTTTATATAGCTCGACAAGAGAGTGTAATTTACGATGTAGATAATAATTGGACAAACTTATTCAAGGACGAAAAGGTACAAAAATTGCAGAATTTGAAGAGATTTTCAAGTAGACAATATTTTGAATTTCAATTTTCTTCTATTATATAATATATAGAGGAATATTTTAGTGCTCGAGGAATGTCCTGAGTAAAAAACCGTCCTAAATTGTTTCAAAAGGAGTAGATACCCAATAATTTTTCCTGTCGAAGACGTTACCTTGAAATTGACCTGAGATTTCTCAGTTCAAGGAGAATATGTGTAAAATTTGTGTCTTCAAAATTATTATGGTAAAAAATTTGATGATCTTCTTCTTCTTCTTCTTCTTTTAGTTTCCGGTCATTGACCTCGTCGCAGCAAAATGTCACGATCCGATTTTTTCTATTTTGGTTCCTCTGATTGGAATCTGAGAAAAAAAACTGGAGCACGTATGCGGATCGAGATATTACATATGGTATTGACACGAATATAGTGTCATAAAATACGGCGTGTAATTTATTGCAGTCTACTATTTTTTATTGTCAGATTAAAATTGATATATATATATATAATATAGATGTGTATGAAATTTCGTAACACGAAGTCGACTCCATTATGCAATAAATTCAACTCTCGCATAGTGTAAAACGCAATTTGTGAAATCTGCAAACCTGATCTCAGTCTCTTACGTCCATCAAAGTGCAGAAGTAGGTACAAGCATCCGTCAATTTTATGTCAATTTTTTGTTCCTATTGGTCTCGTTAGAAACAGAGAATCTAAAGTCTTAATTTTTGCGAAAGGATCAGATCACAAGCGATTTCAGTGATTTCAAGTGATTTGGAGCAATTTTTAACCGAGTTTAATCGATCTTACAGCGACCTTGTCCAATTTTTAGTGACGTAAAAAATTTCAAAATGATTTTATGTCATTCGATTTCAACTTGAGTGATTCCAAATAATTTTCAAGCGACTCTGTTTCTGACAATTTTCAGTCACGTCGACGATAGCGATTCAAAAATAGTTTTCAAATAAAAATGATATGCGATTTCAGTGAATGAATGAAAAGCTCCTCACACACACACACAAAAAAAAAAGAAAGGAATAAGAATGCAAATTCATCCACAGAAACTGTGGTCAAATGAAATCATCGACCAATTATAACGACGTCTCAAAATTGACCAGATAAAAAACGTTTAAAAAATTACTTCTTCCCGAAAAAAAATGGTGATTTGAAATTCGTTAGCGTACCGCTGCAGTGATACTTAAATCCTCGTTGATCGTCTGTTAGCAAATGTCGAAAGGAACGTAGCGACTCGCGAGTATCGCGGTTACCAACACTGAGAAAAGAAGATAAAAAAAAAAAGGTTAGAATCAAGACATGTGTGAGTGTGACTATAGAAGATGAAAGTGAACCTGCGGCCCGGCCGGTTTTGAGACCTCGTGTAAAGAGATGCGCCGCGGCGCGGGCGGCCTATGGGTTCTATGGCCTCCTAGACTCTTCTTTGACGTTCACCTGGAACCGGGTACCGCGTGGGAGTCAGGTTGAGGCTGAACGGTCCCAAGGAGCTCCGCGTGTATCGCTACGAGATATGGGGAAAGGACGGGATTTCGCGGCGTCGCGACTCTGCTCGACGTCGGCGGGGGTGTTCAATGGGGAGAAAACAGGGAGAAGAGAAGAGGAAGGAATGAGGGAAACGAGGGGAACCCCCGGCGGACCGTCCCGGCATGAGGTTTCCACGCCGCGGCGTTCACCCGTCAGTTTACTCTCGCGTCTCAACTGCGTCGCTTGCCAGCGCGGTAACTCGAACTCGAATCATCCTCGATGCGGGAGATTGATTAGGAAAAAAAATAACGTGATCCAGAAGTAGAGTTCTACCATTTTGTTATTTATTTCTTCTCAAGTGGTTTTCTCATTTTTTATTTCACCGATTGGGAAAATTTTAAACCTAAAAAGAGTAACTTTAGTGGAGATTTTTAAATTATTGTGTGTCACGTGGTCAAAAACATAACAAGAACTTTAAATCGTTTCGTTTTTAAACAATAGGTAAGTGACTTGTCTTTTTTTTCGACCATTGATGATAGAAACTATTTTTTAAGTGACGAATTACATCCCTGATAGAGTAAATAATTTTTTTTTTTTTTTTGTTTTTTTTTCTCTTGACAATTTACTTTTCTTATTATTTCTCACTTCCGGTTCCTCCTAGGTAAAAAATGAAAAGAAACGAATTTGAAGCTTGTGAAATTACCTACAAAAAAAGTCATCATAGTATTTCACGTTGAATTCACTGTTTCGAAGATACAGATGTTTTTTCATTTGACGAATCACACCCTTAACAAGCTAGTTCAATTTCTTCATCTAGTCTTTCCGTTATTTCTCGCTTCCGGTTCCTCCTAGGTGAAGAATGAAAAGAAACGAATTTGAAGCTTGTGAAATTATCTACAAGAAAGGTCATTATAGTATTTCACGTTGAATTCACTGTTTCGAAGATACAGATGTTTTTTCATTTGACGAATCACACCCTTAACAAGCCAGTTCAATTTCTTCATCTAGTCTTTCAGTTATTTCTCGCTTCCGGTTCCTCCTAGGTAAAAAATGAAAAGAAACGAATTTGAAGCTTGTGAAATTACCTACAAAAAAGGTCATCATAGTATTTCACGTTGAATTCACTGTTTCGAAGATACAGATGGTTTTTCATTTGACGAATCACACCCTTAACAAGCCAGTTCAATTTCTTCATCTAGTCTTTCAGTTATTTCTCGCTTCCGGTTCCTCCTAGGTAAAAAATGAAGAGAATCGAATTTAAAGCTTGTGAAATTACCTATAAAAAAGGTCATTATAGTATTTCACGTTCAATTCACTGTTTCGAAGATACAGATGTTTTTTCATTTGACGAATCACACCCTTAACAAGCTAGTTCAATTTTTTCATCTAGTCTTTCAGTTATTTCTCGCTTCCGGTTCCTCCTAGGTAAAAAATGAAGAGAAACGAATTTGAAGCTTGTGAAATCACCTAGAAAAAAGGTCATTATAATATTTCACGTTGAATTCACTGTTTCGAAGATACAGATGTTTTTTCATTTGACGAATCACAGTACCCTTAACAAGCTAGTTCAATTTCTTCATCTAGTCTTTCAGTTATTTCTCGCTTCCGGTTCCTCCTAGGTAAAAAATGAAGAGAATCGAATTTGAAGCTTGTGAAATTACCTACAAAAATGTTCATTACAGTATTTCACGTTGAATTGACTGTTTCGAAGATAAAGATGTTTTTTTCATTTGACGAATCACACCCTTAACAAGCTAGTTCAATTTCTTCATCTAGTCTTTCAATGATATCTCGCTTCCAGTTCGTCCTAGACGAATAATGATTGAGATTGATTTTACAGCGCATAAAATTGTGTACAAAAAAGTATCCGACAATTTCTTACATAGAATCAGCCGTTTCAAAGATACAGAGATATTTGATTAATCGTTGATCTAAGCCCTTGAAAAGTGTTACATTAATTTGATACGGTTGACTTTTCTTTCGATGATATCTGGCTTCTGGTTGCTTCTACATGAAAAATGATGGAGACTAATATTAAAGCTCATGAAATTATCTACAAAAAAGATTTCAATCATATTTCACGTAGAATGGTCAGTTTTGAAGATACAGAGACGTTTAGTGATCAGTCGGTTTACGCACTGAACAAACCGAATCTTTTCTTCTTCACTTTTTTGCCGATATCTCACTTTTGGTCACTCCTACATGAAAAATGAACTGAAATTATTTTGAAGATTGTAAAATTATCTACAAATAAGATTAATTCAATTTTTCGTGTAGAGTTCACCGTTTCGAAGATACAGGCTCGAGACGCAGATCAGAGATTTTGTGATGAAGCTTCAAAGTTTAATAATTGTTTTTCGTTCATCGAATTCATCCGTACAGGATTATGATAAAATTTGTTATCAGGTGTCGAATTGTGGAGACTTCGTTCCGAGTTTTTCGCGACCAGAGACTTTCGACTTGACATTTCTCTTCGATATCCCAGTAGCCGGTAGTTTGAGGGTAAAAAGTCGACCGACTCTTACTCGGCGAATTTCGGAGACAGAAACTTTATTCGCGAAGAAGAATCAACAGAAAAACCGCATTTCTGATTCTGATCGATTGATTCCTCCGATTCTTCGAAGATAAAAAAAACACGTCGATCTTATTCCGGTGGAATTTCAGACCTTGACCAGGCCCTCGAATTCCTGATCAAATATATACAGTTTCGCGAGCTTCCATTATTTGCCAGCGAAATTTGGATTTTATTCAATTTCGATTTCCTCTCTCGTCGACGGAACAATTTTTCCCTCGATTCGTTTGTGTTTTCCACTATTTTTTCCTTTTTCCTTCACCTACGCGACCCCACCGTTCCACCCTCCCGCTCTTCGGTTGTTTGTCGACAAAAGCACTCTTTTACCTCGATCAAAAAAAAAAAAAGAATTGTCCCAGAGTATCACTCAGCCAGGTCGGTGGAAACGAGCGAAATTCACGGTGTACCCGATACATCGCTCAGTCGGAAAATATAATCCGGCATAAAAGGCGGACTTGTGTCTTCATTTTTTCGAAACAAAATTCAAATGCTTCAAATTTTACCGCAAAACTGATAAAGTTTCCGGCGATTTTAAAAGCTCTACCATTTTTTCAGTGAATAATTTACACTGTTAAAAATATCTCGAAATTCCTTATACAAACAGGAATGAAATCTACAAATCCTGGTGATTTGAATGAAATTAATATAAAACACCTTGAAATTACATGTTTGTGTCTTAATATTGAAAAAACAATATTGATATGGTTCGATTAAATTGAATTAATCAATTCTTTTTTAGTTTTCACTGACAAAAAGTATTTCAGAGTCAATTTTCAACAGTCGATCCGATTAAAAGCGTGAAATTTCAATTTTTTGGTCGATTCTGCAATATTTTATGATCCGATTAATCAGCGGGAATCCATTTTTGAATGAAATTATCATGAATTTTCAAAACATTTTGTATATAAAATTCAGTATAATCTTGGCTATGAAATTTCCGAATGATTTTGAATTTTCAAAACTGCGTTCTATGAATATTAAAATGTTGAAAAAGTTGAATTTCACATACAAAAAGTATATGTTAATTGCTTCACATACTGAAATTTATAACAGTGTAATCACCGCCGGAGATAGCGGCGCTCGTTAACCCTGGGATCGGGTTGATTCGATTCCACTTAATTCTGGCTAATTGATTGAACCGAGTCTCTCGAAAGCGGCGCTGAGTTCGCGCGTTGAATTCGGTGCTCGCGAAATGGGACAGGTGGCGAAAATTAGCAAAAACTTTTAGGGATTCTTTTTTTTTCTGCAGACTCTAAATTCACGTTTTTTTTCTCCTTTTTTTGCGAGAGAGATAGAGAGAGTTGACGTTTGAAATTTAAGGTCTTTCACAAGCGGAATGGTAACACAGGTTTTTTTACAAACCCCTGTTAGCTATTATTTCAGAGATGCAAAGCGACCAGGTGGAAAGCTGAGTTATTTAAACAAGAGCGTGTTAAATGAACCCTCAACCCTCTGCTATCGCGGTTATTCATGAATCTGAGTGACAAGTTCTGCATGAAAAATTCATGCATTATCCAACGATTATCAGCTCAGTTCAATCCCACTGAATAGGCTTGATTTTTTCTGAGTCGAAGATTCGATCGTTGACAGAATAAAAACCAAAAATACATTTTTGAAAATTACTTTCCTCTTTTTTCCTCGGCTTTCGTGCAGATTTATTTCCGGGTTATTCCTTTTCATTAAATTTTTCACTTTTTTTTGTTCTATATTTTTGGCAATTTTAAACTCTACAATTTTGTTTTTTCGATTTTTCTAGGACCCAAAAAATTCAAATCCTAATCTTGAAACATTTTTTGAAATTCTCTGTTGCTGTTTTTTAAATTTGTTTCGTTGAAAGGTGAGTGAGAAAATCGATATATTGAGCTTTTCGCGACTATAGTGCGAAGATATGTGCGAATCACAGGAGGCAGTCAAGTCATGAGTGAATAATTTAATTCCGATCCCATGGCTCATATATATACACATATATTTTTTTCGTTGTTATTTTCATGGCTGAGTGATCCGCAGGGTATATAATTTGCGAACTTTACTATACCGTTACTCCGTGCGAAACGAAAATTTCGCTTCTGCTATCGACAGCGACGTCATTATCTTTAACAAATTCTCACGATTTTTCAACCTTCCCACATATTTATTCACCCTCAAGTTCTTTTGTTTCTCTCTCTCTCCGAAAATAAAAAAAAAAACTGTCTTTTTTTTTAATTTTTCAGTATTTCATACTTTTGATTAAATATAATATTGACGAATATGTCACAAAAGGTTTTTTAATTTCATTCATTCGAATCTCTTTTGAAGTCAATGAAATATTGAGATATTTCCTCTTCAACTCATAATATGCTAAAAAATCTATGAATTCATATATCGCGTAATTAAAATTCACGTCTGATTTTATTCGGGTGGCAAAAAGCGAGTTCATATATTAATATATATATATATAAAGCCATAGAAGGAACTAGGATGTCTGAGGGTTCATTTTGTACCGAGATTAAGGGATGGATCGAGACGTCAATCCTCAGTTTATCAACCCTAGCTCGATAAAGTCAGGATGATAGACGACATTGGATCAAGTATTAGCGATAAACATCTGCTCGTTTTACCTCGAGTAAAGTCTATGTCAGTATTATCTACGTCTCGAGAGAGAGAGAAAAAAAAACAGGAGAAAGATTCTTCCACCACATATGACAATGTTCAAATAATTTTTTCTCTCTTCTTCTTCTTCTTCGATCCTCAAGCTATATCCCATTACACGTGTAACTCCCAGCAGATTCTCGCTTCCTATTTTTTTTTTGTTTTCTAACCTATCAGCGGAAAGAACATCGCGAAAATATTCCAAGATTACGTCACGGATGGGAATATAAGGATTTTGAGATTCTTTTTCACACGAAACAAATCAACTTTGGCAAAAATATTCTTGATGGTATCGTGCATAGATTTGAATGAAGAAAAATATTTTTAGAAGAAACAAGGTCCAAAAGTAGCCATTTTTCACATTAATTTTCACATTTTAAGATCATAAAAAAAAAAAAAAAACTGGAATAAATTTCTCAGTTCATTTTCTTTGAGATTAGAAAAGGCGTCAAGATCTTGAATTTTTTTATTTTTGAGAACAATTTTCTTCTAAAACTAGTCATTTTTTATTTTAGGTTTCACATTTTGAGATCGTAAAAAAAATTCTGAATCAATTTCTCAGTCATAACTGGGCAAATCATCGTCAGAACGAATTACTTTGCTTCTTTGAAATCGAAAAAGGGGTTGAAATTTTGAATTTTTGCATTTTAAGAACAAGATTTCGTCTACAATAGTCATTTTTGCAATTTTATTTCACTTTTTTTTTACCCTCAAGAATATTGCGAATTAATTTCTCATCAAACTTTGTTCTTCAAGCATTAAAAATATCCGAACAAGCTTCCAAAATAATTTCCCAAACCTGATGTTACATACTTTTCGTCCGTCACCACTGACGTCACCACGAAAATACTTCAAATCCTCTTTTTTCTGTTCCCTCCTGGTACCAACAAGCCGAAAACTATTCGCAGCGTAATTCTCATTAGTTAAGTGTAAGAGAAACCGGACCAAAGTAACCCTGACGTGACGCACCGGTAATCAAAAGTTTGGTAGTAGTTTGTGACAGGACTCGTAAATAAACTTGCAAACCATTTAGCTCGGAGTCGTGCACCCCGCGGGGTTGTCTCTCGCCCATTTGGATAGTAATTTTGCCAGATAGACCGTTTAAGTATGCGCTATCTATTTTCAACAGACCATTGAACTAAAACTATTACGGAAGCATCGGTGTCCTCTGCAGTGGCCTTTGCGGTTTCCGGTACCTCTTCCTGCTCCGCGGACCAACGCGTTGCACTTTGCCTTCCACGTTGCACATTTCGCACATCTACAAACACATTCTAGAATCTAGAATCCACGTCGCGTGAAACGGACACTTACTCCTCAACCGGTATTTGTTGTCCCTCGAGATGAAGAACAATTAAAAAAACCAGACTCAAGAAAGTCGAGGAATTTTAATGACGTATTCAGCACCTAACGACGTCGTTATAGCTGCGCTATTTAGCCCTTGGACCGTGCAGGACCTCCGGATCATTAAGGCTGACGGTATAACAAGAGAAATGAAAAAATAGGTTCGGTGATACCCTATCAACTCGGACAGGGGCAGGTAGGAGATACAATAGAATCTTGCCCAGGGTTTCGGAGCTCAAAGCTTTCAGAAACAAAATGTTTGGACCAAGTTATCAGCAAAAGAGTGACCAGATTTTCACTTGTCACTTTGGAAAATGTTGTAAAATCTATATCTATGAAGGAACAAGTGGCATCAACGCCCAGCCCAAACCCCTTGACCTAGAAACTTGAAATTTGGGCAACATGTTCCCTTCCCTTCGTAAACACCCAATAAGTAGCGATTTTTCGAAATTCGCCCCACAAGGAGAATAAAATGGGTAAAACATCGGGTGGGCGCGCGAAGCGAGCAGCGGCGGAGCCCCTAGTTGCCAATAAGCGGTTAAAATCAGACTCTGAGTCTGACTGGACAAGTGGAATGGCCCAATTCATGATCTCGGTGGTCAAGCCCACTACACACGAAGGTGTAACTGTGATACTGACCGCAACCCGTCACGTCCATACTATACACTGTCACCTCAACGTAACGTTACTGTCGTTGTAATGTAGCTAGATTCGATATTGCAGTACCTACGGTTAGTTTCGCGAACTGACCACCGTCCGACACGAATCGACTCGTACTACTGACCCGCCAATTACGTACCATGTGGTCAATTCCGGCCGGACTTTGACGCCCGTTTTATTAGGATTTTGATAAAACTGAGAAAAAGGTTTTTCGACGCTGTTGGGATCGTGGAAAATGAATGTTAGACGGTTATTATTTTCCCTTTTCCCTTTTCCCTTCGCAAATACTCCCGCAGTCGTGTAGGCATACAAGTTTCTTCGTTTTAGCGGAAAAAGCTCGGTGGTATCACGCCAAAAGGGGTTGATTCATGGCGTAACGCGATAGGGGAAATGAAACGGACCTTCA
This sequence comes from Euura lappo, assembly GCA_018257835.1. Lineage (NCBI taxonomy): Eukaryota > Metazoa > Arthropoda > Insecta > Hymenoptera > Tenthredinidae > Euura > Euura lappo. The sequence continues at coordinate 213,754 of JAEUYN010000906.1, read as the reverse complement.
CCCCTTTCTCAATTTCTACCTTCTCGCATCTATCATATTTAGACTAGGGGAGTCGGACGGGTTGTAACCGTTATAACGTGCCTAAAGATCACGAGATCAAAATCTACGACGATTATTTCCTCTTCCGGTCTCCATGTTTGCACAGAAAATACGAAGAAAAAAAATGATTTTCACTAGATTCAACGATTTTGATGACTTTGTTCTCAATCGACGCGGTTTTTTCGAACTCAAAACTGATTAGATTTTCGTTTTCATTGGTTCAGTACTTTTGGAATTATTTGAACACCGAAATTCTAACAAATATTATGGAATAAAAATTAAGGAAATTTGGTACCACATTGTTTTTTGGATCGTTCATCACGAATCTGAAGTCAGTTAATTGCAAGATTTTAGTTTGCCGTATCAAATATCCTCAAAACAAAAAAACAAAAAAACAAAAAAAAAAACCAAGAACATTTGGATTTTGATGAAAATTGGTACTCGAATTCCAATTTTTTTTTTTTTTTTCCGGTCACTCATCACGAACCTGAAGTCAAATTTGCAAACTTCGACATTGTGAATCCAATATGGTGAAAAAAAAATCCGAAAATATTCTTCTTTTTCTCAAAAATTAGAACCAAAATTCAGTATTGTTGGTGATCTATAAAATTCTAAAAATGTTCAAGTTTAGATTGAAATTTGTATTTTTTATAGATTTTTTTTTTTTTTTCGGGTCACTGAAATCGCGAAATTGTCTTCGAAAATCCGAAAATTCGAACTGACCAACAATATTTTTTTCCCACAAAAAGGAAAAAACAAGACAGGAATTCCAAAGGCTGAAAGCCTGGGTCAGATGTTCATCGATCTTTGAAAATCGCCCCGCAAAAAAAAAATTGACGGCTCGACTGTCAACGTCGGGTGGGTGAGAAGCCCGACGCAATTTACTCCAACGCGGAATACCACCGTGAGTCTTGTGGCGAGACGACCGAGTCACTCCATTTCACTCTGTCTGCGGTTCTTGTGCTTTTTTTTCACAATAAAGAAGTCATGGCTAGCGAATTTGAACCGTCAACCTGCAGGGGATGAAATGAGACGAAACGGAACAGAATATCGTCACGAAATTCGGTTTTCACGAAAATAACGTCGAATCCAAGATTATCCTCGGATAGCTGAAGAATTTTTCATTTCAAACCCGCCATTGGAAATTTATGGAAATCTGACTTCAGGCTCGTTATCAGTGACCCAAAAAAAACTCGGGTGCCAATTTTCACAGAAATTTGTTTGTCCGATCTCGAGATCTAATCATTTACATCCAATTTTTGAGAATTTCGTTCTCCAAATAATTGGAAAACTGTTGGATCGATCGTCGATTGAGATCAGAATTTTAATTCATGCGTTGATAACAATAGCCTGAATTTTTTTCCAAGAACGTTGTAACCGAAAGTCAAGAAAATTGAACAAAAAAAAAAAAAAAAAAAGTATCTTTGGTTTCGAACGAATGAAAATTGTTCCGAGTTACCGTGGTACCAACACGACTATTGGCTTTTATGCTAAATTTTCTTTCTCCCTTTCCAAGTAATATTTCAGACTTCAATTTACATCCTTGAGTTTTTTTTGTTTTTTTTTCTACTCTCTCAAGACGATTCGTATATTCATGGTCGTATTCACAGAGAATCTTTCCTCGTCGGATGTGAATCCGGGGTTTTGATATTGTTGCAAAGACTGAGAAAAGAGAAGAAGAAAAATTTACGAGACTCAAGATTATGTCGTTTTTATTAAGTCTTTACGGATCTTTTTTTTTTTCATTTTCTCTCTCTCTCTCTCTCTCTCTTTCTCTCTGTGTTGGCTAAGAATTATGCAAAATTATCCCACGCCTATGAGGGTCTCACGTAGAGGCGTTTGCACATAAAAAGACAAGTCGGTTTTATTTAAAATTGCGTTACTTTTAACACACAGATGTAGGTGTTGAATGCTTATGCATAAAATTGAGGCGTTATAATCCATTATTAATAAGCTAATTAGCAGCGAACAAAAAAAAAAAAGAAGAAGAAAAAAAATTCAAGGACTTGTCGAACGTGGAATTGCAGTCCTTTTGTCTATTTCCCTTATGGGAATTTGTTGCAATGCACTATAATTCCCAGTTAAGATAAATATTAACAGGTTTTATTCGCCAATTATAATAGCAGACGATTTTGCAACAAGAAAAAAAAATTTGATCTTACGAAGAAAAAGAAGCAAAGACCATAACAAAAAAAAATGGGGTCGATGAAACGAGGGTTCAGAAAGTTGATAAGCCAATTAAAACAGAGAGAGATAAAGAATATTATTTTCATCTTTCGTAGAGGGTAAGTTTTATCACAAGAAGACGGATGGCGGTGTCATTTTGCCTTCATTTTTTACCCTAGCGAAGCAAGGAGTAAAAAAAAAAGAGGAGCTATAAGTTTATCACTCCTTTTCCCTCGGGTTTATATACAACGATATACTTTACTCGACTTTCGCTCGTGTTTCATTACCGTAAAAAAGTTTAGGTATACCTACGACCTTCATCAGAACGACGGTTAATGGACCAAGAATAAAAAAATTACAACTTCTTTTTTTTTATCGATTTTGAATTTTTTTCGATCATGATGAGCACGCGAGCGTCTTTTTTTTCATATGAATCTCAACAGTCTCAGAAAATTATGGAATTCCCTGGAGCAAATATCTTTATCTACCCCTTCGGCTGTCGGGTGTGATAAATGGTCTCTACTTTCTGGACGATAACTCGCTTCTAGTTCATCCTAGGTGAAAAATGAATAGAAATAATTTTCAAGCTTATCAAATTTCTGACATAAAAGATTCAGACAACTTTTCACGTAGAGTGGATCGTTTCAAAGATACAGGCTCAAAAGTCACCACCTCACAGGATTCAAAATGAATCATGTTCTCCCAGTCTTTTACTAATAACTCACTTCCGGTCACTCCTAGGTAAAAATTGATGGAAATCAATTTTCAAGCTTATCAAATTTCCAACATAAAAGATTCAGACAACTTTTCATGTAGAGTGGATCGTTTCAAAGATACAGGCTCAAAAGTCACCACCTCACAGGATTCGAAAATGAATCATGTTCTCCCAGTCTTTTACTAATAACTCACTTCCGGTCACTCCTAGGTAAAAATTGATCGAGATCAATTTTTAAGCTTATCAAATTTCCAACATAAAAGATTCAGACAACTTTTCACGTAGAGTGGATCGTTTCAAAGATACAGGCTCAGAAGTCACGGCCTCACAGGATTCGCAAATGATTCATGTAACATGTTCTCCCAGTCTTTTACTAATAACTCACTTCCGGTCACTCCCAGGTAAAAATTGATAGGAATCAATTTTGAAGCTTACATAATTTTCTACAAAAAATATTCATACAACTTTTTGCGCAGGTCAATCCGTTTGGAAGGTACAGACATTGAAAGTCACATTAATACTGAATTGTGATAAATTCTGCAAAAGCTGATCTTCAATTTTTTTTAACCAGATCTAGATCGATGCTGGTGGATGATTATTCATTTTCTCGATCTCGCATCATAATCGTTTGATTATCCCGTCTCTACAATCTGGGTAAGTCGGATTTCCGTGATTTGTGTCGATACGGTCTATCAATTTTACGGTCAATAGAGCCCAGATTCCACGATTTATGTTAGATATCTTCGGACTTAGGGTCATCCTCGGATGCTGGAGCGGTGTTATTCCTCGTCTAACGACCTCGATCCATCCCCCTATACGAAGCACAATGTACTGATTCAGTTCAGAACCAATTTCTGATCGACTGGCTGCAAATCCGAGCCAGAATTATTTCGAAAATCCCTGGTTGTAAGAAATTTGTTAAACTCATTATCTCTGTGTAATTAATAACATCATATTTATACATATATATATACATTCATAATACGGTGAAGTATTTGGTTAATTAAAATGAGAGAGGTAGAATAAAAAAAATCCTCTTAATTATATTAATTACTTTTTATTGTTCCTCAAATCAGACAATCTTTTCTCTCTCCCACGACTTGCTTGATTGCTGGATGGCTAAGTGGGTCCACAATTTGGTGAAAATTGCCAAATAATTTCGTCACGGTATATGGGACGATTTTCTTGTTACATTGGTATCTCTGGTGTCTTCGCAATACATTGTTAGTTTTTTTTTTTTTTTTCACACGTGGTCGTAAATCTTTCGAATATATCTGCTAATCCCGGCTTACATCGTTGCCAAATAATTCTTGATCAAGTTTAACCACTTTTACTTGCTAATTTATTTATTCACATAATCGAGGTAAACCCGCGGTATGCTAATTGTAAGCCTTATCGTTTGACCCGACCCTTTCTACCCAAATACACTTTTTCACCCTCATCTACGTCACTCGACCAACTTAATTAACGAGACAAGGATTAATAGAATCTAGGACGAATCGTTGTATTTTTAAGACTTTTTTTTATGCATTTATATTATGCAAATATTGGAACATTTTCAGACTGGAAATAAATTTCAATGACATGAGAAAACTTTTTACTGCCTGAAAGTACAAGACTGAAGCTTTGACAATTTTATTTTATTTTTAAAAAAATCGCCCTTCAGATAAAGAGAACCTATTTTATGAGGAATCACAAATAGCTCAGCATAACATGATTTTAAATAAAACTTTATTTTTTGTCTCATCCAATTTTTTCAATATCGAAATCCAAGCTCTATTCTTTCACTTTTGAGGAAAAAGAAAATTTTACAAAATCGATTGATTTGTTCAGCCTTTATACACGTTTTCAAATTGTCTTTCCTTAGTCTGCAGTCTTAAAAATTTGAGTAAAACTGAAAATCAATCAACAAAATTGACAAATAATTACAGCCGATTATCTGGAACAAAAAATTCTTCAGTGTCTAAACAGCTGTGACAATTTAACAATTAAAGAATTTTTATTCTTACAATTAATTAACGCTCATGATAAATATAAGTTGAAGATTGTGTCTTATAATTTGTAAAAAACAAAAAAAACTGTTCAAATTTCAATTCTATAATCTTCTCAGTGAACATCAATTTTCATTCTCGAGTTTCTACTACGATTTTTGAGAAAGAAAAGTGGATTTTGGGAAACCCATATTTGTTTTTAACTTCCCGTTTCTCTGTTTTCAGAGTAAAAAGGAAGTTATTGTGATCAACCCGAAAATGAAAAGTTGAGTTTTCACTAAATCTTCACATTTCGAGGTCCAAAGAATCACCTCCGACCATTTGTGCGTGACCACATTTTTGTCCGCGCGATATCTCGAGAACGCGTGGTCGGATTTCGATCAACTTGGGCTCAATCGACGGGGCTTTTCTTAACTTAGAACTGATTAGATTTTGGCTTCGATCGGATCAGTACTTTTTGAACTATTCAAATAACAAAATTCTAAAAAATGCAACAAAAATGACGATATCTTGAGAACGAATCAACGGATTTCAATGAAATTTGATACGATATGGTTTTTTTGATCGCTGATCACGAATCTGAAGTCATTTTTGCAAAATTTTCATTTGGCGTATCCGATATGCTGCAAAAAAACTAAAAACATTTGGATTCGGATGAAACTCGGTACTCGTAGGTTTTTTGGGTCACCGATCACGAATCTGAAGTCAGATTAGCGAAATTCAAAATGGCGAGTCCGATTTGCTGGGAAAAATACTGAAAACATTCGAAATCTCACGGAAATTTGTACTCGAAGGTTTTTTGAACCGCTGATCGAGAATCTGAGGTCAGATTTACAAATGTTTCGAATATTGAATCAGCATTTCTTCGAATCTGGTATTCTGCTGGAATTATTCTACACATAGTCGAACCTGTTTGAAACTATGGAATAATTACGAATCGATCGATGGGACGAGGTTCGAAGCTGTCTTTGAAACAGTGAGAATTTTAAGTGGAAAATTGACCTCGTAACACGTCGTTCTTGTGCAGTCAGCAGCTATAGGTTTCTCGTGTAATGGGTTTTCTCACACCCACGGGGTTTACCGTCCGTCCAGAAGGTATTGTCGAGTCTAACAGTAAATTAGCCACTGTGCTTTCAGGACACATGCGACCGATAATTTATATCGGTCAGAATCTCTCCACCGAAACAATTTTCTCCGTAAAGCTGGACAGTTTCAGCAGCTGTTATAACAGCTAATACCACGCGGATTTATATCTCCATGGTTTCGCATAAACTCTGGAAAAAAAAGCGATAAAGCACAAATTGTACAAGTCTAACAATTATTTGTACAAGGATCAGAAATAAATCATTCGTGTTAATTTACAGACTTTTGGAAACAAAATTCACCAATCAGGGGACACAAAACACATAACCAACAACTACGTAGAGTTACATTAATGCAATTAATATTTCAGAGAACAGCCACAAAACGTGCGGTTTCCACAACTTCTGCAGGCTATCCAGAGGTCGCGAAAGTTTAACTATTTACTATTGAACTATGCAAAGTGGTGGGAATTTATAATTTATTATTCAAACTATTCTCATGAATGTCTTTTGCACCGAGTTTGCAACATTTCTTCTTTTTTTGTTTTCAAATTGTTGCGAATAGAACGAAATGATTCAGTGTGCCAACGTTTCTAATTTTTTTTTCTCACTCAAATATAAAAGTTTTGCAATTTTCGAAACTGTTTTTCTTCCCCTTTAGAAAATTTGTTAATTTTTCTCATATCGATTGTTGAATTAATTTCTGTTGAATTTTTTAGTGAATACAGTTTTACGATATTTTATTTGAATCTCGCGGTACGCGCGTGACGTCGCAAATCTGTTGCCAAGGTTCTGTGTGACGTCACGTGGTCTTTAAAAATCAATAATCCGCGTAATTACTCGAAATTACAGTCTATAAATGTTTGGACAAAAAAAAGAGAGAAAATTAACGATTTTGTTCAATGGTCTCATTTCTCTAAGAAATTTGTTGCTTTTTTTTTTTTTATCTCGTCTTCATCTTGAGAAAACTGACGATGAAAGTATTTTTTGTCCTTTATATGTATATGGAAGATGATTAGTTCTAAATGAATAATAAATTAAAAAAAAAAATAATAAAAAAGGTAGAGTTAGTCGACAAAAGCTTTTGACCTTTTTTCACCCTCTGTAAATACTTCTAAAAGCCGTCGAAGGGTTGGAGCGCGAATTCAGGTAAATAAGGAGATTCAGTGGCTGAGATTTTTTTTGTTTTCTGTTTTTTGATTTTCGTGTCTGCAGATTCTCTTTGATATCCGACAGTGTTGAGTCTGGCTATTTTATCGATCGAAAATTGGAGATAGTTTCAAATACTCGGATGTAGAAAAATGGATGGAAGCGTAGGTGAATTTGCAACAAATGAAATCCTGCTACTTTGAGATTCTTTATTTTCTTTTCACCCCAGTTTTCGCGTTTTACTTCCTCCTAGAGATTCTCGTTCTCTTACCTCGGTGCTGAAACTTTTCTCGAACGGATATAACCACCTCGCGATTCTCATAGTGACGTAAGGGATCCGAGTGAATTAAACTTATTCGCAAAAGCGAGGGTTTTTGTTATGTAAACTCATTTCCTCCACTTTGCTTCAACGCCGTCTCGATAAATTGAATTCATAATCGAAATTGTTTCCCTCAAATTCGCCAATGGCACCAGACTGACGATGAGTCGAGCCCCGAATCGATCAATCCGAGCACTACTCCACGAAACAATCCACATTATTCGAGCCGTGATCAATTCAATGGGAAACCCACCCCCGCAGGGGGAGAAATTCGCAGATAATTTATTTCTTTATTCACAACTTTCCTTAGAATTTTTCCCTCCCAAAATTATCGTCAACTGTATTGAGTTACTTGAGCATTACTTAAAAAAAATCCTCGGTACCGATGTGATTCAATAACTTTGCGAATAATGAAGGCAAACCAAATTGGCAAACGAGCTTCCAAAGCAGACTTCTTGAGCTCAATTTTGATAGAAAAAAAACTTTAAAATTGTGCCTTTCAGACACTTGTAAAATGGAGCTCGCAAAAAGCCGAGGATAATTTCGCGATAATCCGAGCTTTTATACCAGGATTTTTTTTTTTTATAGGACTTCTGATTTCATTCGTGGGAAAACATGGAATCAAAGTGAGGGGATGAGACACTGATCAAAGAATTAATCAGATCATCGACTAGTTGAAAGCAAAATTCGCAGCTTGACGGATGGAGGAAACTTCAAAGTAAACTACTTCAGTTTCAGTTCGAAGCAATCGTTTCAAATTCTCTTCTGTAAAATTGTCGTCTTCAAAAGCCAGAAAAATGGAGCTTGCGAAAAGTGCAGATAAAAAATGGTGAACGGATTGTCCGAAAAAAGGAAACCGGGTGTAATTCCATTCGCGATGGAAATTTTGATTGATTGAAATTTGCCCAAAATATCAAAGTTCAGATAAAATTGATCTTCTCGAACGAAAGATCGGATCGAAAGATAAAAATTCCAAATCGATCGGATCAACGGTCGCGGAATAATCGTGGTCACAGTTTTATTGGAACTTTTCGCACGCTCTACTTCCGTGCTTCGCGAAACGACAGTTTTTAAGATGTATTCGAATTCTTCTTCTATAAAATAAAGCTCAAGTTGTCTCCCTTTGAACGATTTTCTTTTATATATTTTATTATAAAAAAAAAGACGAATATTACACACTTTTGAAGTAATTGACAAGCCTGAAGAATGAATCAAGCGCTTCGAGAGTCTCGCTCGAACAATTGGCGTCCTGGAAAAGAGATTTGCGAGGAAACCAGCCGATTACTATTTTCGTTAGGTATTCTTGAGGAATTCTAACTATCTGTACCCGACGCGATGTGATTCGACTACTTTTACAACCCCGGTATACAATGAAATGGTTCCGTCCGTAACCGGGTCAAATACGATTGTGGAAAAGCCATTTTCCGAAACGGTATTCGGTAGTCGATTCGATTTAGCGCGCAATGCGGAATGAATTCAAGAGTTCAGAGTCGGAATTATCGCGGGTCGTAATCGCTGGTCATTTTATGAAATTAGATTTTCGCGCATTAACCTCGATGTAATTTCGCACAAATCGACCCACCGACCCCTTCAATTTACTTGACGTAATAATTAACCGTCGTTTTTCTTTTGTTTTTGTTTTTAATTAAAACCCGTCAATTATTTCCACATAAAAATTTATTCCAAGGAATTTACTGTTGTTTCCTTTTTTATTTTATACTGCAAAAACTGCACACAGGCGAAGAGTTAATCTCGCCTTCTGTGTAATTTGCGAACCTTTTGGCGAACCTCGTATTTTAAAACCAACATTTTCTGCATCCACTGAGATTCGCTGGAAGCTGATGATTATATCCTCCGAAGCCTGTAATGGCTGTTGTATAACAGTTGTGATCACTGGCACGCGCGAAATGCGGAATGAGACTTGCATAATTTATTACTTTGTTGAAACGGAATGAAAGAAAAAATATATATCCAGTCTTGGCAATTAAAATCGGAATTATAATTATTTGATTAAATTTTCTCACTTCCAGAAACTGAAGTCTCCCATCATTCAGAGGGTCTAGAACAAAGGATACATTGGCTTGAATCGGTGAGTTGGAAATTTTTGTTACTTTTAAAGTGACGTCATCAAATTCTTCAACAAAATTTAATTGTAAGACTGTCTTTAATTATCATTTATACAATTAAAAAAAATATCCTCATCGTTCAATTATTATCGGTGTTACTACGCAGATTTTTAAAGATTTTTTCAAAATTTCGGGTATTTGGGGTATTTTCAAAAGCCTAGAAACATCTTTTTTTTCAAGTATTGTGATTCAAATTGATGCAAATTATCACATGGTGACGTTTTTTTTTTTAAGAAAAAGGACAACATTCTTCCAAGACTTGTATAATCGTTAATAATTGACTCAGGACATTCGTCAAGCTTTCAAAATGATCGTCAAGGATCTCCTTGGACCGTGTAAAAACGGGAAAAAATTTAGTTCATTTTTCCGTTCGTAATGGCATCTTGAATTATGACTTTTGTATTTTGCTTTTCCGCAAAATTGAGGCAACACTTGGTATAGAAACCCATGAAGAGTCTGAAGAGGAATGGCCCCGTATTTCTATGTTAATAGGTCTCCCCCCGCCTCCCCCTAGATTTTTCCAGGATCAAGGATATCGGCGGGATTTAGTGGAGCTTTTTTGGGCGAGACGAAGAAAAATCCAGCCCCTCGAGCTCCTTCGGGGTTCTAGCCTCGCTGGTACAACTTCCAATTTCTTTAACGCTACCAAACTACTATACCTACTCCTCGTAATTCTGGCTGACGAACGGCCAATGAGAAGTTGGCTTTTGGTCTTAACGGTCCACTTCGTTTCCACCGTAGTGGTTCTAAAAGGCTCCCATTAAAACGGCACCGAATCGACCCTGGTATCTTTAAGTCGTCAATTTTATGGAGAACAAAGTTGAATTGAAACGAAAAATGAAGAAAAAAAATCGTGACTTTCGGTAAAGATGAGTGAAATTTTTTCGAAGCAAACAAGCGGGTTTGGGCTGACTATGAGCCAGCCTTCGAACTTCCCGTTATTTATTTTGTTCTCAGCTATTTTGAAATTTGTAAATCTGACCTCAGATTCTCGATCAGCGGTTCAAAAAACCTTCGAGTACAAATTTCCGTAAGATTTCGAATGTTTTCAGTATTTTTCCCAGCAAATCGGACTCGCCATTTTGAATTTCGCTAATCTGACTTCAGATTCGTGATCAGTGACCCAAAAAACCTACGAGTACCAAGTTTCATCCGAATCCAAATGTTTTTAGTTTTTTTGCAGCATATCGAATACGCCAAATGAAAATTTTGCAAAACTGACTTCAGATTCGTGATCAGCGATCAAAAAAACCATATGGTATCAAATTTCATTGAAATCCGTTGATTCGTTCGCGAGATATCGTCATTTTTGTTGCGTTTTTTAGAATTTTGTTATTTGAATAGTTCAAAAAGTACTAATCCGATCGAAGCCAAAATCTAATCAGTTCTAAGTTAAGAAAAGCCCCGTCGATTGAGCCCAGGTTGATCGAAATTCGACCACGCGTTCTCGAGATATCGCGCGGACAAAAATGTGGTCACGCACATACACACACACACCCAGACGTCAAACTGAAAATAGTCGGAGGTGATTCTTTGGACCTCAAAACGTGAAGATTTAGTGAAAACTCAACTTTTCATTTTCGGGGTGATCACAATAACTTCCTTTTTTCTCTGAAAACAGAGAAACGGGAAGTTAAAAATGCGTCCAGGAATTTCATTCCGTTTATCACACGTCTCTGATTATCTAAACCATTGTGTAATCCAATGATTCGCGATTTCGGGGTGGAGAGTACCTAATTGGCCACTCAATCAATCGACGTATCGCCAGACAAATTGTTACTCGAATTATTCCACTGGTATGTGCAGTTCAATAATTTTCCGTCGGAATTTCATTGCTGGCCAGTTTCAAATTATCAGAGCCACAAAGCTCCGGAATTCATTCGGTTATAACTACATTCGCAAAATTTTGTGGCAAACAAATATTCCAGAATTACGTCAGTGATGGGAATTCATTTTGATTTTGAGAACTTGACGAAAAATTATCGAAGATATTTTTTCACTGTTAATACTTAAAAATTAAATTTTTTTTCTTCAATCTCCTGCACAAAAAAAAAAAAAAAATCTCTGACAATTTTTTTGAATATATAAATTTTGATCTTTTCGTTCTAAAAATCGCGTTGATATATTTGGAAGAAAAAAAAAATGATCTCGCGGAGTATCTTATACTCGCTGTGATAAATAAGAATTAGAGCACGTAATTTTCCCAGTTATCGTAAGTAGCCTGACGTCTAAAAGTCGTGGGAATTAAATGGGGGGGTTGGAGAAAAAGCCCAGAGGGTATGAAAGTTCCAAGGCGATTGGAAGCCGCATGGTATCATACCGCACCCCCATTATTCCAAAGACAAAAGAGACCCAAGTTTTCCTTCCGCTGATATTACAATAGCTATACATATAATGGAACCTGAGGAATATATTTTCCACTCGAGTAGGAAAATCGGCTTAGTTTTCCCGGAATATGAGGCATGTTTGATATTTTTTCATATCAGATGAAACATCGAGAAAATATATATATTCTCAACGAATATGTAATCTGAAGAGCGATTTTAATCTTGCTATTTATTCGTTCGTTAATCCGGGATTTCGCAGTGCGAATAATTATTTCATATAATTTATCGATGCGATAATGTTGATTAATTTCGAATAATCAGAGTGTTTCTCGTGCCCCTCGTTTCGTGGGATACGTTAACGGTTAACCGATATATGGGAGTGACGGTATTACGTATAGAACCGTCCAGGGAGGATTGATTTAATCATGCTAACGGCATAGATTATTTAATCCCCACCCCATACCCACCCCTCAAACTCGTTGCATCGATATGAGAATTTATAGTGGAGTTTAAACCCCGTTCCCTTCAATCATTTACCAGGCAGTTAAGTACTCAACAAATATTGAGATTGGATCTACTCATGTTAGTCGAAGGGATGTTAGCGATTTTGTGGGGAATTTGTTGTCTCTAGATTGACTATATCGCGTGCCTAATGACATAAGGTCGTAAGCGCCAAAAACACGATTTTGGTGGCAAAAGGGCGTATAATTTTTTTTTTTTCGCCATTCGCTCTAAAAGTGATCAAAACGTATTGAAACAATTGAAATAACGAGATCGAGAAATGTAAGTGCAAAGGGTCGTAAGTTGGGCGGATACGTCGTTCTTTCATTACAATTCGTTAGAAAAATAAAAAATGAATGTTAAGATCAGAAGGGCGTATCTCCAATTTTTTTTTTTTTTCATTTTTCATGATTTTTCCAAATCGGTGTAAAAACTCGTGAAACGCAAAGAAAAATCGAAATTGACGTCGTTTCGAAAAATTCGACAAAAAATATTCGGAGCTAAAAGCAGAAGGGCGTATCTCCAATTTTTTTTCTTCATTTTTCATGATTTTTCCAAATCGGTGTAAAAACACGTGAAAACTCGGATAAACGACATCACCTACAGCGAGAATAATTTTGGCGGATACGACCATATGCAATTAGTCGAGGTACTTTTTCTTTAATTTCATTAATTCAAAAAGGTCGTATCTACCAGTCGATACGACCTTCTGCCATTATTGACGAATTCACGAAAATTGATTGAAAAAAAAAAATTGGCGGATACGACCTTCTGCAATTAATGGAAACCATTTTTTTTAAGCGAAGTTAGGACTGAAAGGTTGTATCCGCCAGTACATACGTCCTTCTGCTTTTAATTGACCTAGTATTCAATTTTAACGTTTATGAACGAATCTTCGTGTTTTTAGTCTAATTATGATAACAAAAAAATTATACGCCCTTTTGCCGCTACGAAGAGCAAAAAGTCGTATGTTGGCGCTTACGACCTTATGTCATTAGGCACGCGATATATATTATACCGAATGATAATTATTATCAAAAATGAAGGTCGATTGGGGTCTGACGTCATCAAATAATGGGCTGATAATTGTTACTCACGTTTATAAACGTTCATAAATTTGTGTACAGAATAGATATACGAGTTATAATCCTAGGGTTTTTGCCTCAAATTAGGCAATTTATTTTCAGTAGTTTGATTATTTCACTAGGTTTTATTTAACTATCAAGAATCTAAATCGTAGGGTGGAAAAATCTCAAGGAAATCTCTAAATCTGGAATAAAAATTCCTGTGAAACGATTTTTGCTGTTTATTTTGAATATTTCAGAATGAAATTTCGATCATTGCGACGGCCGCTATTGATATTATATTGTCTATTGAAAAGACCTGTTCGTAAATGGCTCGGGGTAAAAGACTTAAGTCCTGTGTATAAGCATAGGAGATAAGTCTTTTACCCCGAGCCATTTTCGACTAGTCGAGAAAGTTGGAATAAAATCTGCAAGCACCATAGATTTTTGGTGAAATTCAGAAATTGACGAAATCTAAATTCCGTGATTATTCGCCACAGAGCGAAAAGATGATCCTGCGTTTGGTATCGATTTTTATAGAATTTTATAGATTATGCTATATCATTGGCTTGAATTCGTAGTTGAAATCATTTCTTTCTCTCTTCGAAATCCGGGGATCCGATATTTTTCCTTTTTCTGTGCAGGGGGATTCAAAATTCGTGACAAATATTCAACAAGATTAATCCTCATCAGAATTTCAAACTTTCTCCTCAATTTTTCATTGATGTTCAAATTTGAAAGAACACAAAATTAACATTTGAAGCGTAAAAAAATGAATGGAAGGAATCAATTCTTCTTCAAAAGTGGAAGAAAAAAATTACCTCAAAGAACATTCAGATCCCAATTTTGACGAAATTGAAATTAGGACGATTTTTTCCATTTTTTAATTTCATTTTTCCCAAAGAGGCTGATGAACTTCCGAAGGATTCGTCCTGAGGAATATTCCTAACGAGATTAGATTTTTTCTTTCACAGGCTCAGTTTTTTATTCAAGTTAAACTTCTTTTCCGAATTTTTGAGTGTTTGGTAGATTAAAAAAAAACACGTTTTTCGTCCAAACGGTGCTTTTGAAAATTGTTTTGGCCAGGGTCTGGGTCAAACTTCGTTCCCTTTCGTTCTTAAAAATCCCACCGCGGTCAGATTTTCAAAAAACTTGGCACATGCCTGTAGTTTTGACAATTTTTTCCCCGCGGTTCACCCGGATAAATTTTGGCAAGTGTTATGCTAGCATGTTACGTCTGTTCGAGATTGATAAACCTGTTTCCGATGACACAACGCGCTCAAAGGTATCTGGAGCACCTCGACGACAGATGGGAGGATTACGCGGAGGCTTTTGTGCCTTTTTCTGTCGTTCGATTGTTAATGGACTTAATTCGATGATGAATATTGAAGAATAATACTTTCTGACGCAGGGATCATAACGAAAAATGAAATGGAGTGAAAATTAATTGGATTTTCACCATTTTTACAACTCAAATATCGTTTCGAAAGGCGTTGATGGTAATTGGTTCTCTGAGTGGATCTAATCTCTCCTTGTCACGAGTTTCTATACAAACCTCGTTATTATGTACGAAGCTTTTAGATCCGTGGACCCGGGTCCCTGGGTTACCGCAGTTATTTCAATCTTCCTGTATAAACTCAGTAATCATGCTAAATTCATTTATAACATCTCCCTCTTTTTTTTAGACTTCAAAGCTGCGGTCGATTCCTTAACACAAAGTACTTATTTCCCTCGTTGCTACTCAATTCGTTGATTCGTTTACGCCGTACGTTTACTTTCTTCAAAGATAAACCGCGGAAGAATTTTTTCTTCTTTTTTTGCATTTTTATTGGGAAACTCTCATAGCTCTATCTCTCACAGCTGTATCTTTGAAACGGTCAATTCTACCTGAAAAATGATCGGAATAATTTCGATAGAAAATTTTATAGGCTTCAAAATTGATTCCCATCATTTTTCACATCGAACTAACCGGAAGAGAGATATCGACAATAAAGTAAACACCAATTTATCGCAGTCTTCCTCATCTTGACTTCTCAGTTGCCGAGACGTTTGAGTCTGTATCTTTGAAACGGTGAATTTCACGAGATAAACTGTGATGAATTTTCTGTGGGAAATTTTATGAGCTTCAAAATCAGTATCAATGATTTTTTACGTAGAATCAACCGGAAGAGAGATATCGACGATAAACTAAACAGCAATCTATCAGAGTCTTTCTCATCTTCATTTCTCGGTTGTCGAGACGTTTGAGTCTGTATCTTTGAAACGTTCAATTTCACGAGATAAACTGTAATAACTTTTTTGTGGGCAATTTTATGAGCTACAAAATCAGTATCAATGATTTTTTACGTAGAATCAACCCGAAGAGAAATATCGACGATAAACTAAACAGCAATCTATCAGAGTCTTTCGCATCTTCATTTCTCGGTTGTCGAGACGTTTGAGTCTGTATCTTTGAAACGTTCAATTTCACGAGATAAACTGTAATAACTTTTTTGTGGGCAATTTTATGAGCTACAAAATCAGTTTATATCATTTTCCACGTAGAATGAGTCTGAAGCGAGATACAGACAAGATTGTAGAGACAACCAAATATCAAGAAAGTTAAAATCAAAAATTGGATTATGAATGAGTTCCGTCTTTTTATACCCAGCGAAGTAAAGGAGAACTGAAAAAATTAAATTATATGTAGAAAGCACATGCGGGAATCTGGTTGAAAAGCGACTTCCCACACTAGGACCCTGGGGGGGGGGGCTCCTCATTTTTCTCAATCTTCTTCATCCAACAGCTCAGTCGTAAACCGCTACTACTTGCAAATGTGTAAAAGGGAGGAAGTAAGTACAGCAGTTTTATGTCATCCAGTTTTACGACTATGACAGTATAGGCGGTATTAAGACTCCGTATTATGACCGAATAGAAATAACTACGTACTCGACGAGATTATAACTAACCTCGAGAGACGAAGAGCACCGGAACCTATTTCTCTTCATGTATCCTAATGTATTAGAAACGACGGATTAAACCCTCAATTAACACAATTTATACAGTCTTACTGATTGCGAATTCGATCAAGATACTTTTACTGTTCATAAAGTATGAAACAACCCGGGGTGAGAGTTTTAATCGAATAAAAAGAAACCAGATTCTGCCTCCTTCGTTATTCTGTCAAATTAATTCAACGAATCCAACGAGACAGTCTCTGCTCCTCAATTAAAAAGGCAGAGGCGATTTAAACATTTTTTTCTTCTCAGTCCTATTTTCGAAGTATTTTCATAAATTAATTGAAATTTATGTAATTGAGTGATTAAGACTGTTGTCTGTTAATTGAAAAAAGGAATAATGCATAAATTTCAGTAGGAATAGTACATTGTGTATCAAGTGCGCAAAACACTATTTTTCGAGTGTGAAATTTGCAGTACGAGCCGAAGGCGAGTGTACTGCAATCACACTCGCCAAAATAGCCTTGCGCTCGTGTTGCACACGATTTTTTTCTCAACACCTGGTCTGCAAAAATGCCTCTTTTCAGACCGAGTGAGCGGGCGCAAAACGGAACTTTGCGCCCGAGGGCAAGAAAAGAGTCGTTTGCGCCCGCTTTAGGCGGGCGCAAAGCACTTTTCCGCCCGAGGGCCGAAAAGATCTGTTTTGCGCCGACTCAAGAGGTATGAAAAGTGGCATTCTGCGACCGGGTGTGAGAAAAGTGCTTTTCTGCTCCAGATTTCGTCAACTCTTTTCCTTCTGTTCGTTTGTTGAAAACTATAGTTTGCTTTTCGCCTCATGCATCGCGAGTAAATTTCGTTGATTTTATTTTTGTCGTTATGTATGTAGCATAAAAAGAGAAGGAAGAAAAAAAACTGAGTCTCTTCAAAACTAGTTTTGTCTTCTAATTTCTTTTTAACATTCAACCTTTTTCTTCTTTCTTTTTTCCTTGTTTCCTTGTTTCTTCTCTTTTCCGGTTTCAAATGGGAAATGAAAAGCTAATTCCTACGCTCCTGTGCAGCAGCCACTCCACCTGCTGCACCCAACGAATCGCCTTGTACCGAGACTAGTCTGAAAAGAATATCCCATCTTCTCATTTATTCCTCGGTTTTATATCCCAACAAATGTATGTATACGAACCTATTCGTTTACTACCTTATTTCGAACCTTGAGGTTGTACCAGCCGCACAAGAAACATAAAATAAAACCTCACTTCCGGATAACAAGAAGAAGAAGAACAAGAAGAAGAACCTCAAGAAAGTTGGAATGGCAAATAAATAAAAATAAGAATCACAACTCAAACTGAATCAAACTCAATTAATTTAAGAGGACAAACTCGAAGATACTGTAAAAGAATCTTTATAAACTTTTAATTAAATCCATCAGATTGATGAACAAATGTTAATAGTTTTTTCTTCTTCTTATTCTCTTTCATTAATTTTATGTTGGATCTTTTCAATCTTCATAAAAAAATATTATCAGAAATATCAGAATCCTTTCAAAAGAGGAAAAACTGGAAGATACAATTTTCAATTAAATACATCAGATGAATGAATGTTAATCGTTATTTTTCTCTCTCGTTATTGTCTTTCATTGATTCTGTATTCTTTTAATCCTAATCCTAATAAAAAAATCTCAGAATTCACTATAATAATTCGTTCTTCTTTTCTTTCCTTCAATCCAGTGAAAAAAGCCCGTTATTAGGTGCCATTCATCGGTGATGGGTACCAGTTGTCGATTTAACCCTCAGCCATTGAGGACTCGAGCTTTAGGTAACGACTTATTTTTCGCACGTTTTTCGTGTCGATTCGAATAACTTAACCAACGGTAATGAGTCCCCCGATTTTCCCCTGACCTCCGCGAATCGATGCGAATTAAAGCTCGACGTCGACAGGTTTCGGTGTTCACGGTTCGCGACGCGAGATAAATTTATCACTCTTCGGTTCGTTTTTTTTTTTCATCCCTCTTTTGCTCTGAAAAATAGAGGGGGGAATATTCTTTGGAGCTTAAAAAATCATGAAAATGATGAAAAACAAATTTAATTATCATGTCAGTTAGATATGACCATTTTATGAAATTGATCAGATTCAACACAAAATTGTATGAAATTTCATTCACATCACATGATTTAATGGGTAGAAAATCGAGATAGAATTTTTAATTTCAATCCAATTATACAAAAATGATTTGGAAGTTATTGAGCTATGGCCACAGAGTATTTTCCTTTTACTACTCATGTTTGGAGTGAAACTGAAGAACCTATCGACCGGAAATAGCGTTTTATCGTTGCGTCGAAACGGAAATTGCGCTTTTGGTAAATGAGAGAGAAAATGTGGGTTCTAGGTATTCGAGATAAACTTGAAAAATTGAAGTAAAGAAACCAACCCGGCGTTGCGTGGGGGTACTTTTTCCTTTTTTTTCTAACTTTTTCATCCCTCGGGTCAAAGAGGCGTCATAAAAGTAAAATTCAGCGTCTGGCACAACCCCGAGGTTGCGATTGCGATACCTTAAAACGTCGAACGATTTTAACCTTTTATTTTTCTTTTCTTCTTCTCGCTCTCTCGAACCTTTACTACTTTTATCTTCCTGTGCTTTTTCCTTACATTCGCTTTCTTTTTCTTTTTCTTTTTCTCTCTTTCCCGGCGACAAGGTAAATAAAAGAAAAGGAAACAAACGGCAATAACAAATAACGATTGGCCTTTCGAACCGAGTAGAACGTACGACCCTGGTACTGCTGTTGGTGCTGCTGCTGCTATGGGTGACCGTAATCTTTAATGCCACGTCTACGGGGATTGACTTTACGGCCCTGTGTGGCTGCCGGTATATAGGGACGATAAAGGATATGGTGTCCGGTGGTTGTATGGATAACAACGCATTCGCACCTGGCGGTGAAATTGATCCTTCAAATGTTGCCGAGGTCGGATTTCCATCAAAAACAAAGTTTTGTTTAACTTCCCGTCTCTCTGTTTTCAGAAAAAAAAGGAAGTTATTGTGATCAACCCGAAAATGAAAAGTTGAGTTTTCACTAAATCTTCACGTTTCGAGGTCCAAAGAATCACCTCCCACTATTTTCAGTTTGACGTCTGGGTGTGTGTGTGTGACCACATTTTTGTCCGCGCGATATCTGGAGAACGCGTGGTCGGATTTCGATCAACTTGGGCTCAATCGACGGGGCTTTTCTTAACTTAGAACTGATTAGATTTTGGCTTCGATCGGATTAGTACTTTTTGAACCATTCAAATAACAAAATTCTAAAAAAACGCAACAAAAATGACGATATCTTGAGAACGAATCAACGGATTTCAATGAAATTTGGTACCATATGGTTTTTTTGATCGCTGATCACGAATCTGAAGTCAGTTTTGCAAAATTTTCATTTGGCGTATTCGATATGCTGCAAAAAAACTAAAAACATTTGGATTTGGATGAAACTTGGTACTCGTAGGTTTTTTGGGTCACTGATCACGAATCTGAAGTCAGATTAGCGAAATTCAAAATGGCGAGTCCGATTTGCTGGGAAAAATACTAAAAACATTCGAAATCTCACGGAAATTTGTACTCGAAGGTTTTTTGAACCGCTGATCGAGAATCTGAGGTCAGATTTACAAATTTCAAAATAGCTGAGAACAAAATAAATAACGGGAAGTTCGAAGGCTGGCTCATAGTCAGCCCAAACCCGCTTGTTTCTTTTTATAATTATTGAATGATCAGAAATGTTCGTATCTTGTGATGATATATGAAAATTAATCGGGAGAATTTATTGAAACTAATTAACGTAAGTGAAAAAATGAGGGAACAATGTTTTTTTTTTCACTCAGATTGAAATTAATTTCTATACAAATTTTATGAATTATTCTATAAATTTTCTCTAAAATTGTTTTATTGCGTAATAATTCAATAATTTTAAGAATGGAATAATTATATTTTTCTTCTTCAAGTCTTTAGTATCCGTATAGTCATGTTTATGTGATGATATAAATATGGATAATTGATTATTGGATGCATTCTACGAAGTTTGGTTCTTTTTTTCTGAGTCTATCTTTACCTTCGAAGAAAAGCAATATGTACTATTTTTCCTTTTCTTGCTCAAGAATTCCACACATGTAAGGTTTCAATTATTTCCAAACTACGGACTACATACTCTTCCCACTTTTATTATTATCATTTCATAAACGAATGCACAATGGACGGTATAACTTTTACAGCATTAAAGCCTGTTGCAGCAGTGTCGAAATGTTTTACACACTATTTCCACGATTCTGCCATTCCTAGATATTAAAAAATAATAATGATAATGATAAAAATTGCGAATCGATGGATATTGCCATAGCCTCTAGATTTTGACGAATGAGAAATTGTCCGGGAATCCTTGAAGTTATTTTCAGACCCGCTACGTAACAATTATTGTGCAATTAAAAATGTAATTTCTGCAAATTGACGAAGCTCTTTGACCCACCAGAAAAAAAGTTACATAATCGTAGAATAATTAAAATTACAATACCTAAAATCATAATCACGTGAATCTGTTATGTCAGAGTTGAATAGAATCTCGTTTCTCGGTTTACAGATCGTAATTGATGGATTGATCGATAGTCATGAGACTGGTTATTGAAATTGATTATCTCGTGAAAAAAAAGACACATGAGAAATATCTACATCTGTTATATCCCACCGATGCAATTCACTCTCATACTTTCTCTCAAAAGCCAACAGAATTTGACCCTCGACTCGACGATGATTCTTCTCAGCTAGTATTTCATGTTCTAAAAGAATTTAAGCAATCAAAGAGTCTAAGATTCTCACCCAGTGCAGGGTTTAAAAAGTTTTTGTTTTTTCTTTCAAACACTAATGAAGCCTGAATTCTCTGAAAAAAAAAAAAAAAACGCCTGGTATCATTTCGTAGCCAGAAAATTGTATTAGTCAAGATTTCATTAATTTCGCAATTTTTTTCACCTTGATATTTAAATCGCTATTTCAAAAATTGCAAATCTGACTTCAGATTTGTGATCAGTGACCCAAGAAACTGTCGAATTCTAATTTTACTCCAAATCCGTTTATCCGTTCTTGAGACATCGTCATTTTTATTGAATTTTGTCATTAAAATCATTCGATAAGTGTTTCTCTTTCGCGCCACGTCGTGACGTCACTGTTAGGCGCAACGCGCGGCCATCTAGCGTCGTCTGTTGG
Source organism: Euura lappo (assembly GCA_018257835.1). Classification (NCBI taxonomy): domain Eukaryota; kingdom Metazoa; phylum Arthropoda; class Insecta; order Hymenoptera; family Tenthredinidae; genus Euura; species Euura lappo. The sequence continues at coordinate 192,115 of JAEUYN010000906.1, read as the reverse complement.
AATCCGCGTCTCACTCGACCCTCCGTTTCTCCAAGTTTTTCCTCGTTTAAGGTGGTTAGGTTAGGTTAGGTTTTTTGAATATGGCGGTAAAATAGTGAATTCAGACGTCACTATCGATCAAAATTGCGGTTGACCCTTTTTGCAACCAATTTTGATGGAAAAGGAAAATGATTGAATAATAAGAAAGCTTCCTCAGATCGAATCTCAACGAACATCCATGATCAATGGGTGCGTGATGGATAAATACAATTTTTTCAAACTATAAGAATTATAGAATCAACTTCAGGTGACTGTAAACAGCAATTGAAAATTATCGGCACGTGACGTCAAACAGTACCTCGGCCGCCATGTTATTCTGTTGACTATGGTGCTCCGCAGCGCCGCCAGACGGTAGAACTGTGCGTGTGACGTCACACGCGACCGGGAAATTCAAACGCTGTATTGAAAAAACTTGATTTAGGCGTAAACCAATTATAAACAATTAGGTGAAATGTGTTTTTCGTCAATCCTAATGATCAAATTGTCGGATAACAGAATTGAAATAAAAGAAAATCATGGAATTTCCCTATTCTGGTATTTCTAAAGGCTCTCAGAGGCGTCGAGAGGAAATGTATAACTACGACGGAGCCCTCACGCACGCTCTGAAGAGGATTTGCATAATATGGGAATCGCCTATTGCGCTATACCGGCATTGTTTCGATTGTACCTAACCTGTACCTGCGGATACTTGGAGAACGCGTAAATTAGTATGTGGGAAAATTTCAGTCGCGGAAGTACATCCGAACGCGAACGTAATCCTTTAATAATAATTATACACTCCGTGCAGCATACTTTGGCCTCACTGTATGCGCAACGCCTTGTTGTATATATAATCAAGGAAACATCAAAACTGTGAATAAACAATTCACAAAAAATTCTTCAAATTTTTATCTCTCGATGAAAACACCGATTCTGATAACGATATTCAGGCACTCGATGAGAAGAAATGAAAAATTCATTTCGAAAGCTGCGTCATGATTATCATCATCGCGTGGGAGTTGGGCGAGAAATTTAAAACGCTAAATTCTGTGCTCATTTTGTACACCGGGTGTCTCGAATGACGTAGGTGCAAAAGGAATTCAGCCAATCTGTCTAAGTTGATGAGATTATTTTTTATCACGGTTGACGGGACACGATTTTTGAATAGATCCATCTTTGCTCTTATTCAGCGAAAAAGGATTTGGAAAGAGTGCAAAAAATAAGAAAAAAAATGGTTGATCCTTGAAGAGGCGAGTGGTTGAAGAGTTAATTATACCACGGCGGAGTAATAAGTCTGCAAAATGCCAGTCCGCTCCCAAGTACCGGAGGGTCGGAGTCCGCGGGATAATTTTCTCCTCATCCTTCTACTTCGACTACTCTTCCTTGGCTTCTCGGCGTCGGATAGCTCTCGGTGAAAGAAGTTGATGAGAGAATTTAAAAAAGACAAACTGGTCGTAAACGAAAGTTACATGAAAAAACAAACGATTTTTAGATTTTTTTTACTCCAATGACTCTGATAACTGCGGTAGCTGACATTCAATTTCTTTATCCATTCCTGATTGAAAAATAAATTTTTTACCTCGTTATCAGCAAAAGAGTGACTAGATTTTCGCTAAATTTCGATAACTGATCATAACTTATGATTTTTCTTTCTTAGTTTCCCTCATTGACATCATGAAAAATTGCTTTCTGAAAAAAATGAGACCTCGCGAGACAAGAAAGTCAATTTTTCCATGTGCAATGAACTAATTCATCATGCGAAAAACAATAATTTTAGCTTCCTCATGTTTCGTCTCAATATTCAATGAATATTACGCAATCATGTTGCAAATTATATGAAAGTGTCCTCAGCCAGATTTACAGACAAGTCTATAAATATCATGGATTTGTGAGAAGAAAATGAAACCGATTAAGCCGTTATTGACTGGTAGTCGATTTTTATGGTGACATGGCGTATCTCACATATATGGATTTACAGCTATAGTTGAACAGGTAACATGCCTACCTAGGTTTTTATATGTGTGTCTGCGTGTCCCGTTGAGACTGAGAAACGCGGGAATTACTAGAATGAAAGTTGACCCCTGAAGATGAGCTGACATTTCACAGCCGGTGCAGTATCTCCGCCGCTTCCTGTGCGAGGTAACGACCTCTGATTACTTGACGCGGTGCGGAAAACCACGATTTTTTAATCCACAAAAAATAACGATGATAATTATGCTGATAATAATAATGGTAATATCTAATGCAAAAAAAAAAAAGAGGAAAGGTTTTAAAATCTCGCAATATAAAATATATATATCAAGTTATGTAATAGTTACATATCTATAATCCTGAGATCATAAATTATGATTAACTGATTGATACAAGAATCGAAAATCAATTTTTGAGGCACACTAGGCATGAAAATGTCACTTTTTAACGCCTGTCTCCGGTTTCATAAAATTAGACTTTGTACAGCTAACCCAAATCACTCACACAAAAACAGTTACTGTCAAATTACTATCATGAGCCTTGGAAGTAATTTCTAGCCCATTCAGCCATCAGCCTAAAGCTTCGATGTGTTATTAAGGCGGCTCAATAGTCTTTAATTTCGTGAAACGATGCGATGCTTCTTATATTATAGTTATATATATGTTTCTCCAGCTCTAGTTGAGACTTTGCCTCAGACAATTTAGCGTCATCCGAGCTTTCTCTCCGCTCTCCTAATCCTCGGAACTAAAATTATTATTCACTGTTTAAAAACGAATGAAAAAAAAATATCGCTTCAATTTTTTTTTTCTTCATCCCCTTTCGCAAAGTTTTGTCATACTTTTTTTCTTTCAATACTCAGTTTCGCCAATTCCCTTCACCGAATAATAAAAATCGCTCTTCACAGACAAAATAATAATTCTAAGAAACACGATAGGTCAAATGAATCATCTTCCACTGATTACAATCTCGGGTTCCGACGTCCTGAATACTCTAAAGTTCACTGTCCATGCGGGGAGTCACGCTGGCTCAGAGGCTAAAGGTGTCAGGCTGAAGATCTGGAGTTCGCGGGTTCGAACCCCGCGCTGGGACCCCTGGATTTTTCGCATACTCAAAACACTGATTTTCAATTTGTTTGTCCAATTGTCCAATCAGCTACACTATAAGGTGCGAAAAAAACCATAAAAAATAATATCACTGCCTGTGCAGAATTTTCGAGCCTTTCTAACTCACCAGCACATAAAAATTCGCTCGCCACGTGTCGACGCGATAAGAGATAATTCGGGGATTTGAATTGTCCCGAAAATAGAAGGATTTTCCATGCTGATAACGGATCAAGGGAGGAAATGAATGACATGCATGAGGGCGAGATGAAATGCAAACCGAATCATAGGATTAGGCAGTGGGTCTGCGAATATCTCTCGTCGTATTTATTCATAAAGTTTGAACATTCGCGCTTGAACCCCGGCGGAACTAATTCTGACCTCGTCACGCCATTATCATCCCCCTCTGTTTATCTTATATCCATCAAGTTCGATGGTCCGAAACGTATTTGAGTAGACGAAGATGAATTATGATATGGAGTTGAATATTGGATGGTTCAGGTTAACAACTAGAACATAGATACAGTTTTGATAATTAAATGGAATCTGAGCTTCCACAGTTATTAGGAGGCAGCCGAAAATTCTTTTCTTCTTCGTTTTTTTCATTTCTGCAAAAAATCTTCACCGCCGGATTCGAATTCGCGACACGTAGTTTACTCTTTGGTCTTGAAACGCATAAATTTCACTATTCAGCGAACGGTGGAGGGATAGCTGTTGATTCAGCAGCAAATAAAATTGATGGCCAAGGGCTTTAGAACTCTCCGAATTAGAATCGATTCACCGTAGGTATAAACTAGCGACGATGCAAAGTCACGTAAATCTTATTCTCTAATTTATTCTTCAAAATTTCTCTCAATTAATTCGTTAATTTTCATTAAATTATCGGTACGTTAGAATTTTGCGTGTGTGAAATTAGATCGTCGAAGAATGTTTGATGCCGGTTATTATCTGCAAAAAAAAATCGTATTTCTGTTGCTCTGGGAATAATGAATAAAAAACGATCAACTGTTTAGAATGTAAATTTGATAATTGCGCTAGATAATTTTCAGTACAAGAATATTTCTTGCAAATAATTAAGGAGCCGTTGTATATTAAAATTATATTCTTACCCACCGGACTGTTATTCGCTTAAATTTGAAATTTGAATTCGTTACAGTTGTAAGAGCGTGAACAATTTAATTAAAGAAATGTAACGAAACAAAATGAATTTTTAGAAGAAAATAAAAGGCTGCCTAGGTCACGTTTATTAAGTTTATAATAGCGTTGAAGATTTTAACGAACATTACTTTAATTGGGCTAACAATATACGAACGAGCTCACTTTCGTAACGATTCACTCACTCAATTGTGGAAACGAGATAAACGCGTATTAAACAATTAGTGAAACAATAAATAAAAGAAAAAAAAAGGAATCAGAAGACTCGTTGATATCGCGAAGCCGAGGAATACATCGAAGCCACTTTTCTGACTGAATAAAACATGCTGGCCACTGTTACAAAGTAAAAAATAATAATAATAATAAATAACTGACTTTTCCCTGACCAAATTATAATTTTTTCCCTGACTGAAATTCAAGTATGTAATTTTTAATGCCCTTAATCAATGGTGAAAGAAAATGATTTCTGAGAATACTTTTGAATGATTTCCCGGACCATTTTTAAAATCTTCTGACTCTTCCCTGACCATTTTTTAAATTTCTTTACTTTTCCTTGACTTCTGTGACCATTTTTTAAGTTTCCTGACTTTTTCCTGACTTCCCTGACCATTTTTCAAATTTCTTCACTTTTGAATGATTTCCCGGACCATTTTTAAAATCTTCTGACTCTTCCCTGACCATTTTTCAAATTTCCTTACTTTTCCTTGACTTCTGTGACCATTTTTTAAGTTTCCTGACTTTTTCCTGACTTCCCTGACCATTTTTCAAATTTCTTCACTTTTGAATGATTTCCCGGACCATTTTGAAATCTTCCGACTCTTCCCTGACCATTTTTCAAATTTCCTTACTTTTCCTTGACTTCTGTGACCATTTTCAAGTTTCCTGACTTTTTCCTGACTTCCCTGACCATTTTTCAAATTTCTTCACTTTTGAATGATTTCCCGGACCATTTTTAAAATCTTCTGACTCTTCCCTGACCATTTTTCAAATTTCCTTACTTTCTTGACTTCTGTGACCATTTTTTAAGTTTCCTGACTTTTTCCTGACTTCCCTGACCATTTTTCAAATTTCTTCACTTTTGAATGATTTCCCGGACCATTTTTAAAATCTTCTGACTCTTCCCTGACCATTTTTCAAATTTCCTTACTTTTCCTTGACTTCTGTGACCATTTTTTAAGTTTCCTGACTTTTTCCTGACTTCCCTGACCATTTTTCAAATTTCTTCACTTTTGAATGATTTCCCGGACCATTTTTAAAATCTTCTGACTCTTCCCTGACCATTTTTCAAATTTCCTTACTTTTCCTTGACTTCTGTGACCATTTTTTAAGTTTCCTGACTTTTTCCTGACTTCCCTGACCATTTTTCAAATTTCTTCACTTTTGAATGATTTCCCGGACCATTTTTAAAATCTTCTGACTCTTCCCTGACCATTTTTCAAATATTCTGACTCTTCCCTGACCATTTTTCAAATTTCTTTACTTTTCCTTGACTTCTGTGACCATTTTCCAAGTTTCCTGACTTTTTCCTGACTTCTGGTGACCATTTTTCAAATTTCTTTACTTTTTCCTGACTTCTGTGAGCATTTTTCAAATTTCCTTACTTTTCCTTGACTTCTGTGACCACCCTGTGAAATAATGTCAATTGGACACGAAAAAGAATGTGTTCAGATAATATGAAGAACGAAGTTAGTCCCAATAAATATGGGAATTGAATATCGTCTCATGTTGTCGTCTTCGCAAAGTGACTTTGTGCTCCAACATGTGACGTACCATGCAGACTTTCTCCACACACAATCACATCATCCCAGCAGACCATCGAGACCCGCTTTTAACGGCACTCAAGTCCCGAGAAGAAAGATTAAATAAGTTTGGATAAGAATCGCGAAGAAACTCCCAGTCCCTGGTTCCTATTTTCAGGGTCGTTGAAAAGCTCCGGACCCTGGCTGTTCCACCCCACGTTCATAGAATACAGATTGTCGGTTGTTCGAAACGAGGCTAGGAGCTCCGAAATTTGCATGGAAACGCGTCTCACACAATTGATACCAAAGTTTGCAGAACTGAGCGAATGTCGGGTCGCATCCGTTTCTGCGAATCCTGAACACAAAGAGGACGCGGTTTGACCCAACCAACCCACAAAGTCAACTGGCATCGAATCCGATTCGGTTATCCAATGGAATATCTGAACCCGGTTGATATGCGGAATTCGAATGTTATCGCACCACCCGGATCACCGTATGACGGATATATTCATAACAATTGTTCACGCTGCACCTGCACCAACGGAGTGATTAATGACGAGAGTGGATATCGATGGCTCGTCAGTCATCGCGATCGTACAGAAACGTACGTTTCGGTGCTAATATTTTTGTGCAAATGTACGTCGAATGGAAAAAAAAGGAGAATTGGACTGACATTTATATTCCAGTCTTCAAACTTTAACGAAGACTACAAAAAAACATTTGGCAACTATTTTATTCTCTGCTTTGAAAATTTTTTATCAGTAGGCTATGATTTCTAAAGTTTTGAACCAATTGACAGATTTTATTGACTAATTTTTTCAAAATGTGTTTATCTCTGTCTTGTCTTTTTTTTATTCAAACAATTTCAAGTTGTAAAATAATGCGAAAAAAATTCCAACTAATGTAAATTATATATATGTAGTAGTCCTAGTCATAGTTTTAGTTCAATTGACTATTTGTATAGTTCTATCGATCATAAAATGCGACTGTCGATCAAAACTTCCTAAATTTTCATCCTAATTTTGTCAACTTTGAAAAATCCCTCGTTTTTGTGGATCAGGTTCCAAATTAGACTCCATATTCTCAGCGATCACCCATCCAAGTACTGACCGCGTCTGGAGTTGCTTAACTCGGTTTATCGGTGGGACTCCGGTACCCGTCCTGCTCCAGTCCAGCCTCGTTCCGTTGAGAACGAATTTCTTGGGTCATATAGTATTGCCATTAAATTGGAGATTTTTTTCGAAGGAAAGAAGCACCAGCGAATTATCTGGGAGCTTTTTTCTTCGGAAGCGACAGTCACAGCGGAGATGAGGAAGAAAATTGTTCTTTGTAATTAAAGTGTGGGGTTCAACTGCAACGAAGCGGAGACTTTTGCTAATGATTAATTGGCGAAAGAGGATTTCCCCTCGGTATCCTCAGAGCAGCTTTGTTATTCAGAAGCATATTGTGAACTACTTCAAAGAGGCTGGGGCTTGAGACTGGAATTCAGAGTTTACAGTCGTGTAATAACGTGAATCGTTCAATTACTGATTGAATCCCCGAAGGATCGCTCGGACAGTTTTTCTTCTTTTCTCTACTTCAGTTTTTCCTTTTCATCTTCCTCGAGTCTCTCGATCGTCAGTCGCCTATTTTGTCAGGCAAATTTTCAAGCCGTCGATATAATTAAATTTTTGGCGAAAGTTTAACCTCGCGTAACCTTTGACATACAATTAACAGCCTTGTTCATACTCGCTGGGTTTCTTGCGGGGAATCCGATCGATATTCATGCATGTACGCAGGAAATAAAATAATCAAGGCCACCCAGTGAATCATTATGCAATTTGTCACACAAGGATCTAGATTCACTCTACTAAGTAGTAAGTTGGGTAAGATAATAATTGTGACAAGTGCTAAGGTTCGTGACGAGAAAAAAATAATACGATAAAAAAAACGGTAACGGGTATATAATTAAAGTGACACTGAATAATGCGGGACGGAGACACCAGTCAGATTAAATAAAGAGCGTAGAAAAGATTGGAGAAATATGTCATCGTATGATCCTCAGGAGTTAATCGTTGGTGAAATCTGGTGCGTGATTCGTGAATCTTGATGAAAACTTTGAAATATGTTAGAATTGCTTGAAATTCACTGCAAACATCATTTGAAATGGTCCAAAATTTTGTCAAACATTTTTTACATAGTTTAATAATGTTTGAACTCTTATGAAATCGTATTAAAAATTTCTCAAGTTTTTCATATTCACTTTAAACCCTTAAGATATTGGTCTTAGTTTTTCAGATCTTTTAGAATCTTTCAGAATGATTCAAACTTCATACATTGAAAGTATTAAATAAATTTTTAATAAGACTAAAAATTTTACTTAAATCTGCGATCAATCTTGTGAAGACAGTAGAAAAAAAAAACTGTCTTCATTTTCTGGAATATTTAACAAGTCCTTTGAGATTTAATTTGTGTGTATCTTTCAACCATCGTTTCTAAACTCTGAAATTTAGAAAAATCCTCTTATCCTTGAATAATTTTAGTGGAATTCTGTGATCGAGTCGAAAAGATTTCCTGATTACGTCAGGATTATAATTTTCACCTGTTCGTTGTATAAATTGATAAACTGACGTATGCGTTACGTATATCGCGGAAGAGTCATAATTCTGTGTACCTATGTTTCTTTTTTCTTACCATGAGAAGAAAAAAATTGTATCTATGTGAAGGAAAAAATGATCAAATTAATGAAATAGGTATTTTATCGCCAATGTAGTGTCGTGTGCATGCAGACAGTATTAAGAGTGAAAGAGTCCTGTGCTGGGTCGGCCAGACTCCATAGAATGTATCCGAGCTAGTAAACGTAAAGAAGCACGTAACAGCAGTAAGCAGGTAACAATTACTCTCCCATAAACATATTTTACTTTCTCTTAATTACCTTTGTTCTGTCTTAACCATGCAGAAAATTTTACTCTCAGTCAAACACGTCTCATAGACGCGATTGGCGTAACGAATCTAACGTCGAAAATATCAAAATCGAATCTAGAATTGTGAGAAGAATTTTTTTATCCGAATTTTCAAAAGTGGGGGACGACCAATAAGCACCGATATTTCACGCTGGTTGGATCCAATTGATCAAGCTGTGAGTTCCGTTGGTTGAATTCCACCCACTGGACTTTGAATACCCTCGACGAGTATTGTCAATCAGTCGGACAAATAAATCTGAAGGACCCTTCAATTTCTAGAGTGGGTATCGATTACGTAGAATAAAATTTATTGAAGAGTATTTTTCTCGTTACGCTGTTTTGATTGTCCTAATCAATGAATTCGGCGTCTCAACCCTCGACCATCTTATTCAGAAATGGTTAAAAGTCTCTTTTGTTTGATCTGCTAATTTATTTTTATTCAGCTCGAATTTTAATGATCCGTTGAATACATTCAAGTCACAGAGTTCAGGATTGTTGAAGGTTAATTAAATGAGGTTGAATAATAAGATCTGATAAGACAGCAGAGATTTTAAGGATTTTGAACCATTTTCGAAGACTTTCTGATGAATTTGAAACTATTGAACAATATTTTGGGAATATTGAAGTATTTTTGAACGATAGAGATTTTCAGAAAAATTTTCGTAAATTTTAAAAAATCCAAAGAGTATCCTTCTTTTCAAGTAAAATTAAGAGATACTCATAGATTCAGGATTTCGGAGTATTCTCAAAGACTGAAAAAAATGACCAAAGATTTTTTGCGAGATTTAGAAAATTCAAGATTCCTCAAAAATTCGTCGTCTATATTCCGCAGTATAAAAGAACGTTTTCAATTTTTTTTTCGTTCCTTCTAGACTTTCAATTAGTAGTCTCAATTAGGGAAATCCTGCGAAGCTTTGATTATCATTTTTGACGAAAAAGAAAAAATATCGCGTGCCTAATGACATAAGGTCGTAAGCGCCAACATACGACTTTTTGCTCGTCGTAGCGGCAAAAGGGCGTATAATTTTTTTGTTATCATAATTAGACTAAAAACACGAAGATTCGTTCATAAACGTTAAAATTGAATACTAGGTCAATTAAAAGCAGAAGGTCGTATGTACTGGCGGATACAACCTTTCAGTCCTAACTTCGCTTAAAAAAAATGGTTTCCATTAATTGCAGAAGGTCGTATCCGCCAATTTTTTTTTTCAATTAATTTTCGTGAATTCGTCAATAATGGCAGAAGGTCGTATCGACTGGTAGATACGACCTTTTTGAATTAATGAAATTAAAGAAAAAGTACCTCGACTAATTGCATATGGTCGTATCCGCCAAAATTATTCTCGCTGTAGGTGATGTCGTTTATCCGAGTTTTCACGTGTTTTTACACCGATTTGGAAAAATCATGAAAAATGAAGAAAAAAAAAATTGGAGATACGCCCTTCTGCTTTTAGCTGCGAATATTTTTTGTCGAATTTTTCGAAACGATCGTTTTTTCGATTTATCTTTGCGTTTCACGAGTTTTTACACCGATTTGGAAAAATCATGAAAAATGAAAAAAAAAATTGGAGATACGCCCTTCTGCTCTTAACATTCATTTTTTATTTTTCTAACGAATTGTAATGAAAGAACGACGTATCCGCCCAACTTACGACCCTTTGCACTTACATTTCTCGATCTCGTTATTTCAATTGTTTCAATACGTTTTGATCACTTTTAGAGCGAATGGCGAAAAAAAAAAAAAAATTATACGCCCTTTTGCCACCAAAATCGTGTTTTTGGCGCTTACGACCTTATGTCATTAGGCACGCGATATGATCTGATTATTTCGAGCTACTCTACATTATAGGCATGTAAAAATTGAGGAAAAATCATTTTTTCTTCGTTGTTAGGGATGAAATAACAATTAGTCCATCGCTATTGTTAACCACCAGCCATTTAACGCGGCTGACTAGACACTATGTTACTATGAGGTTCGCTACTACGCAATCCCTGATCTTCCTGTATAATTAATTCTGACGCCTAGAACACTACCGCGAAGCGAAGACCAACTTATAACATTGTTTCGTGCTTATAGGGAGAATTCTAACTTCCAAAGTGCTTCCACCGCAGCCCCTTTCAAGCAATGGCGGGGCAACATCAAAATTGTTTGATTTTCGGTAAGACGTTCGAGGGATCGAGTCTGACGATTTTTTTCATTGTTCTTTCATCGATGGTTCAAAAATCGACCAATGATTTTATCTCACCATTTTTTGCACTGGTCAATTTTTTTCTTTCAGAGACTTTACGATAATTTTCTGTGATTATTCCACCTCATCTAAAGTTAGAACCTTGTCAAAAATCTTTCTTTCCTATTTTTTTTTTTGCAGTGTTTGAAAAATCTTCAAGAATCAAAACGCCGTGTTGCAATGTTTGAGAAAATTGTCCAAAAATGAGCAAAAATTCTTTGGTAAATGTTTGAAATTTTACAGATATCGCGTGCCTAATGACATAAGGTCGTAAGCGCCAACATACGACTTTTTGCTCTTCGTAGCGGCAAAAGGGCGTATAATTTTTTTGTTATCATAATTAGACTAAAAACACGAAGATTCGTTCATAAACGTTAAAATTGAATACTAGGTCAATTAAAAGCAGAAGGACGTATGTACTGGCGGATACAACCTTTCAGTCCTAACTTCGCTTAAAAAAAATGGTTTCCATTAATTGCAGAAGGTCGTATCCGCCAATTTTTTTTTTTCAATCAATTTTCGTGAATTCGTCAATAATGGCAGAAGGTCGTATCGACTGGTAGATACGACCTTTTTGAATTAATGAAATTAAAGAAAAAGTACCTCGACTAATTGCATATGGTCGTATCCGCCAAAATTATTCTCGCTGTAGGTGACGTCGTTTATCCGAGTTTTCACGTGTTTTTACACCGATTTGGAAAAATCATGAAAAATGAAGAAAAAAAAAATTAGAGATACGCCCCCTTCTGCTTTTAGCTCCGAATATTTTTTGTCGAATTTTTCGAAACGATCGTTTTTTCGATTTATCTTTGCGTTTCACGTGTTTTTACACCGATTTGGAAAAATCATGAAAAATGAAGAAAAAAAAAATTGGAGATACGCCCTTCTGCTTTTAGCTGCGAATATTTTTGTCGAATTTTTCGAAACGACGTCAATTTCGATTTTTCTTTGCGTTTCACGAGTTTTTACACGGATTTGGAAAAATCATGAAAAATGAAAAAAAAAAAAATTGGAGATACGCCCTTCTGCTTTTAGCTCCGAATATTTTTTGTCGAATTTTTCGAAACGACGTCAATTTCGATTTTTCTTTGCGTTTCACGAGTTTTTACACCGATTTGGAAAAATCATGAAAAATGAAAAAAAAAAAAAAATTGGAGATACGCCATTCTGCTCTTAACATTCATTTTTTATTTTTCTAACGAATTGTAATGAAAGAACGACGTATCCGCCCAACTTACGACCCTTTGCACTTACATTTCTCGATCTCGTTATTTCAATTGTTTCAATACGTTTTGATCACTTTTAGAGCGAATGGCGAAAAAAAAAAAAAATTATACGCCCTTTTGCCACCAAAATCGTGTTTTTGGCGCTTACGACCTTATGTCATTAGGCACGCGATATCACTTGCTTACGTCACGTCTGATAAGGACACTGTGTTACTATTTCGAATTGTTATCAGTTCCGATAACGGATAATCGAGTTTTGATTGGACGAGGGGCCTCAGGGATACCCGAGTGACCGCGTCATCGATTAAAGAATGGAATTTGTTAAAAAAAAAAAAATAAAAAAATCACTGCCGAAACCCGGGATTGAACCGGGGACATTTAGATCTTCAGTCTAACGCTCTCCCAACTGAGCTATTTCGGCGGATGAAAGACTCTCGGTACTCTGGTTACTGGTAGTTCGTAATCAACGATAAGCCGAGATTTGGAGTAATTAATTTTTTTTTTTTTCACACAAAATCCACATTTTCTATCTAAATGGAAACAAAAATCTGAAATTTTGATATTTTTTTTCAAAAGGAATCATCAATTTATTTTCGAACATTGATTTTGAAAATATTTGTGAAGTATTGGAATTATTATTTTGTTCACAAAAATCGATAATTAACGACAAAATTAATGAAAGTCGGACAAAAATTTTGCATTTTTCAGTCGTTTGAAATTATATTTTTGCATCGAATCATCATTACTTTTTCTCTTTATTGATCATCGATAAAATTCATCGAACAAAACATCGATTACAAATGAAAATCTAGAATTCTTATTTGACCAAATTTTCAATCACCGTAAAGTATTAATTTTTCCGATTATAAAATTCCAGTGTTTCAGACGCTTCTTCAATCATCGATAAAAAATGATTAGGGTGTCATGTGATGGTGTTTAATTTCCATGAAACAGGAAGAAATTCTGAATAACTGTTCCATTTGTAGTAAATTATGACAAAGAGTTGTAATTATAACAATTAATAACGAACCAGGATTGAGGAGAGGAGGGTAAACATAACTTACGTCCCAATTTCACTAATTCGGTATATTTATTGATGTGCATGTAGCTCCATATTCCTGGTACAAAGCTGAAAGCTGCATCCACGTTTGTCCAATTAGAGAGTCGGTTTGTGTGACTCGTTGACTGATTCGTTACTGCACTATGTGCACTAATCAAATTGCATTGTAAACACGCGAGGGTAAATGGAAGTGGAATAATTCGCGAAATTGGAATCCATGTGAATTTAGACGAAGATTAATGTATTTTCATCGCGGTTCTATTATTTTCTACGAACGTGGATCCATCAATCTTTGTTAATTAATTACCAACTAGGCTCCCGAGGTATACGCGATAATTTATCTTGCGTAAAACTTGAGAAACTAATAAGGTCAAAATTAGGAGGAAATAAAAATTCGCCATTTTAATTATCTCGATGAATTATTATTGACGTTGGAAAATTTACGAAATTAAAATTCTTTATTCGATGTCAAAGTTTGAAAAATTTGCGAATTTTTATTAATCGTTGAGATTGGATGCTATAACATTTTCTTGATTATTGTTAGAAGTCGAGAATTCGCGATTTTTTATCAACCGTTCAAATTGAATTATTCGCAATTTCCAATACTTAACTCTTGAAAATTATGAATGAAAAAAACAGAAACGCTGTTTCATCAACATTTGCACTAATTATTCTTGACCAAACTTCAAAATTAATTGATTGAATCAAATCGAAATCAAATCAAATTGAATCATTCGCAATTTTTATACATTCATTATAAAATTGTTAAAATTCGCGAGTTCCAATTAATTTTTAGAATAATATATATAGTTTGAAAAAAACGCTTTTTTGTAAATTGTTGAAGAAAATGAAGAATCAAAATTTGCACCGATTATATTCTTGGCTAGTCTTCAAAATTAATTAGACCAGAGCCTAATTATATGAATTTCGTTTCCATTTTGTACTTGTTTCATCCGTCAAAAATCGGCCATTCATCATCCGGCCATGATAAAGCGGTGATTAAATTGACGCAATACTTTCTCTTTCGGACAGTCAAGTCTCACGCGTGGCATAATAGCTATGCTAAAATCCGAAGCTGTTACAACACATAAGATATGAGATATACATGATTATAAAATATGTTAATTAATTAGATCGATTGAGGTGAAAATTATCAAGTTCACCGGATTAAAAATTCGCCTGTTGTCACACAGAGAGATGAAATAAATCCAAATTTGGGGACAAGACTTTGGCTCAGTTGCAAAAATGTATCGATTTTCTTCGAAATTGTTTCACAGAGTCTTTTTGAATAGTTTTGAATATTAAAAAGGGTCGACTTGTTTTGGCAGCTAAAATGTCACCATTTTTTCTCTTTCGACCTGTCTTTGAAAATGTCTAAAATCTGACTTCAAATTCGGAGTGATCAGTGACCCTAAAAACCTTCGTAGTCATCAAGTTCCAAGAAAATCGACAAACCTTTGGTTGTACCTTTTTTTTTGTACATTTCATCCAACATTGTTAATTTTACGTAATAAGACCCTAAAAACACTCATTAGTCATTTTGGCTGAAAAATTGGATGATAGTTGTTCAGATCGATGATCAATTGAAAGATTTTGTCTGTCGATCTCCCAGCCGATTCCAGATCGAAGAAAAAAAAAATGGTGTTCAAATATGGTTGTGCTTTACGAATATCAGCAGGTGTAAATCAGATTATGCGATCTCTTCTTTTCACTGCTGCGTTATAATTCTTTCACGTGATGGTTTCAAATTTTTCCCACGCTTTTACCAGCCTCGACATTTATTTCGTAGACTGTAAGAAAAAAATGAGAGAGAGAGAGAGAGAGAAGAAGAAAAAGAAGGGAAGAAATAAATCTCAAGAGGAAATTGAGGAAGATCGTTTTCCGGTACTGAAACTCAAGCAAAAAAGATTCCCATCACATTTTCGAATACCTATCTCGATGATTTTTCATTTTTCTGATCTTACTAAGCATAGAAACACCTGGAATATGTTGATTTTTAACAGTTATTTCGTAACAATCAAGACATAAGTGAAAGCGATGCGTCAAAGGGAGAAAAAAGTATATTATCTCTTCTTCAAAATCGTGCGAAAAAGATGAGCACATCGAATCTATATCATAATGTATATGAAGAAATCTCTGGCGCATGAATAAATTGACAGAAAAAATTTCACTGCAGAAAATTGAAAAAGGGAATCTACAGATTTTTTTAGTGTATTTTTGGGTTTCGAAGATCCTCGTCGATTGAAACAAGATCCATAAAAATCCGTTCATTGGTTCCCAAGATGGATGAGATCTAGTGAAGAAAAATCAGTTTCCTATGTTCAGTGGGAAATCAAAAAAATCGATGAAAGGAATTTCGAGTTGTTGTCTTATTTTTTCGATAGTTTAAGAAACCAAAAGTCAGCAATAAAAAAAAAAGGTGTGAGACTATCCTTCGGGAAAAACTCTTGAAACAATCACCGTCACTTTTATGCTTAGAGAAAAAAAAAGTGACCTGTTTAATTGTTTCTGTGTAATGAAATGAGGCCACGAGGGGCTCCCGGTTGCGAGATCGGTCGTAAACGATCTGACAATTGCGTCGATCGGTTATGCCAAAGAACCAGATCTCGATTTCATAATGATTGAATTACATTACAGTCCGTTCGTCCACGTGGTATTCGGTAGTGGTTTGAGATTTATAATTTTTGTGTACCTAATTGCAATACTTTTATGCTAATTATTATTGAGCCTGAAGTACGAAACCGATTGTGCCGATTGTTATAATTGTCTGAAACGTTTTAAGCAGGCAGAAGTCGCCCCCATTGTTACTACATATATTGTCATATAATTATATGCACATAATAACGACGAAGTGTATATATTATTACGCGTGGAGTGGTGATAAATATGCATGAACGGATAGGAGAATATGTTGTTGCATAAATTCATGCATCCGTAATGTAATATCAATATGAATTTTCAAGAGGGTATCGATAATTGCTTTATAATGAAACTCTTTGTGCCAGTAAATTGACGTTTTATTAATTAAAATTCATATTTCACGTTGGAAAATCTCTCTTGTCTATTTTTCAATTTGTTCTTTATCGATTGTTAATTATATTCTATTTTCTCTTTGTTCGCAGGAGGCCTCAGCGGAAGATCAACGCGGGACAATGAGTCCCAAATTATTGATTCTCTTCTGTGAGTTGAATCGATTTTTTATTGTAGAATTAAATATAGATATAAAGTTTTTTTTTTTATTTAAAAAAATTTTTTTGTTCAAATTGTCTGAATGATTTAGAATTCGTTTAGATTCCTGATTGAAAAAATGGCCTTTTTATGCTGATTTGTAATTTATGTAAAAATTGCTGAAAATTCTGTAATTTCTATCAATTGTTTGATTTGGCAAACTAGCTACTGAAAAATCTGCAGCGATTGTGAAAATATTCAAATTTATCATTGGCAAAAAAATGTCCAGATCCCCAATTTCTAATTGTTGATTTGAAGTTTGTGAAAATTCTTCCTTTTCTAGCAAATTTAACCCCCTTTTTTGCACGAATAATCAATGAACGCTAATTTTCAATGACTGATTCAAAGTCGAATGATTCCTTCCTGTTGTAATTTTGTAAAATAGAAAATTTTGCATATTTGATTTCGTTTCGATTGATCATGAATGAGGCTGTCCGTCTGCAATGTGCTAGCGAACTTTCCGAATAAGGTGAGTAGTAGTTGGGTTATACGAGGTCAGGTGAGAGCGGTGGATACCGAGATCCCCACAAAGGCTCATCTCCGTTTGAAAATCCGTATGTTGAAACCGTGTGTATGTGATGCAGTGTGATACCCGTGTTACGTACGTATACTAACCCAGATTCGAAGGAGAACATCAACCGGAGGAACTTTAACGCCCTGGCTGTTGATATAGGTACCGACCCATTGTTTTCGCCCCACAGTAATTGGCACATCCAAGGCCAGGATATTACTTATTATTGGGCTGCAAGGTTCTACGGAATTCATACAAGCCGGACCAGATGCCACCGGACCGTTAAAAGAATCCGAAAAAAGAAAAAAAAAACGTTCACTTCACAAGTAAAAAAACAAAATTATCGTTTATGTAAATTCTTTCATTACGACTCTCACAGTGACCAGATCGAAAAATGTTTCAAACAAAAAGTGTTCGCTTTGAACAGTTTCACAACTTTTGTTGGAACTATTTTTTCATACAATCGATATTTGAAGAGATATACCATTCTAAAGTCCATCGAATCATTTTCGTCAATTTGTACACAGCCCAAATTATAGTTTTTTGTAAATTCGTTGATTATGACTCTCACAGTGACCAGATCGGAAAATGCTTCAAACAAAAAGTATTCATTTTGAACAGTTTTAAAACTTTTGTTACAACTATTTATTTATACAATCGATATTTGAAGAGATATACCATTCTAAAGTCCATCGAATTATTTTCGTCAATTTGTGCACAGCCCAAATTATAGTTTTTTTGTAAATTCGTTGATTATGACTCTCACAGTGACCAGATCGGAAAATGCTTCAAACAAAAAGTATTCATTTTGAACAGTTTTACAACTTTTGTTACAACTATTTTTTTATACAATCGATATTTGAAGAGATATACCATTCTAAAGTTCATTATTTTCGTCAATTTGTGCACAGCCCAATTCGTTGATACTTTGAAGAGATATACCATTCTAAAGTCCATCGAATTATTTTCGTCAATTTGTGCACAGCCCAAATTATAGTTTTTTTGTAAATTCGTTGATTATGACTCTCACAGTGACCAGATCGGAAAATGCTTCAAACAAAAAGTATTAATTTTGAACAGTTTTACAACTTTTGTTACAACTATTTTTTTATACAATCGATATTTGAAGAGATATACCATTCTAAAGTTCATCAAATCATTTTCGTCAATTTGTGCACAGCCCAAATTATATTTTTTTGTAAATTCGTTGATCACGACTCACACAGTAACCAGATCGAAAAATGTTTCGAACAAAAAGTATTCCTTTCTAACAGTCCTACAACTTTTGTTTCAACTATTTTTTGATAAAACTCATATTTGATGAGATTAATCATCCTAAAATGTATGAAAATCTTCGGTACTCGTAAATGGGAATAACATTAAGTCACACATATTTATTATGACTACATGACAGTTGACACCTCGCACAGTGATTTGATGAAAAAATGTTTGGAACAAAAAGTGTTCCTTTAGAATAGCTCTAAAACTTTTGTCCGAAGATTTTTCTTCTCCGACTCGTATTGAATGAAATATATTCCAAAGTAGATAAGAATGATTTTGACCGGCTCTTTTGCGTTTGTAATTCGCGCGGCGAACCGAGCTTTCACCTAATAATTGATTCAAATTACTGACACAACGCAGTTAACAATGCGGAGTATTTGTTATTCAGGTTTTGAAGTTGTTTGAATATTTAGTTCAAGGTTCACTCGATTCAGCGATTCAAATACTCTTATTACCAAACATAGTTGCTCTTGGTCGGGTTTCTCCACGATTGAATTTCCGGTTAGAATTCATCATTCAATTCGATCATCGTAACATAAATTCTTGAAAATTATTCATAATGATAGAATTATTGATCGTTAGTTTATTCAAACGACGTAACTTATAAGTAACTAAAAGTAGAAGTTAGAAGAAGTGGATAGAAAAAAAGCAAACTTTATTTTCCCTATTTTTCTACTTCAAAAAACTTTCATCCAAGAGCCGTTCTCCTTCGTTCGTTGAAGAAACTGACTTTTTTTTTGTTTCGTTTTTTGCGGATCAGAATGAAAATCGTAATTCCCAAACGTTCCTAGAATACTTATACTTACACTTTTTTTTTTTTCAACCAACTTTACAAACTTTTCTTCTTTTATTGGAAAAACTTTTTTCCTCAACGTCTCTACAAAGCGAATTATAAAAGAATAAATTTTTTTAATTAATCCGATTACGCCGCAAATTGAATCGCGAATTTACAAATTTATTTAATATCGTTATTTATGAACGTAATATGCGATTAAAAAAAAGGAGGAGGGGGTGGATTTTCGTTCAACTATCAACGATGCGCAATCGGAAATTAATTTGATTTTAAAATTGTGAATAGCTTGCAGAGATTCGACCAGAGCAATTAACACCTGGGTCCCATCCCACGTTTGAACCGATTAAATTCTCACCCCTGGGAAATTCACTGACTGCCCGGAATTCGCTCTGCCAAACATACCACTTCATTTTTAGCTACCCCCATACTACCGCCTCTATCGCACGAATCAGCAACGGAAAATAGTCACGTTCAGATTCTACCCTCCTATTTATCGAGCTCAAATTCATCTCTGAAGGATAAAAATTCACCGGGTCATACAGTGCGAAAAAAATCAAATTTCGCCAAAAGTTTCGCCGATTTGATAACAATAATGCATCGATTTCCTTGGAAATTTTTCTTAATTGGTTCTTTGAGTCAGTGATTACGAATTCGAAGTCAAATTTCGAGAAATAAAAATAGTCGACTCGTCAAGACAGTAAAAGAACTTCCGATTTTTTTTTGTTCACTTTTTGCGGCTGTGTTTCATCCAGGATTGAACATTTTCAAAATTCCGAATCAGTGACTCTAAAAACCTTCGGGAACCAAGTTTAAAAAAAATCCATACATTTTTACGAATTCTACGATCATTTGGCAAAAAAATCCGAATTTTCGCAATCCTTTCTGCCACATTCCGTCGACCATTGCTAATTTTTCAAATCTGTCCCGAAATTCAGAATCAGCGACTCTAAAAACCTTCGGAAATCAAGTTTAAAAGAAATCCATACATTTTTACAGGTTCTACGAGGATTTGGCAAAAAAATCAGATTTCTCGCACATTTTGTCGGTCATCGTGATTTTCCAAATCTGCCTTTATCAAATTTGGAATCGGTGACCTCGAAAACACTCGGACACCAAATTCCAAGTACCTTCGCATATTTTGATGGGTTTCTCTATGTTTTGGCAAAAAAAAAATCGATGACGAGTTGTAAAATACCAAAAGGCTCGTTATACAAGTCAGAGACACAGATGGATGATTCTGGTACAAGGCCTACAGGCACAAAGTCTTTGTTACAGTCGTTTGTTCTTATCATCGATCGATCTCAAGAGTTTTGGGTCATTCTCTGGATGATAGTTCCTAGTTAGGCTATGATTAACTAGGAATATACAGATGCCAGGGGAATTTTTTAACGCTGATTACTTTGCACCGTGGGAAAAGATGGGAAGATTCTTCGATTTTTTTTCTTCTTTCTCACTCCTTCCATGAGGACTGAGGGAAAAGTTCAAGGATAATCGTGACAGTAATAAAAAAAAAGGAGGTGTAGAGACGGTATCGAAGACTTCATTATTCATTCTCCGGTAGATTTCAAGGCCAGTTTCGAGATTTTCGATTTATTATAGAACTCTGATGACTCTTTATTTTTGCAACGCATCATCTTCGAATTTCATTCTCTACAGGATCTGATATTCTGAAGGAGAATTTTTCAGATAGTAATCTGTGGTCACAGCCTTGATATTAGAGGGTATGACTACTTACTCGATATTTATGAAAGGCACAAAAGAGGAGCGGTGATTAATTATTCTCCTTGCTTGCCATCAAAGACGGAATGACCTTTATACCACATCTGAAGATGCTAATCTCCTGACTGGTGGTCGCAGTTCCTCTACAATCGAGAATTCGAATGCGAAACAAAAATATATTCTCTCGTCGATGGTCAAAAAAAAATGTGTCGTAACATTTTTTGATCGGGTGATTCAGCCAAAATTACCTCGAATGATAAAAATGGCACATTTTTTAATTTGGCGGTTACTAAACTCGTCTTTTTCAATTCACGGATGATTAATCAATTCGCAATACCAGATACAATATCAAATTTTCCTAGAATACAATTTGGCAGAATCTCATACTTCTGTCAAATTTATCTGCAAAAATTCCAGGAACACTGTGATGCTGATTACCTTTTGTACTCTAAATCCGTGATTTTTAAATATTTTCCTCTAGTAGTTAATCTGTGAAAGACTAAAAATCAATTTTTATCAGTGATACAAAAGTGGCCCAAAAACATTGGACCATATTGAAACGTGGATAAAATTTGAACGCGTCAACCGATATTCGAAAACTTTTTTTTGCCAGAAAGTAGACGATTGAAGCTTAAATTTCGCTCTTCAAACCCCGGAAAATCTCCGTCAGTCACCAAGATATACAGGCTATAAAAAAAGAAATAGTTTTTCTGAAAAGTTTTCAGAAGTATATAAGAAACGAAAACAAAAATTCTCACAACGTTGTGAGTCGATTTTTGAATGAATCAACAATTTTCCTTTTTTTGTTCCTTGAAAAATGTTGAAATTCTAAGTTTGTTGAAAAATCCTAATTTTTCAGGTTTTTAAAGAATGTAAAGCTTGATTTTTCTACTCTCACACGAGAAGTACGGTTTTTGAAAATCGTTATAAAAACGAGGAATGATTGGTAGAAAATTGATCGGACCTCGTTATAAAACGTAATTACGAAACATGCGAATCCGTTTGAATTTTCACGGCTAAGAAGACACGACGATTCGAGATTGAAACATCGTGGTATTGTTAGCAACTGCAGACGATGAATCAAGTCTTTCATAACGTCTCGAGTCGAACTGTGAAATTTTTAATAATACACACGATATCGTGAAACACCGGTCCAAGACTCGTTAGAGTATCAGATCCGTTTCCTTCCCTCCGAAATTATCCACGGTTAATTAATTATCAAATTTATTTGGAATATTTGTACCACGGAAAATTTAATAATCATCATGAAGCGATTAATTATCCTGTGAATTGTCTGTTCATTTGATGAAATCGCTTTCAATCTGAAAAGTTTGAAAAGATAAAACCGTGTGAAAAAACATTTTTTAGTTTGAAAAAAAGATATTCAGCAATTTGTACAGATTTTCCACCTTGAATTGCAAGATTTTTTCTAAAACTTTCACGGTCACGTAAAGTATGAAAAAATTAATGAAATTTTTTCTTCTTTTTGCACGGTTAAAAACCATCTTTAACGATCATTTTGAGAGCTTGACCAATGTCCTGAGTGAATTATTATCGATTATACAGCTTTTCAAAGATTCGGAAAAACTTCCCTTATCGCAGAATCCTGGTCCCGAGACTTGTCTCAATCCCAGTCAAAATGTTAATGAAATTTTCCTCGAGCCCCTCGGTACGATGATTCTTTAGAAATCTTGGTGAAAATGTCATTTTCTCCGGACCGCTGCTGCCTAAGGCGAAGAAGATAATTTTGCTGACATTAAATTCCCTCACCAAGTTTCTTTTAATCCTCAAGAAGTACTCGAGAAGAGATCGCGAGCAACGTAGAGTAAAACTCTTCTCCTCGTTCAAGAGAAGAAGAAGGAGACGAAGAAGAAGAAAAAGGAGAAGAAAAAAACGAGCAAAAGACCCTGGCGCTTATCCAACCACTTTGAATTTATTCGTGGGGTTGTAAACGTATCGTGTTTCCGGATTGGCGAGACTTCCCAACCCCCCCAATGTGACACTTGAGCCAAAATCACTGAAGGAAAGCAAATTTCTTATCGCGAGGTGGAAAATCGCTGTTTAAAGAAAGCTCGACTGTCATATCACAGAGGCGGAGATAAAATTCCATCAGATTTGATGGAATTGACTTTTGATCAGATTTTGTCGAGTTTCTTAATGAGCAAAATTATTTAAGAAAAGCCGGGCCTGTCACCCACCCCCTTCGATTTGGCTGATTTTTGGTGAACATGTTACCTACCTGGAGAGTAGTCAAAAGCCAAAATATTATGTCCCGAAAAAAATTATTGGCCGAGTTACAGTTGTTTTTCACATTTTTGACTCGAATTTGGGTATTTTCGATTATGCAAAGGTTTTTTGTACTACGTGGCTGAAAATCGGTTTCTTTATGTAAAATTGACCCAGGAACACGAATCTGGCCACAGATTTGACCTACGAAAAAAACCTACAGTAATATTAGCCAAAAACACCCAAAATTGACCAAAAAAGTCCCAAATCTTGGGGAAACGGTCAAAAAAAAATGTTTTCGTCTTTCTGAGGCAGCAATCTTGTAGGAAAAGAGCTAACGAATCCAATAACCACATTCCCAGATTTCTAGGACGAATCGTTCAAGAGATACGTGTTGTCAAAGTTGGAGAATCTTGTTTTTCTGGCAATAATGGACTTTTTTGACCTCGTTGGACAAATGTCCGACCTAAAGGCCTATTTTGCGGCATTCACCACGACTATCTAAATCGAGTATCAATAGGTTATTTTCATCAAATGAGATTCGCTAGATTCTGGTCGAAATAATTAAATTTACTTTTTCATGAAATAAAATAATAAGAACCCTTAAAAAGGTCCATTATTTGCAGAAAAATCAAGATTCTCCAACTTTGACAACGCGTATCTCTTGAACGGTTCGTCCTAGAAATCTGGGAATGTGGTTATTGGATTCGTTAGCTCTTTTCCTACAAGATTGCTGCCTCAGAAAGTCGAAAACATTTTTTTTTGACCGTTTCCCCAAGATTTGGGACTTTTTTGGTCGATTTTGGGTGTTTTTGGCTAATATTACTGTAGGTTTTTTTCGTAGGTCAAATCTGTGGCCAGATTCGTGTTCCTGGGTCAATTTTACATGAAGAAACCGATTTTCAGCCACGTAGTACAAAAAACCTTTGCATAATCGAAAATACCCAAATTCGAGTCAAAAATGTGAAAAACAGCTGTAACTCGGCCAATAATTTTTTTCGGGACGTAATATTTTGGCTTTTGACTACTCTCCAGGTAGGTAACATGCTCACAAAAAATCAGCCAAATCGAAGGGGGTGGGTGACAGGCCCGGCTTTTCTTAAATAATTTTGCTCAATTTGTATGATTCGACAAACTCTGATCAAATTTGAACAGATTCGCCAAAAATTGATGAGATTCGATTAATTTATGATTTTCTCATCAAAATTTATTTGAGTTTATAAAATTTTATAAAATCATATGATTGATATACGATTTTGTAGAGTTTAATTGAATTTGATAGAACCTCTCTGATATCATGGGAAGCGTTTCTATTTTTTTTTTTCCTCGCGGAAGTAGAAGAAGAAGAAAATCGAGATTTATCGACTGCGAGTATCTTATCACCGTGCGATATAATAGAGAATTGTCCTCACTCTATTGAGTTTCATCGTTAAAATCTAGTTTGAGGATATCAGAAGATATCGGGGACGGGGTGCCGAAGACGCAGATGGTAGAAGAAATTGATTGGAATATTCAATAAAAATAAGACAAAAAAATTAATAAAGTCTAATGGTTTTTTAAAATTAAAATCAATCGATGGAAATTCAATTAATAATTTTAAATTCATCAAAAATAGACTTGTATTCAAATTTTCTATCAAATTTCTTTAAATGCTTCTAAAAATTGCTTCTTAAGAAATCATTTTTTAAAATGACTTCGAATTCTCTGAAATCACTGAAATCTGATTCAAGTGAAATTTGTCCCTTTCACAATCAGGAAATCAATTTCAGAGTGAGATTTCTAACGACGTTAATTCCTTTGACTGATTAGAAGCACTTGATTTTTCCAACTCGCATCACATTCGAGGAAATGATCGAAAATTCTAGAACAAAATCAGAAAAATTCACACCTTCTTCAAAGAGACAACGGGAAAGACAGATTTGGGTCAATCCTATCGATTAAAGCTCACCGACAATAGAGTGGTGCTTAAGAATAGTTTTTGGATGTGTTCCATAGTATGCAATGCACATATACGTGAAATTGAAAAGCTGGTTTCTTGAACCGCGGAGCTAAGGAATTCTGGTTCAATTCGTGAAAACGTGATAAGGGATCGAATGAGGGTTGTCGGATATTTTCTATTCACCCTTCTCATTTTTTTTCCCTTCCCGAATTCGACGGACACGAATATGAATAAGAAGAACCCGAAATTCCATATAAAAAATCTTGTAAAAGAACCAGAGGCTCTTTTCCGGTCATATAAAAATCGATATTTCACCCTGAAACCGGGTTCGGTGTGGTGTCCCGAAGTCTTTTGGATGTTAGAAAAAAAATGTAAAAAAGGGATAAAAAGATGAGTAAAGGGTCGTCGAAAATATTGACATAAACCAGGAAAGGAAAATGGGAGAATAATTTCAATGGCTTGAGAAGCTTTTTCGTTCGATCCCGATATAATACCCATTGTTCAGAGTCCGGATTTTTGCCACGATTTTTATTCATTTATTTCACTATTTCGTTCTATAAATTGAGTTCGGTTCCATCAAATTCTCAATCTGCTGCTTCCAGGGTTGAGAATGATACATTTTTATCGAATATTTTTGTTCACTATGATGCTCCGGCACGTCAATTTTACACTGTCTGACGTCAGTATATATAACATCTATACACCCTACTCCAACTTTTTATTCCCTGCTTTGATGCGAATTTTATATACCGATCCATGAACGGATTACGTTCGTCGATTCGCTCAATCTCCGTTCACTCAAGATTAAATTAGGTTCTTCTTCGTGGAATTGAACTAGGGGCTTCTCAGAGCTCGTGCTTTCATTCTCAATCTTTCGTTCGATCGTTTTAGATTTTCTTCATGTCTTGAACAATGTCAGAATTCGAGTTAAAATTTTTTTTTTTTTTTTTTTGAAAGTACACTTGAAGAACAAACACGAGAATTGAAGCTGAAGTCATTCCAAGCTCGAGGCAGAGAAAAGTAGCATTTATTTGCAGTTTACCGCATACCTTGTTTCCTTCAAGAATATCCACATTCTTTTTCACATAATTCACATGCAGTGAGCCAAGCTGCACATGTGATCAACTCTATAAACTAGATCTATACGGTTATGAAGTCGAAAAATTGTCCGAAGATAAAAAATCCGAATCAAATTTGAAGATTTTCAAATGCACTATTTTTTTGAGAATCTAAAAACGTGACACAGTTGGTTCAGATTGTTCGGATTTTCCAAAAATATTAGAATGTTCTGTAAAGTTTCGCACAAACTAATGACGCACAGTAGTCATGGCGCACCGAAATTTGACACACGGTGCCATGGCACACTGAAAAATGACGCACGGAAAATTGACACACCAATCCAAGTGGCGCACGCTACTTTGACACACGAGAAATATGACACACAAAACTTGAAGTCAAATTTCAGACTTAATTTTCCCGATGCGTGACATTTTGGCGCACGAGAAATGTGACGCACGACATTTCGGCACACGAGAAAAGTGACGCACGACATTTCGGCACACGAGAAAAGTGACATACGACATTTCGGCACACGAGAAAAGTGACGCACGAAATTTCGGCACACGAGAAAAGTGACATACGACATTTCGGCGCACGAGAAATGTGACGCACGACATTTCGGCACACGAGAAAAGTGACATACGACATTTCGGCACACGGTACAAACGGCGCACGATGCAAACGCGAGTAAATATTTGGTATTGTCTGTAGAAGTCCGCCACAGTGCCCTTTCCTCCAAAATTTTTAGCAAATTTTCGAAGAACATTGATTTTTATGGAATTTTTGTTTTTTTTTAAACGAAGTGCCTATATACACAGACAAAAGTTTGGCCAGCAATCATATAACACACACACACACATGATACAACGCAGACGGTGTTCTAAGAAGGGTTAGAGAAGGTTAGGCTAGCCACTGAAGGTTAGAAAAAGTTAGGCCAGCCAATCATACAACACACACACACATGATACAACGCAGACGGTGTTCTAAGAAGGGTTAGAGTAGGTTAGGCTAGCCACTGAAGGTTAGAAAAAGTTAGGCCAGCAAATCATACAACACACACACACATGATACAACACAGACGGTGTTCTAAGAAGGGTTAGAAAAAGTTAGACCAGCAAAATTTTCATTGTCTGAGACACCTTTTATGTGCGAGTATTTTGTAGGATGTTTGTACCGTGTGCCGAAATGTCGTATGTCACTTTTCTCGTGTGCCCAAATGTCGTGCGTCACTTTTCTCGTGTGCCGAAATGTCGTGCGACACTTTTCTCGTGCGCCGAAGTGTCGTGTGTCACTTTTCTCGTGCGCCGATGTGTCGTGTGTCACTTTTCTCGTGCGCCGAAGTGTCGTGTGTCACTTTTCTCGTGCGCCGATGTGTCGTGTGTCACTTTTCTCGTGTGCCGAAGTGTCGTGTGTCACTTTTCTCGTGTGCCAAAATGTCACCCATCGGGAAAATTACCTCTGAAATTTGACTCCAAGTTTTGTGTGTCATATGTCTCGTGCGCCGAAGTAGCGTGCGCCACTTGGATTGGTGTGCCCATTTTTCGTACGCCTTTTTTCAGTGTGTCATTGCACCGTGTGTCAAACTTCGGTGCGCCATGACTACTGTGCGTCAATAGTTTGTGTGCCAATAATACCTTGACGCGATGTGATGATTTTTGGTCCAAAACGTCAGCATTTTTGTCTACTCAACAAAAACTGGCCTGAGCTTTTGGACAAAGTGCGAAATAAAGTGAGAAGAAAAAATATGCACACTCTTTTTTTCGAATCGATGTAAATTTTGGACCATTCGACGGATTTTGACTATCTTTGTTCCAAAATGTGCAAATTTTTGTCTACACTTTTATGCAATTCAAACTTTGAACCAAAAAAAGTTTGAAAAATTTGAACAAATGAGTGAATTTAGCGATCTCCAATATTTTTAGCTGAATTGTGATTGAAAAAAAAAAAAACTGTTCCTCACGAATACTTATCTTAGTTATGAATATTGATTGATTATTTCCTATCAGATTCGCGTGGTTGATTGAATTTTGGTAAATCCTGAGAATTCGTAACTTTCTTTGAATCAAGAAGCAGACATGAAACGTGACAATTTCGTAATTAGAATCTGTATCCAGTTCAGCTAATTGACGATAAACTTTCCCTGTTCCAGGCACAGCTGCAATCTGGGTGTTGGTAGCTGACTGTGAGACAAAGGTAAGATGTTCAGATGTTCATGTTCCACCAGATTATAGTGACTACCTAATTGAATGTCGTCTTGAACGTTGCCGGTAATCTCCATGCTCCATAGTTCTACGAATGTTTTCACAGACTTAGCCAGAGGCATCTTGGTTGAAATAAGGGGTTGTTGAAAAGCTGTTGGAATTACTATCTCAAGAGGAAATTAGATCCTCGAATAACTTCCCGCTGCTCTGATTAGCGGGGACTTTTAAAGCTAATTCCCAACCGAACCGTTGGAGGAAGAAAACTTGCTTCTGACAGTTTGAAATCATAAAAGGAGACGGGAAAAACGAAAAATTGATCATCGTCGACGATCAGAAAAGACTGAAAGAAAATAAACGAGAGAAAAAAAAATGAAAATTGATCACCTCTGCTAGACAGGAAACTCCATCTCTCTCAGTTTTAATTATCCGGTTTAAGAGTTTCTATAATTTCTTGGATTCGAAAGAAAAAAGAAGAGCTTCGTAGGCTGAAAAAAGAAGAAAAAGGGAAAAGAAGAAACTTTGCTAAATAAATCAGCCAGAATCCAGAATCGAGGTGAAATGATAGTAGGCTAAAGTTTGTTTAGGATCTGCGATAAACTTTGAAGTGTAACAGGTGACCAAAGTAAGCTTTTCCGATTGTTCTTTTTTCTTAAATTCTGTTTTTTCAATCTGTTCAATTTTTTCTCTCCGATTTCCTGAACCGATGCGAACACCAGGGTGTGCAGCTTATTTCATAGAATGCTAATTGCTGTGATAACAAATTTTACTGGACATGTGCAGGAGGATAATTGAGGAAAAGATCAATTAAAATTGGCTGAAGATTATGAAACGAGACTCAAGTTTTCCACGACTAGAAAATGATCGCAAAGCGTTATTCCTATAAATATCTCGAAGGCAGGAAACTAACAGGAAGATAAAATAAATTCCCAGTAGGATATATGGTGATAAATTTATAGATTATGAGCTACGGAAGAAGCCTATAATAAAGGAAATCAAATCTTCCTCCATTTCAAAACTAAGACGATTAAACTCTCCCCCACGGGGGTTGGGGGCTCGAATTGCCCACATTAAAAATGATCTACACTGTAAAAAATTATTGTGAATTTAATATATAGATATTAACTACACGAAAGTCATGTAAAATTACGAATTTGCTATAGGAAAGTGAATAGCTATGCAGGTACTTTGAATTCGTGAACGAATTTTTATTATTACTACACATTCCGTATGAATTTTACAAAATTGTGTAATAAATTCAGCGTATTTGTAAATGAATTTTACTGGAATTAATTTGACTAGAATTAATTTTAATAGAATTAATTTGACTAGGATTCATTCTACTAGAATTAATTTCACGGATTCGTTTTACTGGAAATAATTTCACGAGAATTAATTTTACTACCATTGATTTTACTAGCATTCATTTTACTAGAATTAATGTCACTAGAATTAATTTCACTGGAATTAGTTTCACGAGAATTAATTTTACTACCATTGATTTTACTAGCATTCATTTTACTAGAATTAATGTCACTAGAATTAATTTCACTGGAATTAGTTTCACGAGAATTAATTTTACTACCATTGATTTTACTAGCATTCATTTTACTAGAATTAATGTCACTAGAATTAATTTCACTGGAATTAGTTTCACGAGAATTAATTTTACTACCATTGATTTTACTAGCATTCATTTTACTAGAATTAATGTCACTAGAATTAATTTCACTGGAATTAGTTTCACGAGAATTAATTTTACTACCATTGATTTTACTAGCATTCATTTTACTAGAATTAATGTCACTAGAATTAATTTCACTGGAATTAGTTTCACGAGAATTAATTTTACTACCATTGATTTTACTAGCATTCATTTTACTAGAATTAATGTCACTAGAATTAATTTCACTGGAATTAGTTTCACGAGAATTAATTTTACTACCATTGATTTTACTAGCATTCATTTTACTAGAATTGATGTCACTAGAATTAATTTCACTGGAATTAGTTTCACGAGAATTAATTTCACTACCATTGATTTTACTAGCATTCATTTTACTAGAATTAATGTCACTAGAATTAATTTCACTGGAATTAGTTTCACGAGAATTAATTTCACTACCATTGATTTTACTAGCATTCATTTTACTAGAATTAATGTCACTAGAATTAATTTCACTGGAATTAGTTTCACGAGAATTAATTTTACTACCATTGATTTTACTAGCATTCATTTTACTATAATTAATGTCACTAGAATTAATTTCACTGGAATTAGTTTCACGAGAATTAATTTTACTACCATTGATTTTACTAGCATTCATTTTACTAGAATTAATGTCACTAGAATTAATTTCACTGGAATTAGTTTCACGAGAATTAATTTACTACCATTGATTTTACTAGCATTCATTTTACTAGAATTAATGTCACTAGAATTAATTTCACTGGAATTAGTTTCACGAGAATTAATTTCACTACCATTGATTTTACTAGCATTCATTTTACTAGAATTAATGTCACTAGAATTAATTTCACTGGAATTAGTTTCACGAGAATTAATTTTACTACCATTGATTTTACTAGCATTCATTTTACTAGAATTAATTGAGGATGACTCTATCACTCGACATCTTAGAATATAGGGAAAAAATCGATCAGGTCGAGTCAACGGAAGGAGTAAAAAAATCAACTCGATCCCATGAACGAGTCTGTTTAACGTTTCTACGACTTTTCGTCGTCTTCATCAGAAACTATAACAACTTAAAGTAGCGTAGAGATGACGAATAGTCGTAGAAACGTTAAACAGACTCGTTCATGGGATCGAGTTGATTTTTTTACTCCTTCCGTTGACTCGACCTGATCGATTTTTTCCCTATATTCTAGCATTAATTTTACTAGGATTAATGTCACTAGAATTAATGTCACTAGAATTAATTTTACTGGAATTAATTTTACTAGAATTAACTTTACTAGAACTAGTTTTACTAGAATTAATTTCACAAGAATGAATTTTACTAGCATTCATTTTACTAGAATTAATTTTACTATAATGAATGTCACTAGAATTAATTTTACTAGCATTGATTTTACTAGAATTCAAATTACTAGCATTAATTTTACTAGAATCAATTTTACTAGTGTACGGTTTGCTTCTTTCGTGGACTAGGAACCATATAACGAACTAGGCTGAGGTTTATCTGCAGGGGTATTAATAACACAGTTGGGAATTAAGGGAGGAGGATAGGAGGGGGGGGGTGTGTGTGTGTGTGTGTGTGACATAACGTCTATGAAACTGGATGAATATCCGTTATATGGAACAATAGGAGAACACGGGAAACTGAGTAGAGTAGTATACGCCAGTGGTCGGGGGAGGAGAGGAGAGGATGGATGTACCAGAAGGATGCCGGAACATGTCAGGTGACAGGTGGAGATTGTCTCCTGTCCCGAGTCCAACGCGGATGGGATGGGACCGTGGATCTCTTTGTCTCGCCTTGCTGGATCTTTACGAGTTCATTTATACTGTGTACCTAGAGACTTACGATCCTTAACGACTTTGAAGAACTTTTCTTAAACTGTTGCGTGATGCTTAACGTTGCATAAACTAAAACCGTTCACCTTATTTCCGGTTACGGTGCGAATATTCTTTTTTTTTCTTGTTTTCAATTTTCTTTTTCTTTTTTTCAACAAAGGAGTTCGCGATTTTTTATTGAAGAATTGAAGAAAATTCATTTGTCAAACAATATTTTGACGACTAAAGATCTAATTTCTGTTAATTTCGTCTCAATCCACGTAACTTTTTCAAACTTAGAACCGATTAGAATTTGGATTTGATCGGTTTAGTAGTTTTTGAGTTTCTTAGAAAACAAAATTTCCCCTCATTACAGCCAGGATCAACAGATTCTTACCAAAAATGATACCTGCAATGGTCACTGAAAACGAATTTAGGGTCAGTTTTTCAAAATCTGTTATCCAAAATTCAAAACTCATGAAACATGGTGCAGCCCGAGGTCAAAAGTTTTTTTAGTCACTGCAGATCACAGATTCGACTGTCAACATCGGAAGTTTTTATTTTGAATTGATCTGATGATTTCAGACGTTGTGTAATGATTGAAATTATTTTCTATCTCAATAATCAATCGCTCGAGGAAATGAATTTTGAAAAACTTCCAGCATGTCTTCTAATTGTGAATCAAACGAGTCGAATCGTTTAATGTTTTTAATGAACGCGGTTCGAAATGAACAAATGAACTGCGGAATACGCGGATTTGATTGAAACAGATTAATAATGAAATTTATCTCGCGTGAGAGGCGATGTCGAACAGAATCAATAGCCGCGCTATGACGATGATGAGAATTTATCTCGTATCTAACCGCATTTCGATCAAAACCTGCGAAGCTTAATAATTTATTATTTGTAATGAAAATTTCTGCGTTTGTATAGGAAATCAAAATCCATTAAATCCCCGTTCGTCCGTTTCATGAAACTCAAGCATCGAAGCATAGAGGAACGATTTGATACGGTGTAGAAAAAATCTGACCACTTTTAAAAAAATTACACACGATAATAAAAAGTTCAAGTGTCCATTTAAAATATAGTTTTGTAGATATTCCCATTAGTCGAACTAGAGATACCCTAGATTTTCAGTAATATCTTCGTTTCTTCATGTTTTCGCAATAGACTAGAATATTTATTGCAACCGCGAATTATCCGAGTCACAAAATGACCCTCATATGCGAAATAGTTTACTTAAACCGCGGGCGTATAACTCTGATCATAAATATGAAAATCGTTCAATAAAAAATAATGGGGTAATGAAGCTCGGGGTCATATCACCGAGTCGTGTTTCGCCTTGGCATATATATCGCTGTTACTGAATTATTACCATTATTATTGTTACCATTACTGTAATTGTTACAGCGATTTTGAATGCCGATGATTGTTAACCGATGATCGGCAAGGTAGGATATAATATAGTCCTCGTAAAACAGCAGCGGATACGACCTTTCGCTTCTCTGTGCATCATCATCATCATCATCATTCTCATCCTCGTGCTCATCCGCACAAAGAGAACCGCATCGTAACCGTGTTGCCGATATATCCGCGTGTGTGGTTTATATGAATTACAACCAGGTGCACGAAGCGATGAAACCACACCAAACGGAATTTCGATCAAACAATTCGCCGTTGGGAAACAGAAGCTTTGTCGAATAATAGCGGAGAAAAGCTCGATTATTGCTAATGCAGAAAAAAGGGGAGGGAAAAAAATTAACACCTCAAAAAATATTCAAAAATAACCGTTTTTTTTTTTTTGGATTCAAGTAATAATTAATTGAATTTTCTGTTAGTTTCCACAATTTGTAATTTGCAAAAAAAAAAATCAGTTTTGTTGGTTCGTGAATATTACTATTTTTTTTTTTTTGTTTTGCAACAAAAATCAACCACTTTTTTTTAAGAAGATATTTTCGGACTCATCAGGTTGAAGCATTTCTACTTTTTCCATATCACAATTAACTATTTTCATCCAATTAGCTGAAGTTTAAACTTGAGGAGAAAAAAAAATGAAAATATGAACAAAATCAATCAACAGTTCTTGCTTCGTTGATTAAATTAACAGTAAATCAGAAAATCAGTCGGTCATTAGATATAAAATTACTATATTAATTAACATCCTTCTGGAAATGATGTGCCAGAGTCAATTTTCGATGGATAGTATCAAATAAATTCTAGTGGATGGTCGAAAGTTCCTTTTTTCATTCATTGAATTTCAGTTTAATATATGAACTTATAATTCAAAATTTTTAATTTTTTTCCAGTAAAAGAAGAAGAAGAATAATAATAAAATAATCATAATAATAACGAACTTGATCAAGTTATTCAATTTTAATTAGTGTCAATACAAGAGAATCAGTGGAATTGTAAAACGCCCTGAAAAAATGAGAATAATCATTTTTTGAAACATTTTATAAATTTTCATGACTGTCCAATTTGGACTGTTTCTTCCCCTTTTTATTATACGATAATTGCATATAATTATTTCTCCCAATAATCACATATCCAGCTGTGATTACTGATCATAAAACGTCTGCTAAATTTATCGAAAAATAATTGCGTTGACAGAATCGAGTCTGGATTTATTTTCCTCGATCCATTATGGCCAAATCGTTGGCAGTATGGAAAAACGTGACATCTCAAATTGTGCTAGAAAAACATGACATCTCAGATTTTGAATGAAGAAGGTCGTATCTTCTACGCTGAAACATAGGACATACGACCCTTTTGGTCAATAATTTGAAATGTCTCGTTCTTGTGGCACAATTTGAGATGTCACGTTCTTCCATACTGCCGTCGAAATAATATCGGCACGCATGAGGAATCTTCACTCCTCGCATCAAAGACTGGCTTCTTTAGCCTTTCCTTTGGAACCTCAAAGCCTTGAGCTAAGCTACAGCTACTATACGATGTAATACTAAACTGGATCAGATCCGTACAACTGCTCTTCTGCCTCACGCTGATGTGAATAGAACGTAGTCTATTCGTCTATCTCCTTAACCGCGATACCGTCTTGCGACAGAACGTCGTATGCCAATTATCGACATTCCCCGGTTAACTCGAGAGCTCGCGAAATGAGGATTCAGCTACAGGATACAGATACTCGATCGTTACGCACTAAATTATTGGTACAATTCGAATACTGGATAAAGGCTCGACTGTATTCCGATCATCCCGTCGCGTCGGGGATAATCTCGACCGGTTATGTAATCAGATTCACCCAGTAATTATCCCGGGGTATTCGATCCACGGCCACGTCACCGAGTTTACGTAACGCACCGCTCATTCACCTTTCCTGGGAAATATTGTGTTTCTTTGATAAAAACTTTGCGCTGAAGTTTCCTGATGATGAATAGTGAAATTCTACATGAAATTGATGCAAAAAAATATTTCGGATTTACTAAAAGATGAAGAAATGGCACAAAACTAATGTTGATACCATTTCTTCAATTTGGGGGATGTTTGAAATAATTTGAAATTTTGAGAGATAATAATTCCGAGCGAATGGTTGCTCATTTCTCATTTCAACGATATTCGAGTCCTGAACCACCTCGTACGAGCTTGCAGAGCGGTTCAACGGTTGATACCTAACTGGAATTTGTCGTTGTAATTTGACATTGCCGTCGTCTCGCGTGGCTCATCAAAATGCAAGACGCCCTTCTGCCATGTTTCCCTATCTCGAAAGGCTAGAACAATTCCGAGTTCCCAGACCCTGGTTCCTACATCCAGTCAGTCACGGTCCCTCATACTCCGAAAGCACAGCTGCTTTCGTGGACCTACCTACTGCATCTCTGCGTCAAGCTCGTATTACTAGAGGAAGTGCCCCATTGTGCTTTCTTCAGCTGACAAGTCATTCGATATAAGAACCTGTCACAGATCTGCAGTGTTCATATTTTTTGCAAATTTTAGAGAATCTTTAAGGTCTTCCTATTAGCTGAGTAAGGAATTCTAAAAAATTCATAAATGTAGATGAATAATATGAAGAAAACATTTGTACATATGTGACAATTTTTCATTCGCAGATTTCTGACGATGGACAGCGTGCAAGACTGCCTGAGTTCCTGACGGAATTGGATTTGGCGAGTCTGGAGGCATCCGAAGAGGACATAGACTCGTTGAAGAAGGTCGTCAAGCGTTTGGCACCGGCGAAGAATGGCGAGTACCTAATGTATCAAGGTTTGATGCCATAATCACGATCTCGAATCTAATTAAAATATTATAAATACGAAAAGGGTTGTACTATCTTAATTCAAAACACTTCTCAGTCTTTTTTGGCAACGAGGAATTGCTGAAGGAATGGCTCAGTGGCGCCGGTTTGTCGATATAAAAACATATAATTAGCAATTGCATGATTATCGATTTTTGTCATATTTCCCTCATGATTACCGGGTTCAATTAACCTCCCTAATCTTTGTTGCGCCCGTTAGCATGCCAAGTGCGTGGGGTTAATTCGCGCTCAATCACTAATTAGATCTTTGTTCATTGTGCAACTAATCCCGCACGTGTCTTAAATAATTTGATACCCACGTATACACTGTAACCCCCTCAGGTATTATTGCCTGCTTTGTATAGAACATCTATAGAAGAATAAATATGAAGATTCGTGAGCATCTTGGCCTGATTATTGTGTAAATTAACCACCTAAAGGTGGTTGACTATCTCGACTGTGAGAATAAAATCGATATTTAACACCCCCCAGGAGTCATGGGACAACCCGGAGTCGACTTTCCGGTTCTGACATCGATTCCACCGACAAAATTCAGCTGTCGAGGAGTCAAGGGCGGCTACTACGCAGATTTGGAAACAAATTGTCAAGTGAGTGGGAGTCGTAGAAGATGATTCAAGTCCTATATCGATATACAAATTTCCTTTTCGTAAATTCCCAGGTTTTCCACATCTGCGACAACGGAAGGAAGATATCGTTCCTCTGTCCCAACGGTACAGTCTTCCAACAGTCCCAACTGATCTGCGATTGGTGGTTCAAGGTCGACTGTGGCAAATCGGCTGAGCTCTACGAACAGAGTGCCGAGCAACTCGCCGAGGAGGAAAGGAAACGGGCAGAGGCAAAGAAGATGAATTCTGAATTCCACAGAAACACGGATACGAACAACGGCCAGGTGTACTTCCAGAGTCATAATCAGAACCAGAACGCAGAATACGATGGGAGGCAGAACGGAAGGACGAATCCCTTCGGTCAAAGCACTCCGGAGAGCCAGAGCCAGAGCCAGAGCCAGAGCCAGAGCGAGGAGCAGCAAACGAGCCAGCGAGTAGAAAAAGAGAACGGACAAACAAATCCGCAGCAAAACGGAAGGAACGGTAATCAGTTCAGTGGCTCCCAGAGCCCCAGGGGCGGCGGGCAGTACAATCAAAATTACTACAACCAACAATCGGAAAACGCGCAACAGACGAGCAGGCAGAATTACAACAGCTACAATTCGAGGAACGGTAATCAGAACTCGAACCACAGAAACCCGAAGGCCTTCGAGTCCAGGAATAATTACAACGAACTAACCACCACCGCCAACCCTTTCAAGGAGTACCAACAGCCTGCCGAAAGCGCCGCCTTCGCGACCAGCCGAAATAACCGGTACAACAAATCCTACCAGTACAATCAATTCGGCGGGTATTATTCCGGCAATCAGATCAGTACGACGGAAAAATATGAAACCGATGCTCAGGGGGCGTTCGGAAAAACGCCGAAGAAGGAGGGACTGCCCTTCCCGACCTTCACCCCGATCTACAAGCCCAGAACTTCCACGGTGCCACCGGGGTCCGGGGTTACGACCCAGAAGTCTTACGTGAATACCGATATTTACAGACATAATACGGCCACCGAAACCCAGAGTGGAAACTTTGAAACTGTGACTGGTAATCCTTACCAAACTACCACGGCACGTTATCAAGGGGATAATTACCAGCAGAACTCGGAAGATGCTCGTCAACCATCGACGCAGAAACCCTACGTAAATACAGACACGTACAGACCGAACGGAGGGTTTACGACTGTAACAGAAACGCCGACTACTTGGAGTAGCTTTGATCAAACCGCCACGCCTAGACCCTACCAAGACGGATCCGTTACTTTGACGACTGCTAATTACGAGGGAAATACCGTGACTGACGTCACGCCGAACCTCGTTGACATTCAGAATGTGCAATCCACCCAGAATCCGGTCACCAGTAGGAACCTCAGCCCCTACGATACCAGCATCACATACAAGTACGGGAAGATCAGCTCTACTCTGGGCCCCTACGTTCCCTTCACGAGGAACTACGCCTACACGACCACCACGACCACCTCGACCGCTAAGCCCCCGGTCTACACGGCCACCGTGCCGACCATCCCTGATTACAGGAAGTTGGGAAGCGCTACCACGGAGACTTCCCCGGAGAGAGAACATGCCATGGGGATGCTGCACTCTCTCCAGAAGCTAGAAGCCACGGCGCCGACGGCTGACGGTAGCAAAAACGGGAGCAGAATCGGTCTCGAAATCCCGCCTTCCTCGGGACCCGCCACTCTCCACACTCTGGCTCTCTACTTCGCAACCGCCAGCGACAACTTCGACTCCAACGAGTCGTCCACGGACACTGCCGTCAGGGTCAACGCCGCCACAGAAGCGGATAGCGTTCCCACCACGGAGGACCCCTCGTCCGCTGAACTTCCGGTCAGTCTTCTGACCCAGAACACCATAAACTCTTACGTCGGTCTCTTCAACGCCAATTCCGAGGCTCAGAGCCGAAACAACAGCACGAGTACCAGACTGGCCGGGGAGAGTGACGAAGAGGAGGAGAACGACGACGACAACGACCTCGACTTACAGCAGAGCCAGGGTCCGGTCAGCGGTGACAACCAGAGAACCGGTAATCCGAAACTGAGACAGCTGGCCCAGGTTTTCACCCACGCCCTTTCGGCGTATCTTCAGGACCCCGAGACCTTCAGGAAGGTGCTGACGGAGATCAGGCCCACCGAGCCGCCGAGCACCGTCGGACCCGAGTACGCCGAGACCACGACGCTCTATCCCACCACGCAGGAGGACTACCCGTCGGCCACGAAGGAGAAGGACGAAGTTCTGGACTTCTCAGACGTCACGAAAGCCTCGAGGAGGAAGAAGCTGACCACGCCCTACCCGACCACGAGCCAGACGTTCACCACCCCGTCGGAGACGACCTTCCGGACGTACACGACCCCGGAATTCATCGACGAGTCTCTGAACGAGGCACAGTCCAGCGATTTTAGATCTTCCGAGAACGATTTCGCCCACGAAGTCAACCACGCGTTCAGGAACTCGAACTTTAAGCAATTTCAAAACTACAACATCGACGTCAGCGCGCCCAGCGGACCGAGCGCCTCCCTCATTCAGTACGACAGCTACGTTCCGAACGGTGCGTCGTCGTCGGGCAACCGATTCGGAGGCTTCCAAAACAACAGCGCCCTCACCTCACCCTACGGCTCCGAGGTGAGGCCGGCCGGGGCTACGCCCCTGGGGGAAAACTACGTCCCGGAATCGACGCCAGCTTCCTACTCGGAATCCGGAGATCTCCAACTGGCTCCGAACGGGGATCCGTTGAGAGAGTTCGGATACTACGAGAAGACCGTTAGCTTCGTCACGTCCGAGGACGACACTCGCACAATGAATCCCGACAGCGCTTCAACTCCACCGTCGACTTCCGGCTATCAGGAAAACGAGGTGGTCACGTCCACGAGCGAACCGTTCAGAATAAACTACTACGATCCGACCAAGCAGCCCTCGAGTCGACTGAACGACGAGACCGTGGTCACCGCCGGAACCGTTTATCCGACGTACAGGAACAGCTTCAACGAAATCTGGCAGGACAAGGCCGAGACCACGACCGACTATGCGAGCACCGATTCGGAGGGGTACAATCATCAGGCCTCGAGCAACCACTGGTCCGCCTCCCCCACCGTGACGAGACTCTGGGAGACCACCGTGTTCCTCGACCCCGAGCGCATAAACCAGGGACTGACCACCGCGGGGGTTCCCGGCACCACGGCGGCACCCAAGGTCCTCGTTACCGACGCCGCGGTTATCGGCAGAGCCAACACCGACTCTTCGACCCTGAGGTGGTCCCCGAACGAGAACGACTCGCCGACCGCCTTCACCCTCCTCCCGAACGTGTTCTCGACCGACAACACCGCCACCCCGGCTACCGGCTACACGACCCACTCGAGCATCACGACGACCATAACCTCGTCCGTGAGCTCGACCGCTCCGGGGAGGATAAACGTGAGCGCGTTCAACGTGACGGAGAACGAGATCGTGAGGGCCCAGGAAATGTTCGGGGGTCTCAACGCGACGAGCACGAACACGCTGATGAGAGTCATGAAGCAGGCGGACAGCAACTCGACGGTACGGCAGCTGGTCCTGTTGCTCATAAGCCACTGCAAGGGACCGATGAACAAGACCATGGAGGAGGAGAAGGAGCAGCTTTTGGACGCCCTGTTGAGGATGCCGGTCAACGATTTCACATCTGAAGAGTCAAGGGACATAATCGAGGGGATAAACAAGCTTCAGCTGCCGATTGGAAGGGGCGCTGAGGCCGCGTCTTCGACCGCCAATCCCGTCACGACGGTTTCCGTCACGACTTACCGCAGCAGGAGGGGGAGAAAGTACAGGCCCTCGAAGCCGGTCGCCAAGACCCTGGGAAAATCGGCGGACGTCGATATCGCAGAGACCGCTAATTCGCTATCGGTCGATACCGGTTCGTCCGATAATCGGGCGTTGGAGTTGTTGAGATCGCTTTACACGATAGCTGCGAAATGGGGCTGATGATGCTTCCTTCGAATCGACGTCGAGTTGATGAGGCTGATACTAAAAGTGACAAAAATTCAATAAAAATTGTACAGAGAGAGTTTAAGAGATAAACTCAAATTTTAGACATTTTTATACGCCTCTTTTTTTCGATTTACAATCACTCTCGACGAGTGAAAGGAATTCAATTATTCGGGGCATGCAATTAATTACAGTTGGTAATTTTGTAGTTAATAAACAAATAACTTTGGCCAGGCATTCGCAAATTGATTAAAGACAGACTTGAATACAGCCGATTTTCACTAATCGGTAGCCAGCGATACACCGTCCGATTGTCATCAGGGATTTACGTTAAATGATGAACATTCTTCTCCTACCCTAATCATTTTTCTCGACAAAAAAAAAAAAAAAAAAAATTGCTAATCGCAATCGGACCGTTGAGCATACGTCTTAATTATAAACGATAGAATTTATTATCTAGATTATATTTATGATATAGAAGAATATTGTTAGTACGTCGTAATTATTTATGATCTTATAAAAATAAATGTATAGGTTGTTTAATTGATAATTGCACATAATTAATTCGAACATCGTTTAATCAGCGTGATTTGAATATTACAGCAATTGATTAAGCACGTTAATCTTTCTCTCAAGCATTGATGTAACATTGGTCAGAAATGAACTAAAAACTGTTGCAATGAGAATGAGATCGTCGTGAGAACTGAGGCAAAAGACAAATAGAAAAAATATAAGCGAGTCAGATAATGACTTTCGAAATTTTAATTAAGGTTCTTGTTGTTCTCGCGTTTTAATGATCCCGAACAAATTTACACAATCGGATTAAAATATCAAGCAATTGAGGAAACTTGGAGAAAAATATATGTCATATTTATCAAAATTCGCTCATCAGTTGGAACGTGTCTTTTGATTGATTACACTTACGATTCCTAACGAATTATAGTATTATGCAACAATCGGTGTCGGTATACTTTATAGTTTGGATTTTGGATATTTTAGAAACTATAATACGAAGTAATCAAATATCCAAACACAACTTTCGTAGGTAATATAATAATATACCTATTGTAATCTAATGATAACATATTATATACACAATAAACGTA
This sequence comes from Euura lappo, assembly GCA_018257835.1. Taxonomy (NCBI): domain Eukaryota; kingdom Metazoa; phylum Arthropoda; class Insecta; order Hymenoptera; family Tenthredinidae; genus Euura; species Euura lappo. The sequence goes on along the minus strand of JAEUYN010000906.1, from coordinate 150,268 downwards.
TATATATATATATATATATATTATGTTGAATTTTTGTGTAAAATAAAATATGTTTGTACAGAATGTGAATAAATAAATGAGGGTTTTGTTAATATATATATATATACAATAATTTTTACCACTTTCATTTCTTTTTTATAACCAAAAAAAAAAAAACAGCCAAAATCATATGAAATAAATGAGATAATTTGATTCTTTCCCCCTCGGATCACATAATAATTACTATTAAAAACAAAATTGATCAGTATTAGAAATGAACGATTCAAATTTCAATCATGTTAAAATTATCACTCTGAGATTATAGGCTCTCAGTGAGAAAAAAACGAGACATTTGTGAGGACCCAACGATTTTTAATTGCGTGAAGCTTGTGACGCGCCTGACTTCAGGCAACTGAAGTAGCACCTTAATCAATTAACGGCGCGCGTACTTTGGTTCTCTGAAGAATTACTGAAACAGCGATAAAGTCACACTTGGCGAGATCGTAAATCGAAGTGGCTTTCAAGCTGCGTCGTTGAATTTACGAGATATCGAATCGATAAGGGTGCAGGGAGAGGAACGAGCTGCCCTCACGCCCCTCGAGTCTGAAAGAGATTCGCAAAGTCTCAGGAATAAGAAGTGAAAAGCGCGAGTATCGCTGGATCGAATGTGTCGAAGGATGTACCGAGATAACAGAGTCGAAGATATCAACGTGGGGGGTGTTTCGCTTCAGAGAGCGAAACTAATTGTTAATTATCACGGTTCACCGGTCCTTAATTAGTCCGAGCAGAGTTCTGTCGGGTCAGAATACAGAGTCACGACATTCGCGCGCGAGCAGGAGATAGGAACCGAGATTCCACCTTAGGGATGAGTCCCGGGTTCTGCGGTGCAGTGCTGCAGTTCACTGCAATCAACTATGACCTTTCAACCAACGACTATACTTCGAGAGACTTGCCAGATAGATGGATAATTGTAGAGCAGGACACGGCACTGAGCTTATGAGACCCGTCCTCGCCTCTGTTGACGCGGGAAAATACATGAACAATCACATATACATACTGGAAAAAATTGTTTTTGTATAATCAGGTAGAATTATTCGAAATTATATGAGCATATATAGTTTTAGATAAATATTCCTGTCATTTTGTACGTTTCTAGTTTTATCTGAGTTTATAAAATCACTGGGAATCATGTTTCTTCTCGACTTCATTTTATTTTCTGGTATTAACTTAGATGAAAGTATCTACAATTATACGAAATTGACTAAAATTTAAAATTCTCTGAAGTTATGTCAAATCATCCTTATGATGACTGTTAAAATTATATTGAAATATCCGAAGACAAATTAGGCGGCAGAAAATGGTGATTTGAGTATCAATAACGAGCATTTTTTTCATCCTCATCAACAATCGAAGACATAAATTGACAAAATTTGAATCTGACGTGATAAAAACTATTTCTCCTTCGCAAAGACGAATATAAGAACGTTGCAGATCTAAAACAGAAACCCAAGAGGCGGAAAATGTTGATTTGAGTAAGTGACGAGCTTTTTTTTAATCCTCATCAACAACCGAAGACATAATCCGACTGAATTTAAATCTGACGACATGGCTCAGTGAAAACAAAAATGAGGACGTTTCAGATTTAAAGTAGGCGGCAGAAAATGTGAGCTTTTTTTCATTCTCATCAACAATCGACGACATAAATTGACAAAATTTGAATCTGACGTGATAAAAACTATTTCTCCTTAGCAAAGACGAATATGAGAACGTTTCAGATCTAACAATAAAACAGAAACCCAAGAGGCGGAAAATGTTGATTTGAGTAAGTGACGAGCTTTTTTTCAATCCTCATCAACAACCGAAGACATAATCCGACTGAATTTAAATCTGATGACATGGCTCAGTGAAAACAAAAATGAGGACGTTTCAGATTTAAAGTAGGCGGCAGAAAATGTGAGCTTTTTTTTCATTCTCATCAACAATCGATGACATAAATTGACAAAATTTGAATCTGACGTGATAAAAACTATTTATCCTTCGCAAAGACGAATATAAGAACGTTGCAGATCTAAAACAGAAACCCAAGAGGCGGAAAATGTTGATTTGAGTAAGTGACGAGCTTTTTTTCAATCCTCATCAACAACCGAAGACATAATCCGACTGAATTTCAATCTGACGACATGGCTCAGTGAAAACAAAAATGAGGACGTTTCAGATTTAAAGTAGGCGGCAGAAAATGTGAGCTTTTTTTCATTCTCATCAACAATCGACGACATAAATTGACAAAATTTGAATCTGACGTGATAAAAACTATTTCTCCTTAGCAAAGACGAATATGAGAACGTTTCAGATCTAACAATAAAACAGAAACCCAAGAGGCGGAAAATGTTGATTTGAGTAAGTGACGAGCTTTTTTTCAATCCTCATCAACAACCGAAGACATAATCCGACTGAATTTCAATCTGACGACATGGCTCAGTGAAAACAAAAATGAGGACGTTTCAGATTTAAAGTAGGCGGCAGAAAATGTGAGCTTTTTTTTCATTCTCATCAACAATCGATGACATAAATTGACAAAATTTGAATCTGACGTGATAAAAACTATTTCTCCTTCGCAAAGACGAATATGAGAACCTTTCAGGTGTAAAACGGAAACCTAAGAGGCATAAAATGTTGCTTCGAGTAATTAACGAGCTTCTTTTTAAATCCCATCAACAATCGAGTATGAACCGTCAAGATTCCTAGAGTCCATTTCTCTTCTTCTTGTTCTTCTTGTTCAATTCCGAGATGGTGACGGATAAGATTGTCCGGGGGATCCGTGTTACCCGCAATAGCGTGGAATGTGATTTTGCAAGAACCGAGTCGCCTTGGGGAAGTCTTGTTAAAGAAACTGTGCGGTTTTTCCACTCGACGATTGATCACGAGCCATCTCTCCACCTCAGGGTCTACGAGAGAAATCGATTTGGGAACGTTTGACTCATTGTTCGTCTGACATTAGCGTGCTTTAAACCTTCGTCAACAAATTAGCGAAAGATTTCGCAATGATTCGCTAGCTTCGCCACTATTTCCGGTACAGCGTGACGCTCGTCGCCCCGAAAATCATCGACTATATACCAAACGGAAGTTTCGAAGCCTGCAGATACGAGCTCGTGATCCACTTTCGCGAAGGGGTGCGATAAAGCACGAGTAAACGTGTCCGTTCAACAATCTGTATCGTTAGATCGTTCATCGTTACAGAGAAAGTTCACGATCCTCCACGAATCGCTATCCGTACTTGGGAGATGCCCGTTCCTTTACGGTGCTTCGAGTCGATTTTACTCGCGGAATCATAGTCAGCGATGTCTGTAATCTAATGACCCAGGCCGAGGCTCTTGGGTAATTGAAGGATAAAAATATGGCGAATATTAACTCACGTCGGTTTAACATTTGGATAGGAGTATCGTATAATCAACTTTTCTATAGGATGTTACCTACACTCGTTTCTCTCTCACGGTTTAACGCAGTAATCATCAATGGCGGGTTCGTAATTATATCATCGTTCGCAGAAACAAACGTGAGAATTTATTTATTGATCGATGGAGATTAGACGCCGGGGGCTGTTTGATTTCAATGACTGTCGATAATTCGGTCGATAGCAATTTTCATGATTCCGCAGAAACGAGATGATTATAGAAACTTGGGAATAGTTTCAGAGAAATCCGAAGAATTCTAGAGGATTTCAAAGAATTCAACGACTTTCAAGAACTTCTTCCATCAATCACGAAAGACTCGAAATGTCGAGATATTTTTCAAAGAATGATTGAAAAAATGTGATTTTGTTTATGGCAGAATCAAAAATGTTTACTGAATGGCTTGGATACGTCTGTAACTAAAAAATCGACGTCTTCCTGCCACAAAGGATGAATCGTGTGACCGAGTGAGTGGGTTGTGGGTCTTAGAGATGCCTCAGCGTCGTAGAGGAGTCCGATAATCATTAAACTGTCATTAGACCATGCTGAACCTCTCGGAGCGTAATTATACCGAAGTGGAACTCCGGGCTGTCTGTTTCTCGACGTAGGATCGATCATCACACGCCGAATGACGTCTGACCGGAAGTGTAGTGACGTAGAATCTCACCCTGAAACAGGATACAGAAAATGAGTGATGAATATTGGACTCACGCATCACCGGATCATTGGAACAGCAGAATCACACCGGCTAGGCTCGGCCTTGCCTCGAGGATCAAATCGAGTAATTGGATACTGCAGTGAGAATTCGACCGCAGCTGCGTGTCACCCGGTCTTGAAGATTGTGGCTATTGTTCTCCGAGAAAATATCATCAGCGTTGGAAAGAATGACGGATAATCGTGATTTGATCAATGATTACACCTCAGAAAGTGGAAAGTGTCGGAACCTCAGAGGCCAAGTGGAATATGGTTTTCACCGTCTTTGCGGTCATCGGAATCTCCCCTCAAACTCTGAAATACCGGTCATTTTGTCTGAACAAAAATCTTGACAGTCTTTGAAAAGCGAAAATCGTTCGCCAAATTGATTGAGATCGGCCTCGGATGACCTTGACAATGGAACGTTGCGTAAGAACCAGTTTCGCTGAGAGGTTTTATCCCACTGGCGAGTGTTCAGAACGACTCACTTTTGCTCAGGCATTCAGCCTGAGATGCTCGAGGATCTCGGAGTCAGAGGTCAACTTCAATTAATAACAATTATCGGTTAACATGTAGCTTGAAGACCTGCGTTACGTGTTACGCTCTTTGACTCCTGAAGGATCGATTTCAGAGTTGAACATTCTTTTTTTCTTTCATTTCTGACCCATCCCACAGTCGTACCTAGGGTTGTTGCACATCCTGTGTACGGGATAAACGTTGAAAACACGCGAACTCAATTATAACAGCAATTGCCTAGTTGTGGATTCTCTCAACTCCTTTTTTTTTCTTCATTTTATTTTGATTTCCTCACCGTGACTCGGGGATTGACATGGTCCAGAACGAGGTGCGATAAATCTGTTCGAGGACGTGACGCATGGACCAGAATTCTCGATTCTAAAAACGTTTTTATGGACACGCGGTGTAAATCAACGATCGCCTCTATTTATCTTGACCGCGTTTATCCGACTCATCAGCTGGCCGGGCTCATCGTTCTGCACCATATCGCGCTCTGTGTCTCTCACGGTTTTCCGAGACAATGAATTTATTCACCTACGACTACGACATGGAGCCAATTATTTATTGTAACACTATTCTGTAACGCTTCAATCTCCCTTTTTTCATATTCCCACGATTCAAAGGCGACATCTGCAATCAGCAATTGACCTTCGTTACTGTGGATGACGCAATAAAGTAACAGAAAGAAGAAGAAAAGTCGAGGATGAATAATCAGACTTTATACCAATTCAGCAATCTCATCAAGAGACTGACTGGATCGATAGGATTCGTCGAAAATTGTAAGAAACTTCGTTCACAATGATTTTTGATCTGATTAATCGCTCGAGTTCGGTTGCAAAATTGAAACAGACAAAGTTCATCACTGATGATGAAACTTATTGAGCACGATGAAGATGATCAAGAAATTTGGGCTGGGACCCAATTAATAAAGGAAAGGTCAGATCATTATCTGCCGAATCAGGCTCCACCGGATTATGATCAGTCTACTCAGCTCTGTTGATGGGAGAGAATGAAAATTCTTTGAAGCCTCATTGCGTGATCTTCTGCGTCGTGAATTTTTTCACATACCCGTGAATCGCGTACCAATTAATTAATATGTGAGAGTTATATTTTCGCGGATACATAATTAGACGCGTATAGTTAGGAATGTTGTTTTTTTTTCTTCTGTTAAGGATTTGCAATTTATACCATGGATTCCCATCAGCTAAGTTTACCTCAAATGAGAAAATGATTATAACGATTGTGAAAGGCAGGTTCATAAGTACTATGCGTATAGACAGTCTCATATTCGTTGGATTATGACGTGTAACATGTGAAGTCACGAATGTATAAGGTACACATATAAATCTTTTTTCTACGAGGCGAGGATGAGACGTGAAGAAAATTTATGTAACCGTACAAGAGGAACAATCTGATGTGACTAATTACGCGGTATAATTGTATAAAAGGAAAGGTATAAAGTTACGTTCGCAAACAGTACATGTGTGTATACTGTTTAAAATGAAGTAATATTTCAAGTAAATATACAATAAGAATAATTGTTTTGCAAAGGTGTGTTTCCTTTATTTCACATAATATATTATCATTATTATAAAAAAAAAGAGAAGAGAGGAGAAAAATATACATATAATGGCATCTAGTGCTGAGTATCAAAACCATTGTTACAAAAACAAAAATATATATATACGTATATATATATGTATTCATATAATTACAATTATGTCATGCTTCTTATTGCTTAACTTTTATAAAAGTTCTTCTTTTTTTTCAATTTCATTCTCATACATATTGGATAGAAATATGATGCATGTTTCCACATCATTTTTAGGTGTCCAGAATTTGATTAGAAACGACAAGTCAAAGACGTGGTGTCTATGTGCGTTTCGAGACGTATATATGGAAAAAAACTGAGTACGAATAGCTGAATAAATAAATAGGTTCGATACAAAGTAGGTTAGAATCTGTGAAATTCACCCGTTTTCTAACAAGGTATTTGTAGCGTCTTAACACCATAGTTTGATCGAAAATAATTAATTAACCTTTAAGTGAATTAGGAATATCAATAACTATAATTTACTTAAATAATATACGCGCTGTATCAGTTACCCGCGTTGTAGGTAAGAAGGCTTGTATTTACACTTAAGGTCCAGCACCAACAATTATGGTCGCTGCTGAGGGTCTTGGCTAACGTTAAACGTCGAAGTGCTCAATGATCCGGAAGCCTATCCGGCTCTTACCGGCAGGTAACCGCGGTCAGGATCCGAGGGTCTTTCGGACGGGAAAGGATTGTCAGACTGAGGTATCTTTCCGCCTGGGAAACTCGGGGTCGACGCACCCGACGGCCCGGTCGGAAAACCACCACTGTTAGGCCTCTGGCCAGGATAACCACCCTGAGGACCTCCCTGTGGTCTGTCACCAGGGAAACCGCCCGGGCCACCCTGAGGGTATCCTTGTCCCGAGGGTCCCGAAGGAGTCGAAGGCCTGTTCGTCGGGAAACCGTTTTGAGGTCCCTGTGGATATCCTTGGTTCGGAGACTGTCCAGATGGTCCTTGTGGCTTGTTGTTACCAGGATAGCCAGATGGTCCGTTTCCTGAAGGCCCTTGAGGGTATCCTTGGCCAGAAGGACCCGATGGTCCGGATGGTCCCTGGGGTTTGTTGTTGTTGTTACCCGGGAAACCTGAGCCTGGATATCCTTGAGGACCCGACGGTCCGTTGTTGTTGTTGTTGTTGGGATAACCGCCTGGGCCACTTCCTCCTTGGGGTCCTTGGGGATATCCTTGCGGTTGTCCTTGCGGCCTGTTGTTCTGGTTTACACCGTTGGGATATCCGCCCTGGGGACCTTGGGGACCTTGAGGACCCTGCTGATTACCGTTGGGTTGATAGTTTCCTGCTGGTGTTTGCGGACCGGGTGAACCAACAATGGAATAATCGTAGAGATTCTGGTTCAGATAGAACAGACTAGGCGCTGAATTGCAGTCGAACTGGTTCCACCAGACGCAGACGAAGTATTGCTGGTTGAATATGGTTCCATTCGGGCAGAGGAAGTCGAAGGTACGGTTGTTGGAGCAAATGTGGAATACTTGACACTGGGTCTCGACGTCGGCGTAGTACCCCGGATACTGTTGTGAATCGCAGCTGAATCCAGTCTCGGGTACTTCGGAGTAGATTGGATAATCGCGACCAGGCTCTCCGGGAATCGCAGAATAATCACCGTCGTCGGAACCTCCTTCGTCGTATTGGACCGTTGGGTTACCCGGGAAACCTGGGAAGCTTCCTCCTTGGTTCGGTGATGCACTCGGTCCTTGTCCACCACTCGGGAAGTTTCCACTCGGCCCTTGTCCTCCACTGGGATAGTTGCCAGTTGGTCCCTGTCCTTGACCACCCGGACGTCCGCCAGGGTATCCAGTCGATGGTCCTTGTCCTCCACTTGGGTAGCTTCCGCTAGGTCCTTGACCACCGTTCGGCCCTTGACCACCTGGACGTCCACTGGGATAACCAGAAGACGGTCCCTGTCCTCCGCTAGGATAATTTCCACTTGTTCCTTGTCCTCCATTAGGTCCTTGACCACCTGGACGTCCACTGGGATAACCAGAAGACGGTCCCTGTCCTCCGCTAGGATAATTTCCACTTGGTCCTTGTCCTCCATTCGGTCCCTGACCACCTGGACGTCCGCTTGGATATCCAGAAGAGGGTCCCTGTCCTCCGCTAGGATAATTTCCACTTGGTCCTTGTCCTCCATTCGGTCCTTGACCACCTGGACGTCCACTGGGATAGCCAGAAGACGGTCCCTGTCCTCCGCTAGGATAATTTCCACTTGGTCCTTGTCCTCCATTCGGTCCTTGACCACCTGGACGTCCACTGGGATAACCAGAAGACGGTCCCTGTCCTCCGCTAGGATAATTTCCACTTGGTCCTTGTCCTCCATTCGGTCCCTGACCACCTGGACGTCCGCTTGGATATCCAGAAGAGGGTCCCTGTCCTCCGCTAGGATAATTTCCACTTGGTCCTTGTCCTCCATTCGGTCCTTGACCACCTGGACGTCCACTGGGATAGCCAGAAGACGGTCCCTGTCCTCCGCTAGGATAATTTCCACTTGGTCCTTGTCCTCCATTCGGTCCTTGACCACCTGGACGTCCACTGGGATAACCAGAAGACGGTCCCTGTCCTCCGCTAGGATAATTTCCACTTGGTCCTTGTCCTCCATTCGGTCCTTGACCACCTGGACGTCCACTGGGATAACCAGAAGACGGTCCCTGTCCTCCGCTAGGATAATTTCCACTTGGTCCTTGTCCTCCATTCGGTCCCTGACCACCTGGACGTCCGCTTGGATATCCAGAAGAGGGTCCTTGTCCACCGCTCGGTCCTTGTCCTCCATTTGGTCCCTGACCACCTGGACGCCCACTGGGGTATCCAGAAGAAGGTCCTTGTCCGCCACTGGGGTAGTTTCCACTGGGTCCTTGACCTGGGGTTGGGAATCCTGGTTTCTGGCCATCGGGACGTCCGCTGGGATAACCAGAAGACGGTCCTTGGTTATTTCCGCTTGGTCCTTGTCCACCACTGGGATAGTTTCCGCTAGGTCCCTGACCACCGGGATATCCTGAAGATGGACCCTGTCCACCATTCGGTCCCTGGGCTCCTGGACGTCCGCTGGGGTAACCAGTCGATGGTCCCTGTCCTCCACTAGGATAACTTCCACTACTGGGTCCTTGCCCTCCTGGACGTCCTCCGGGATAACCGGGAGACGGTCCTTGTCCACCGCTCGGGTAATTGCCACTCGGTCCTTGACCAGGGGTCGGGAACGATGGTTTCTGGCTGTCAGGACGTCCACTAGGATATCCAGAAGAAGGTCCTTGTCCACCACTCGGATAGTTTCCACTCGGTCCTTGTCCTCCCGGAACGTTGGTCGGAAATCCGGGTTTCTGGTTGTCCGGTGTTCCACTAGGATATCCAGGCGATGGTCCTTGTCCACCGGTTGGGAATCCGGGAGAAGTCTGCGGGCCTTGTCCACCGTTCGGTGATCCAGGACGACCGCTGGGATATCCTTGGTTCTGTGGCTTGGGTGTCTGGGCGTCTTGACCACCGCTCGGATACCCCTGAGGCTTTCCAGTGCTTGGTCCCGCGGGGAAGCCGGTCGTGGGGTTGGACGGGAATCCGGTACCACCGGGTCTCGATCCTCCGTTCTGTCCGGGCAGTGGCAGCGGATTCGAAGGTACATCGTACTGGTAGCCTTCCTCCGCCTGAAAGCGTGAAGAAGACAATGAATCATTCTGCATGTTTGGTTCTAAATCGCCTGGGAATGGATATCGTTTATGGAGGTCATCGAGAATCGTTGTAATTACGCAATTCCAAAGTTCTTACCAAAGATGTGCGAGCGATAGCCAGCAAGGCTGAAACAGACGGAGGAAATGTTACAATTATATCTTCGCAGTCTCGAGGTAGCCAATGCTCGAAGTTAATTCGTAATTCTTACATTACGAAAGTAGTTGAGATAAACAATCAACGGCGTGCGTTTATGCATGACACGAGGATGTTATTCCATGTTACCTACATAGTGTTACTCCTCTAAACGTACGTTAATGTACGTGCAAGCGTGTAAGCAGTGTTTCTCTGATGTGAAAAAAACCTGTCTCTTTATGTCTGTTAGTAAATTCTGTGCGAATCCCAACAAACGAGAACAATGCTCCTGATTAATTAGTGGGAAGTTATGTCACAGATTTTTCAACTCATTTCTTTCGTGCGACCCAAGACCTACCTTTCCGTCTGTATTTTAATTCTCAGTCTCTGTCTCGGTTGCGTCGGTTTCAAAATCATACTTTTTTCATTTAGCAAAGGTAATCAAAACCGTCGTACTTTTTCAGAGCTACTTTTGAATCCTCGTCGGATCGAATTTCACATTTTCAGATTTGAATTGAGTCATTAGCAAAGAAAAAAATGTGCTCCCACTGAAATTTATCGTCATTCTTCTCATTGTCACGTGATACTCGCTTTGAGAATCGCGAAACGAGGTTCTAGGCAAAGTTCTGCATTGTTCTTCGAACAATCTTCTAATCGTCTTAAATACGTACTTAAACCAACAATGGATACTTAACACCGGGATTCCATCATTTTTCTAATTTCTTTCACTCAACATTTAAGAGACCTGTAAGTTTTCACTCTCACCTATCCACAACGACCACGTCTTCATGATTGTTGGTGCTGCCCTCCCTTAAAGTGTAACTCTGCAAAAAATCAAGAAGAATTTAAAACAAAAAAAAAAAAACTTAGTTCATCCACAGTACGACGACGAACCGGGAATCTTATCCGTTCCAAAAACTCACCAAACTGATTCTCAGCGGATGAGAGTGGATCAAAGGTAAGTCAGAAGTTGACTGACTACCACGCTCTTTGCGGTGGACATATATACCTGCAGATCTCACCCCGACTCTATCACAACTCCACCGCGATCCCCCCCACGAACTATGTGCTTGGGGTGCCTCGATTCCTGGTGTCTTCTTCGCTGCCGCCCCCCTCCTTCCCCCAAGTGGATAAGAGATGCACGAAGCTCAAATACTGGCAAGCGGTAGACACGACCTCACGATGCGGCACTGACCCGTCTCGCGGAGGGCGGCAGGGGGGGGGGGAGATATTGAAAAAGAAGAAGAAGAAGAAGACACAGCAATGGAAGGGGAGGGCAAGGGGTGCCGTGAGGCTAGAGTTTTACCTGGGAAGAACGAAGTGGGGGACCTGGATCATCTCTGGGAGATGTACTTGTGGGAGGCACTGGGACTCGGGGTTAGTGAAAGTGAAACACACTGCAAGTAGAGTAACATCTTCGCTATGCCCCCCTTCCCAACGTCTGTACGATTCTGTAGCCTTACAACGAGGATTTCCTCCCTCCTCCCTCCCCCCTCCGCCCATATAATGACCGTCTCTCTCACACCGATCTGACTTATGTCTTAAGGTCTCAACACTCTTATGCCAGAGTCGGTAAGATGAGAGAGACAAGTGGTACACCACAAACCAAAGATTTATACCTACTTGAAATGTAAATGGATTTAATCCACGATCTCTTTCCTCGGGGCCGAGGATGAGACAGCTACGCGTGTTTAGAACTGCGGGGAATCGGATAGAAATGATCGAACCCGTTTTGGTATTTTGATACTGTACGGATTAAAATCGTGTGAAGTTTTTTTTTTATCGTTGTTGATTAATTTCGGGTCAGGATTTAATTGAGATGAAAAAATCTGGATACGTGAAATTTAAGAAATCAGCCAATAAATCTGATATGATTATAATTCGAATCAAAATTACCTCACTACGCCAATTCTCACGAGAATATGTGTTAATTTTTAGCTTCCTTTTCTTCTACCGTAAACGTATCAGGGTTTCAGAATTCAGATTTGAAAATTTGTGAAACAAAAGTTCGATAAAATGCGTGGATAAGTCCTCAAAATGGTAATTTTTGTTCTCTGTTTAGTAACAAATTTTCCCCAAACTAGTCATTTTTACAATATTTTTTTCTGAAAATAATTGAATTATAGTTGAAGAAAAGCTTCTGAATTTATTCATGTTAATCAGTTTCTCCGGAAGCTGGCCATTGGACATGATCATAGAGAGTGTTTATGATATAATAAAAAGTGTTATGATCCTGTCGTACAGAGAAGATGATAGTTTACGTGGGAGCTGTCCGGCTATGTAACATTAGAACCGTTTAACGATCACACACCTCCTCATGTAAAACAATTTCCTAATGCCTCTATAATTCACATACTAATTTATAATGGCAATTAAATTTACTATCAATTATAATACCCGGTTTATAACACGACCTTCTACGAAACCGTTGCCCTTCCGGAGACATTCGCATAATGTATTCCACCTACTGATATTTTCTAAATTCTACTCGTATGCAAAATCTCAGTAACCATAATCGAAGTTATTTTTCAAATAGACAAGAGCGGGTTTGGGCCGACTATGAACCAGCCTTCGAATTTCCCGTTATTTATTTCATTTTCAGCCATATTGAATTCTGCCAATCTGATCTAAGATTCTTCATCAGCGGTTCAAAAAACCTCCGAGTACCAATTTTTCATACGATTTAGAATGTTTTCTGGTTTTTTTTTCCCAACAAATTGGATTTGCCATTTCAAATTTAGCAAATCTGACTTCAGATCCGGGATCAGCGACCCAAAAAATCATGTGGTATCAAATTTAATTCGAATCCGTTGATCCGTTATCAAAATATCGTCATTTTACGTCAAAGTACTGGACCGATCTTCGCCAAAATCTTATCAGTTTTAGGTCAAGAAAATCTGCGTTGATTAGACCAAAAACAACTTCCTTTTTTTCCATGCAGAAAACAAACAAAAATCATCAGCCTAGCTCTTCCCACATTAGAAACGAATCAAAGTCAAAGATTGATCGGTATTAGCCAACGGGTTAAGTGTGCCTAAAAGGTGTTGAACACGTTTTCTAAAGAGGTTTGTAATCGAGTAGGTATGCAAAAAAGGTTGCACGACGAATGAGCAAATGGGTGGGAGCACGGGTCTCGACCTCAAACACGTTAATCTACGTTCTTCAAAGAAGAAACGAACAAAAAAAAAAAAAAAAAATCGAAGGGAGCTGATGGCCCAGTAGCTATCCCAGGCTCTTAGGGACCTGGATAGTGTTAAAAGATATACGAAACGTTCCAAGTTTGGTATTGCCCACGTCGGGCGATCGTTCCGGAGACCGAGTGTTATGGAAATCAGTGCTAATGATCGCATCTGATGGTTTGAGACAATGCTTCGTCCTTGGCTGATCCGAAACCGAAAGGAACGAGGCGTTTATGCTGTAACTCGAGGAACTGTTGCAGTTCACTCGACTACAGATCAGTCGAAAAATGACATTCCATAACTTTCGAAACGCTCAATTTTTTTACCCACGGAACAAAAAATGACGTTCCATCGAAGTCTATTTGATGAAGTTCTATGCGATCACAGAAGGAACGATTCTCTTTATTACTCTCGAATTATTCACGGCGTTTGCTTCTTGGAGTAGGTATTTTAATTATTTCACGCGTGAGGTCTTTCCGATGGCGATTAAGCCAACGCGGAGGACGGCGCCTGGGTGAGTTCGCGGTGTTCACCAGACTGATTGTGAGTGGTGTTACATGGAAGGTTGAATTTGGACCTCAAGCATTATTCATTGTTTAACGCAAAAATCGTATGATGTGACAACTGTTCTATCGCCACTGATGTGTCTTAGATTTCCGAACAACTTCTTTTATGGTTTGTGATTTCTGCGCGCTATTGCCAAATATCGATGATTAGATCATCGATGGCACGCCGCCGAAATTACAAAGTCCAGCATTTGTCAATAGAACCGTTTTTGCGCTCCAAAAATTGAGTACAAACAAAAAAGTCCTCATGTTTTTTGATTAATTGATTAATTGATTGATTTCAGCAGAAGCAATTGGATTGGAATTCTATAAATGACACAAAAACCACGAGAATATGACAAAACTATGGTTTTCGATTTGCTTTATCACAAAATTCAGGTGTTGAAGAAAATAAATCAACCCTGGAACTTGCTTCAGTCGATATTGAAAGCATGAAAATAAATTGCGAAGAATTTCGAGTCATTAATTTTCTACAAATGACGAAAAAGCCACAAGAATATGACGTAAGACATGTTTTTTTATTTGTTTCAATACAAAATGAGGATCTTGAAGAAATCAGATCAACCCTGGGGTCTGATCTGGGATCAAATCATTGGTATTCTGGGAAATTCGGAACAACACAACAAACGACAAGAAAAAAAATGCCAAAAAACCCTCAGGATCTCTAAAGGATCAAATAAATCCCAGACGTTTTTCATACGGATGATAGGAACTCTGCTAAAAATCGACATTACAGTTCAAAACTCCGATAAGAAGAATTAACAGTGAGAATTAGCTTCAATCCCGAACTCTTGATAATCACGGAAGTCTGTACAAGGATCACTTACAATGAATTATTTTCTCCTTTACGGAAGCGAGATTGCGTTTTGATCTAATTAAAAGTAAATTTGAAAGCAAACTAAAAAAAAAAAAAAATTAAAAAAAAATTAAAAAAGAAAGAAAAGAAAAAGGAACGTTACCGAAACGTGGTCATGAGATCGTAGATTAAAATCACGGTGAATCACGGAGTGGAATAAAATCGAACATAACCGTGCACACGGCTCATTCTCCGCCAGACAATGGATCGCGTCCATAAACCTATATCACCGCGTGCAGGTAACGTACCAGCATCGTAAGGTTTTAAGGTAAGCAAAGTAAAGTTTAACTCCGTTCCACGTTTGCGCCACGTACTTATTGTTAAGGCGCCTCGAGTGGGCCAAGGCAAGATCCATTAGATTTGAAATTTGGAATCGAAGCTTGTACTACACGGAGCATAACAATGCCCACCGCCAAGTATGAGTTCGTGAAGGAAAAGAAAAAGGATGAAACGATCCGGTCCGGAAGTTTAAGGTGATCAGAACCATAGTTTATTAAACGTCGAAAAGTTGACTTTTTTTAAAATCACTTGTCGTCAGGTTTCAGACACACGGTTGATTCCATTATGTCTCTCGACGTCTAATTTTCGTCGGACAGAAATTCTTCATCGTGCGAATGAGGGAAACTGAGAAAGAAAAATCCTGCGACAAGTTATGGTCGGTTATCGACATTTAGCGACAATCTAGTCACTCTTTTGCTGACAACTTGGTCCAAAAATTTTGTTTTCCAATTTCCCTCATTCACACGATGAAGGATTGCTCTCGGAAGAAAATGAGACGTTGATGGATACAGTCGGATCAACCGTGTGCCTGAAACCATACGACAAGTGATTTTTTTCAAAGTCCATTCTTCGGTGTGTAATGAACTTTGGATAAGATATCAATGATTTTTGGTGTATGAAGAATTGTGGCCTAGGTGATTGATTTTTTAGAAAAATTGAGATAGCGCGTCTTCCTTCAAAAACTAATTTTCTCATTTATCTCTGTGTCAGAGTGCAGAAATTGTCTCCGTTCACAGCGCGATGATTTTTCTTTTTCTTATAACTTTGTCGTTAATTGTCTGCTGGATGGGTGAAAGCATTTCCTAGCGGTGCTCGAGATTAGACAGAGTGTAGAATTGCGCAAGCTATCCTCGCCGTCGTATCATAAGACTGTTTCAATTATCGTTGGATTTTTATCGTTCCAATATTTCCTCGTATACTGGCTTAAAACTAACCTAAACTGAATGCTTTTCAGTTATGTCATTGACGTAAATAAAAGAAACCACTCTTTTATTAGGATTATCGTCGATCGATACAACTTTTGGAAAAAATGTCTTCTACAGTATAACGAGAATTTTTGTAATTTTGCAGATAACACAAATTTTTCGACAATTCATCATAAAAAATACTGATTTTTGAATCACCTGATTTTTAGCCTGATAGAATAATGATCGGATGTTAACCGTATCAGTCTATCATTAAGATGGTGGATATAATTATTACCAAGTTATTACAACTGTTACACAGTCTCTAACCAGACGTCTAATAGCGAGTGCCTGAGCCGAAGTGTGAAGTGTCTTAAAGATGAAGGTATTTCGCAAACGTAGCGGTTAATAATTTCAGTTAATTATAGTTTAATAGTGTGTGCAAATGTTATGTAGTATCTACACAGTTGTGTGTAGAATTCATACGGAAACACGACCGGAGTTCATTATACTATACATTGAATAGATGGATAAAAGTTCTTCAAACGATTGTAATTAGCAGATACACTGTACAATTACTCAGGTTTTAATTATAAAAACACAGAAACAAACAATAATTATGGTAAACTGTAGTTTACTGCTTTGATCGTGGTTCGAGATTCGGAATTCATCGGTTCTATCGTGTCTTGTGTAAATTCAAATGTGTCTGAATATACTGAGCAGAATCACTATTTTTCCAAAATTTGAATAAGAGTTTTTTTTCCAAAAATACATTCCACAACAATTGGATGGAGGCTAGATAAAAATGAGCAGAGAAAATACCATCTGCAAATCCGCTTCAAGGTCTCGGATGGCCGCCTCCGGCTGTCAACGCCTTTCATTCCAGCTGGGTCACGATCCCATAACTGTCAATTTCTGTGGAGCCTGCATTCATAAACTAGGAAGCAGCTCATAGCTCGTCTTCTCCGTTGCAGTTGCATCCAATTATATCCACAGCAACAAAATGACAAATCATGAAATAGTCTCGAACTGACATTTCACAATGGATTCTAAGACGGCGACCTTACTCACTTCCAGCTGACTAGAGTCGTTATTCAACAAATTCCACAACTCACGATGCTAGGTACTCGATTCGATTCACAACTGAATATGAAATTGTCAACGTGACAATAATTAGAAAATATTGTAAGAGATTCTAAGATATTTCAGAAGTTTGATGGATTGTTATTGCAGTACCGATCAGAGGTAGCTTTTTGATGAAATGCTGAAACAGCAGAATTTGTACAGTTGATAACATCCTGCAAAATTGGTCTTGATCTTGCTTCGGTGCATCACTAATTGTCATCGAAGAAAGCGAGAAGACGTAACGAGGCTCCACAGAAATTCGGAGCGTGCGATTCGTTTGGTAATGTGTGTGAAGAAAGATGGCGACGCGTAGGGATGAAATCGGGAAGGGATGAAAATCGATCGTCGATACTTTTTCATCCGGCAGAGTCGTCTTTTATTCGTGTTTCAATGATGATTCAAAATTACAAGAGTGGTGAATCCGTGCCAAGTCGAATACCTATAATCACCGGATGTGTTGGTGCTGGAAGGCAATCGCACGGCAGGATCCGCGAGACGACGGTGTACGGAGAGGGGCCGGAGATTCTTGTTAATTTTAGCCTCCATGGCAATCTCTCTTATATGGGTCGTTGTGACAGACAACTGGGATCATACAAAATTGCACCAAATTTTAGCCGATAGTAGCAAAAAACGCTTCGGCACTAAGAGCCGATTGATCCTTGTCCAGGACAAAGAATCGTGTGAGGTACTCACCAGTATGTCTGTTATGTTCGACAGCTGTGACCACAGCGACGAGAGCCAGAGCGGCGACGATCAAGGCGAACAGTTTCATGATGAATGACGAGCGGGTTGAACTCTTCAAGTGATACCAAACGTAGCCCAGGTTCGCCTTTTTATACCCGAGACGAGAACCGCGATGTGACGATGCTGTAACTCCCAAGTAGACACAGATGTCAGAAAATCCACATCCAATTCCATTCCACATGAATGCTCAAAATCCATATCGGTACGACTTCTAGCAAGGTGAAATCGGGCGACAGTCGGAATAGAGGGAGAAGAGGACGAACACGCGGAACTCACATGGGGCGAACAGTCGAACGAAGGCAAACAGGGGCGAGGTTTGATACGCAGGTGTGTTCTGTTTTTTTAGCGCTCGCTTATTCGTTCGTGTACACGAGGTTACGCAACCGTGTTCAAAGAGAATCCGGCGAATCACGTGGAATCTTCCATATAAATTCAAACTGCCCATGTTGATGAACAAATGCACATTACGTCATCACCTCAGATCATCGCAAGAGTTCCGATTCCTCCTGGGTGACGGGTTGCGTAATAAATTGACGGGCAAAACGGAGTTCGCGAGGAACAAAGGAATCAGTCGAACAAATGACTGACGAAACGAACGAATCAAGGGGTCTGAAACCCCTATCGCTGATCCCATGTTATGTCGAATCGTTTCGCAGGTGTCACCGTGTGATCAACACCGCAAAATCGACTCCATTGTTTATTTTGGAACCATTTCTTATTGGAATTTACGGTCGATTGAATTGCATATCATCAATTGAATATCAGCCTGTGTGACAAACGGTGGTCGACACGTGCCGAATACTTGGATATGTACGCGAGGAGCGAACGAATGTGAATAATATCTGGTTCAATTTGTTGAGCATGATCGAAATATTATCGTAAATTATGTAATACAGCCGTATTGACTTTGACGACCCGTGACAAAAATATTTATCGTTTCATTAGATGACATTACATCTGATCCGATGATATTCGAACGATGCTATCCTTCATCATGAAACTAATCTCTAAATTTCTTGGAGTCAAATTTTCACTCTAAGCGTCGAGTGAAAAGCGGGGCACTCTTTTTGGAGTGAATTTCCACTCTTATGGATTGACATACGTCACTCTAGTTGAAAGAGTAAACATTTTCACTCTACTTTTGCGATTGGTATCTCTCACTCTAGTACAAAGCAGCTTTGCCCATTCAATTCATATTTCGATTAATATTGGTGAACACCTGCTTCTCCTACTCTACTTCTGCAACTTCTTCACATAATTTTTTTGGGGATTCTCCTCACAGTCAAATGACAATCCGTCATGATTGATATAATATTGACCATATTGACCGAATTAAGCGATCAACAAAATCTAACTGGGTCCCCTGCGTTATGAAAATTTCACCCCAAATTTAGAGTAAACCTTTCACTCCAATATTCGAAGTGAATAGTCACTCCACTAACAACTGAAAAGTCATCACTCCATAGCCCAGAGTGAACCGTCTAACTCCTAAAACGAGTGAACCTTTCACTCTTAAAGAGTGAATATTCACTCCAACGGATGGAATGAATATTCACTTTTTCGAAGAGTGAAAAGTCACTCTGGTTCCACTGACACGATTTTCACTCTCTCTCTAAGAGTGAAATTTCACCCCAAGAAATTTAGAGGGTACAGTAGCGTTTTCATACTACGATTGGTAAAAATTTGGTGGAATTTCGTATGATTCTAGCTGCCTGTCACTGGGACCCACATAAACGATCTTGCGCGTGATTCACTAGCCAAATTGTGAATGCAGCATTTTACAAGAATCTTCCAATATTGCCTAACACCTGCAATTCTTCGCACACCACGATGTCGCCGATCCTGCCAGGACCGGTCGCTCAAGATTGCCGTCCAGCGCCAAAACATCCGGTGACTATTGGTACTTATGACTCGTCACGGCTTCGTCAGTCTTGTGGTTGCAAATGATTTTAAAAAATGCTCCGCCATCGCTCCAACGCAAATAAAACATGATTCCGAACGGAAAAGTATCGGCGGTCGATTTTTATCCCTTCCCGATAACTTATCACTATCTCTCTTGACCCACATCATCAAACGAAATTTTATTTTATTTTATTTATTTATTTATTTATTTATTGGAGATTAACGGGGTAATACCCCTATTACATACGTCACAATTGGCGACTTAGGTATAAAAACAGTCGGTGAACTGCAGAGAGCATGAAGAAAATAAAATAATGAAAGAAAATGAGACTAGGTAAAGTAATGGATTAGGTGAGACATTTCCAATCACGGCCGCAAGATGAGGCAAAGAAATGATTACACACATGAGATGAAAGAGATAATAGGTGGAATGAGATAAGATAAAATGATAGCAAGAGATATACAGATATAAGTGACATAGTGGTCGACAGTCTAGGCGAATTCCAAAATTTCGTCCCGTGCTCGCTTACGAAATGAGTAAAATGACAGGTTAAATAAGTCAAGCCAGTCGCTGTGATGGTTGGCCAGAACACTTAGTCTAGGGATGATTGCACTATTATTGAAAGTACTGTTAAGTGGTGGTACATCAAACATAACATTCGTAGAAATTTGTGATCAGAAAAATTTACTGCGACGGCCGGGAATCGAACCCGGGTCTCCCGCTGCCTATCCGGGGATTTACACCACGAGACCACCATGCTCGCCCGCAAATTCTTCTGATCATTGACTCTATCAGTGCGCTTCTTGTAATTGAAGGGAAGGATCTTATCGGCACCACACTCACTCGGCAATTAGCCACCTCGACGATAACATATAGTATATCATCATACACGTGTTTGTTTGCAAATTAATCAACAAGTGGAAATTAGGTGTGTTAGGTGGCGAATTGCCACACGGGTAACAATATTTGAGTACACGACTTTGCCTGCAAAGTTAAAATTTGAGTGTGGTGCCAATAAGATCCTTCCCTTCAATAACATTCGTAGGCCTCAGGGTCACAATCGGAACTCTGAGACGAAATTGCGAGAGCAAATCATCGCAGTCGATTCGGGCATTCCATAATTTAAACAAGAAGAGAAGGTCGTTGTATGTACGCATCGACTGTGGGGAACTCACCCCAGCCCTCTGCGCAATGAGGCGGTAGTCATATTCGATTGGAGACATAGGGTCGCCAAGTTTGACAGCAAGGAACCGGAGAAACTTGTGTTGCACCTTTTCAAGGTTGTAGCCAAGAGAGCTGGTATGGAGAGACCAAATAGGCGAGGCGTACATCAGCGCCGAGCGAACAAGGCTGTTATACATATAGCGTAGTTATGGTTTTAACAGACTAATGACGATCGAATTACAAAGCCAAGCAATTTCATTGTCTTGCTCACCAACCAGGTAATATGCGGGACAAAAGTCAGCCGTGAGTCGAACACAACCCCCAGATCCTTTACAGAAGATACATGAGCTAGGTGTTGACCTAGAATGCTTTACTCGAAGAAGTTACTAAACCTAGCTCTTGAGAAGGAAATACTCGGGCATTTCTTGAGGTTTAATTTAAGGTCATTGGTGTGGCACCACACGCCAATCCTCACCAGATCTTCTTGTAGAAGTTCCTATCCCGGAGGGAGAGAATGGGCCTATAAACTTTTAACCAAAACCCTTCATTCGAACATATTGCACACGTCCTGGGAGGTAGGACTCAAACCATGGCAACAGCTTTCCAAAAACGCCATAATCAGCAAGGTTACCGACGAGCAACACATGGTTCACCGAATCGAATGCTTTGGAGAAGTCCGTGTATACAGCGTCGACTTGACAACTTTTCCCCAGGTTTGAAGCAATGAATTGCTCGTAAGTAGAGCCAGATTCGTTACAGTGGAGCGTCTAGGCATGAATCCATGTTGCTCGTTGATAATAGGGGAAAGCTTATCATACATAATCTGAGCAACAACTTTGCGCAATTCCGAGCTGAACCAGGGTGGAAAGGAACTCGAGGATCTTATCATTGACGGTACATGTAAGAGAAGAAGTGCACTTTGCTTATCGTTGAATGCACGGACTACCTCGTTCAAGTCCGGTGCGGCGGGTAAGTTGGCCCAGTCAACACGAAGAAGCTCATTTTCAATAGAAGTGAAATCCCCGGCTTTGAAATTAAACGAAACCTCCTTGAATTGCGTGCTGGTGGAATATTGAAATCTGATAGAATTTCAAGAGGATCGTGGTATTCGTCAAGTCTAACGAGGGGATGGTCAGAGACGTTGACTATTAGAGAGGAGGCATTCCAGCAAACTAAATCGAGGACATTGCCAGCAGTGTTTGGAAAATGGTTGAACTGAGTCAGCCCGAGCAAATTCAGTTGATTAACAAGAACCGTGCAGGCTTGAGCTATAGTGCCATTGGAATGGATACCGTCAGCTATAAGCACACCATCCCTGACATCCCAGGTATAGCCAGGCAGATTATAATCACCCAAATCAATAATGGAAATTGAGGGCCAATATCAGCTATATGCTTTAGGTACAGGTCAGGATCGGACAAAGGAGGAAGATAAGCAGAGCTAACTAGTAGATCATCACCGCTAGAGGATTCGATTATGACAAAAATATGCTCTACAGAATCGTGCAGAGATCCACACACACGGCTTCGCAGGTTGTTATGGACAGCAATCAGCACACCACCACCATGGGACTTGGAACGCGTAGCCGGAGATCTGTCTTTCCTGTAGATACGGTAGCCAATCAGTCCCAGCTCCATATCCAGAACCGTGTCGTTCAGCCACGTTTCAGTGAGAACGATAACATCAAACGTAACAGGCGAAGTATGAACATTACTTTGCAGAGCAATTAACTTCGACTTGAGACCTCTAACGTTCTGATAGTAGAGCGACAATTTAGGCAGTGGCACCCAGGGATCATTCAGTTTTTTGCTCAGGGGCACAATCTGGGGGAGACCGCGGACGTATCTGAGGACCAGATTCTCTTCACCCTCATTGCGCCGACGTAATAGCGTCTGTTTTAGTCTAACCATTTCCTGTTTTTGGAGAGGAGTGTTGTCGTTTGAGAGGACAATCCCACCGGCACAAATCTTGTCTTTCGAACTAAAGGCCCACGTAACACAATCGGGCGTAGGGAAACGCACTAGCATCGGACGGGGCTTGTCTGGAGATTTGTTCTTGCCTAGTCGGTGAACACTTATGCGATGCAAGTCACAGGGTGCACCACTCAGAATTTCACGAATCTTTGGCAGGTCTAAATTGTCAGTGGCACTCTCGGGTACATTAAACAAGACAATGTTACACTTCCTATTCTGGCGGTCGTGCAGTTCGGATATGACAGTTAGGCCAACAGAGTTGACGGCATCATCGAGGACGTCGACACGCTCTTCCAGAAGGTTGGTCCTAGCGTCATTAGACTCCGAGGCCTCTCTGAGGGCCCGACGTTCAGCGCTGGAACTATCATCAGAGGTAGCGATCCCCGCTTCTAAGTTGTTCAGCCTAACATTCACATCTGCGATTGATTTCTCATTCGCACCCACTTTGGCGGCGATCAGGTCAATTTTTGTGCCAAGCCCTGAAATGGCTTTCTGGAGTGTTTTGATATTAGAGGAATGACTCGCCTTGATCTTCGTCCAGAGAGCATCCATAGCTTTATCGATGTAGTCCGTGAGTGCCGGGGATAATGAGGCAGAGTCAGCTGGTGGCACAGCTGAGGTAGCTGTACGAGAGCTATCGGTTCGCTTCGCACCACAACACTTGTCAACCGATCCATTCAAAACAACAGTCTTGTCCGCGCAGCTCTTGTGGTAATGACGGCCACAAGACACACGCACAAACGGGTCGACTGTGGCAGTCTTATTGCAACGCAGACAGACGTTGATAGGCACTGAACTGATGTCAATAATATTCCTTTTAGCGGCCATTATCGATCTGGTATTGAGTTGAAATTTAAAATGCACACTAGTGATGTAATACACATCAGCCGACTATTAGAGATTATGGTAAGTCACTGCAGAGCCTTTTATTTAACAAAGTCACTGTATTTGGTAATTGAAACAGGCAGATCACCGACGAATAAGACTCAAATATACGGATAGACACCAAGCACGACTACCCAACATGTCGCCAAGACACACCCTGCATGCATTTTCCGAAGTCTCGGTTCATACCGGTTTGAATTCCGTATCACTTTTTCTTCGAAACTTGAGCAGATATAATCTGTGGTAATTGTCATACTCGTCATACTCGTGGAGCGGGGAACGCCCTGAAGTCACACAAGGGGCATGATCCGGCGCTCTGTATTTTCAGAAATGGATCACACGGGATCCAAGTATCGATAGGAAAAAGTGGAAAGCGAAATAAACGAAAGAAAACAATCCGTCACAGCAATGGACGCTACTCGCAAGAATGTGATCGAAAGGCCCGCTTCCGATTGACACTACAGTAGCGGATAATAACCCTTCGAAATGTTTCGTCTCGAAATTTGTTTTAACAGTCTTAGAGTCCACAAATTTTCTAATTAAACAAACGCAAACAATTAAAATATGATAAAAATGTTGCAGTCATTTTTCCCTGGTGATGAGCATCATTGCAACGTGTGAGCGCATTCGTCTACTTCTCCTATTTACCTGGTTCTCACCTGATTCCATATAATACGATGCTCTCGATCTCAAGTCTGAGTGCAGGTCTTGAGGTTCTTCGTTTTCCTCACACAGATTCGCTGTGACAATACTTGAGAAAGAAAAAAACATCTCAATATGAAAAGTTCATTTATTCAATGACTGTTGTTTATTCATCTTCAAATTCATAAAGAGGGGACACAGAGGGACCAGCCATCATCCCGATCCGTTTTCGAGGTTGCAGAGTATAAATCCGAGGTGTTAATGGTTATGTCCGCTGTGGTCAACTTCCACGGATTCCGATGACATTCCAATGGTGAAAAAAACCGCTGCCCATATACCGAAGAGGGCGACAACACAGAGTAAAGTACGACCTCGGAATTTGTCCCAAGTGTATCGGATCTCGCGACGATCGTCGCGGATTATCTCTGCCCTAGATTTTACCGTTGACTCGTATCGATCCATGATTTGCTGTGAAAAAATTGATTATATTACAGTTGTTTGTTCTCACGTTACGTTATTTCGTATGGAACTGAATTAATTCAAGCGATCTGCGAGTAACCGTATTTTTCTTTACTATCATCCGCTTTGAAAAAAAAAGTCTCAAAGTGTGACGTCCCTGATCTTTCTTCGCGGTGCAGATGCATTAATCGTCAGATATGATCCTCATGTCAGGTTTGCGCGTCGCTCGAGCGAAAGATTACACAATTTTTTAAAGATCCTGTAACGACACCTTCGTAGCTCGTTGCATATACATATTGAGCAACATTACCTTATCGGATATCGTATACGTATTAAGTTAGGAACTCTGATTTTGATGAGCCACGAAACTGAACACTTTTCACCACGGATGCTAGACGAACTATAATCTCACGCTCTTGGGATTGAAACTCTTCTTTATGATATCTCATATCGATATCGGATTATCAACATGTCTTATCTTATCAATAATTCTTCATCACGATGCCGTCTACGCCGGGTTAATCGAGGAGTTGGAGTAGCCACTCGATTAGACCATGGAACGATTCAACACCGATCAATCGATCTTAGGTGAGTCAGATTGATTCTCGAATATCGTCGATGTAGTCAGATTTTCAGGAAATTCAGGCGATCTTTCAAAGGAATTGGATAACCACGCGTGGTTCGTACTTCTCACGTGGATTGGTCGACAGAAACAAAAACAATATCTTTGTGAAAAAGTCGGAAGTAATTCTATCGCTCTCGGACATCTCTGACCCCCTTTGACACGCAATCGTCCTCCGTATAATTTCTCGTAGATTTGAGTCTAGTGGGTGGCACAGTGAGAGCTGGAGTATACCGCGGGTGGGTTGAAATTCCTGAGGATAGTAAAAACAATCCATCAGTCGATCGATTGTCGTTCCCGTTGAACAAACACCGTCTGATAACGGGCCAGGCGACGTTATAGTCATAACATTTCGAGGCAGGAGCATCTGTGTCCCAAAAATGTATGGCGACAGCGATTTTCCGACTAGTACCACATTTTATTGCACTCGGTCTACTCAACCGATTCTCTAGCCATACCAAAAGGCGCCGGAGATGAATCACGTCTGGATATACGGATGATGAACGCGTTTCCTCAGTGGGATTTTCAATGAACATATATTCATACGATACAGCTGGGTGAATTCCTAACGATGGAAGAGTTCGAAGTCGGATAGAATAGAGAAATGAACTTCCAGACGCTTGGATGGGTTCGGAACTGTCGGCTTGTTGCTCGATTCGCGCCTTGACAAAATGCCGTAATGGCGAATATCGATCCGATAAAAAAAAAGTTTCGATTTGTAGTAATGAATGAAATTCGTCTTGATCTTGCTTCGGTACATCACTAATTGTCATCGAAGAAAGCGAGAAGACGTAACGAGGCTCCACAGAAATTCGGAGCGTGCGATTCGTTTGGTAATGTCTGTGAAGAAGAAAAAGATGGCGACGCGTAGGGATGAAATCGGGAAGGGATGAAAATCGATCGTCGATACTTTTTCATCTGGCAGAGTCGTGTTTTATTCTCGTTTCAATGATGATTCAAAATTACAAGAGTGGTAAAGCCGTGCAAAGTCGAATACCTATAATCACCGGATGTGTTGGTGCTGGAAGGCAATCGCACGGCAGGATCAGCGACACGACGGTGTACGGAGAGGGGCAGGAGATTCTTGTTACTTCTAGCCTCCATGCTTCGGGTCTTGCTTTGTCGGGCAATCTCTCTTATATGGGCTTAGACAGGAGGCTGGGATCATACAAAATTGCACCAAATTTCAGCCGATAGTAGCAAAAAACGCTTCGGCACTAAGAGCCGATTGATCCTTGTTCAGGAAAAAGAATCGTGTGAGGTACTCACCTATATGTCTGTTATGTTCGTCAGCTGTAACCACTGCAGCGACGAGAGCCAGAGCGGCGACGATCAAGGCGAACAGTTTCATGATGAATGACGAGTGGGTTGAACTCTTCAAGTGATACCAAACGTAGCCCAGGTTCGCCCTTTTATACCCGAGACGAGAACCGATGTGACGGTGATGTAACTCCTGAGTAGACACAGATGTCAGAAAATCCACATCCAATTCCATTCCACATGAATGCTCAAAATCCATATCGGTACGACTTCTAGCAAGGTGAAATCGGGCGACAGTCGGAATAGAGGGAGAAGAGGACGAACACGCGGAACTCACATGGGGCGAACAGTCGAACGAAGGCAAACAGGGGCGAGGTTTGATACGCAGGTGTGTTCTGTTTTTTTAGCGCTCGCTTATTCGTTCGTGTACACGAGGTTACGCAACCGTGTTCAAAGAGAATCCGGCGAATCACGTGGAATCTTCCATATAAATTCAAACTGCCCATATTGATGAACAAATGCACACTACGTCATCACCTCAGATCATCGCAAGAGTTCCGATTCCTCCTGGGTGACGGGTTGCGTAATAAATTGACGGGCAAAACGGAGTTCGCAAGGAACAAAGGAATCAGTCGAACAAATGACTGACGAAACGAACGAATCAAGGGGTCTGAAACCCATATCGCTGATCCCATGTTATGTCGAATCGTTTCGCAGGTGTCACCGTGTGATCAACACCGCAAAATCGACTCCATTGTTTATTTTGGAACCATTTCTTATTGGAATTTACGGTCGATTGAATTGCATATCATCAATTGAATATCAGCCTGTGTGACAAACGGTGGTCGACACGTGCCGAATACTTGGATATGTACGCGAGGAGCGAACGAATGTGAATAATATCTGGTTCAATTTGTTGAGCATGATCGAAATATTATCGTAAATTATGTAATACAGCCGTATTGACTTTGACGACCCGTGACAAAAATATTTATCGTTTCATTAGATGACATTACATCTGATCCGATGATATTCGAACGATGCTATCCTTCATCATGAAACTAATCTCTAAATTTCTTGGAGTCAAATTTTCACTCTAAGCGTCGAGTGAAAAGCGGGGCACTCTTTTTGGAGTGAATTTCCACTCTTATGGATTGACATACGTCACTCTAGTTGAAAGAGTAAACATTTTCACTCTACTTTTGCGATTGGTATCTCTCACTCTAGTACAAAGCAGCTTTGCCCATTCAATTCATATTTCGATTAATATTGGTGAACACCTGCTTCTCCTACTCTACTTCTGCAACTTCTTCACATAATTTTTTTGGGGATTCTCCTCACAGTCAAATGACAATCCGTCATGATTGATATAATATTGACCATATTGACCGAATTAAGCGATCAACAAAATCTAACTGGGTCCCCTGCGTTATGAAAATTTCACCCCAAATTTAGAGTAAACCTTTCACTCCAATATTCGAAGTGAATAGTCACTCCACTAACAACTGAAAAGTCATCACTCCATAGCCCAGAGTGAACCGTCTAACTCCTAAAACGAGTGAACCTTTCACTCTTAAAGAGTGAATATTCACTCCAACGGATGGAATGAATATTCACTTTTTCGAAGAGTGAAAAGTCACTCTGGTTCCACTGACACGATTTTCACTCTCTCTCTAAGAGTGAAATTTCACCCCAAGAAATTTAGAGGGTACAGTAGCGTTTTCATACTACGATTGGTAAAAATTTGGTGGAATTTCGTATGATTCTAGCTGCCTCCCGCACGGAAATTTATACATTTAAAATATATCAAGAAGGAGTATAGATTTAATATCCTGCATATGGGGCATTCCATGCCAAATCGACCTGCCGGTGACCCTCGACCTCTCAGATCTAGTCCGTGATTTTTTGCGTCATTCTTCCGAGTCTAAATAGTAACAAGATTTTTTTTTCAGATTTTTCAAAATAAATTTGAGCGCGTGGTGAATTTTCGAAGTTTTTTTTCAACATCTCGATGGCCGTAACCGAAAAATCTGGAAAAATTCTCAAAAAGCCTCCGTCAAAAATGAAAATTTTTGACCTAAATTGCATAATGTCCAAAGTTTTCCTTCAACCTGATTTTTAGATTTATCGATGAAAAAATTACGAAAAAATAATTGGTGTGGAGATCAATGCACCGTGAATTTATTGAATCACAGTAAATCATGGATAATAGTATATTATGCACCTAGGGCGGTAAAGGTTGTTTTCGACGAGTGCGAGGTTGTATTCCGAGGCGAAGCCGAGGATTACAATGATCGCACGAGTCTAAAACAACGTTTGCCCTGTGGTGCATACGATATTTTATACACCAAAGGGAAATAAAGCGGTTTTTTCGGCTGGAACAGGGCAATAAACCGCCGTTTATATCCCTGAGGTGTATAAAAGTAAGATGAAAATAAAAAAATTAATAAAATAATAATAAAATAGATGAACGCTAAAAAATCAGGTCGAAGAAAGAGCTTGGACATTACGCAATTTGAGTCAAAAATTCTCATTTTGGACATAGGCTTTTTGAGAATTTTTCCAGATTTTTCGGTTGCGGCCATCGAGATGTTGAAAAATAAACTTCGAAAATTCACCACGCGCTCAAATTTCTTTTTAAAAATCTTAAAAAAAATCTCGTTGCTATTTAGAGTCGGAAGAATGAGACAATAAATCACGGACCAGATCTGAGAGGTTGAGGGTCACCGGCAGGTCGATTTGGCATGGAATGCCCCATATATTTCATATATATTTAAAATCCTTCCATTTTTGCCGCTATTAGTCTATAAAATATATATACAGGGATGTATATTTTATGTATTCTATGTATGTACGATACATATATGTTGTAATACATATTTCATGCATATTTTATCTCTGAAATTATCTCTGAAATATGTATCCAAAGATCTGATAGAGTTTCGAATCAATAGATATGTATTATATATGTTGAAAATGCATTTAGATAAGTAAACAAAATATAAGTTCCATGCATTCATCAAACAGTAGGATGATTGTGTTTGGCAGATATACCAGAAATATAGAGGTAGATATAATAAAAAAGTATCTCTTGAGTATGAAAAATACTTGTATCGATCTATCGCGAATTTTGTGATGATGTATTTGCAGATATTTTAGTTATGTATCCGGAATATATGACAAATCTGTTCCGCGTGTATGTCAAATATAATCGAACATACTTCAGATTAAGTATTTTGTGCATGTATGAAAGATATATTTGAACGAATAAACAATATGTGAACTCCATGTATTTATTTTATATGCGTAACGAAGTATCCACCTCGTACATCGAACATTTAAAAAGGATATAAATTTGGATGTATGTTGTATATATCCATAGCATATATCATCCACATATATCAATTGGATATATATGACATGCAAATTCGATATATAGTGATACATAACGAATGTATGTTTTATACATAAGTTTTTGGGATACACATTGGCATATATACTGTGATGTATTTTTTTCCATGCGGGCTGTCACTGGGACCCACATAAACGATCTTGCGCGTGATTCACTAGCCAAATTGTGAATGCAGCATTTTACAAGAATCTTCCAATATTGCCTAACACCTGCAATTCTTCGCACACCACGATGTCGCCGATCCTGCCAGGACCGGTCGCTCAAGATTGCCGTCCAGCGCCAAAACATCCGGTGACTATTGGTACTTATGACTCGTCACGGCTTCGTCAGTCTTGTGGTTGCAAATGATTTTAAAAAATGCTCCGCCATCGCTCCAACGCAAATAAAACATGATTCCGAACGGAAAAGTATCGGCGGTCGATTTTTATCCCTTCCCGATAACTTATCACTATCTCTCTTGACCCACATCATCAAACGAAATTTTATTTTATTTTATTTATTTATTTATTTATTTATTGGAGATTAACGGGGTAATACCCCTATTACATACGTCACAATTGGCGACTTAGGTATAAAAACAGTCGGTGAACTGCAGAGAGCATGAAGAAAATAAAATAATGAAAGAAAATGAGACTAGGTAAAGTAATGGATTAGGTGAGACATTTCCAATCACGGCCGCAAGATGAGGCAAAGAAATGATTACACACATGAGATGAAAGAGATAATAGGTGGAATGAGATAAGATAAAATGATAGCAAGAGATATACAGATATAAGTGACATAGTGGTCGACAGTCTAGGCGAATTCCAAAATTTCGTCCCGTGCTCGCTTACGAAATGAGTAAAATGACAGGTTAAATAAGTCAAGCCAGTCGCTGTGATGGTTGGCCAGAACACTTAAGACTCAAATATACGGATAGACACCAAGCACGACTACCCAACATGTCGCCAAGACACACCCTGCATGCATTTTCCGAAGTCTCGGTTCATACCGGTTTGAATTCCGTATCACTTTTTCTTCGAAACTTGAGCAGATATAATCTGTGGTAATTGTCATACTCGTCATACTCGTGGAGCGGGGAACGCCCTGAAGTCACACAAGGGGCATGATCCGGCGCTCTGTATTTTCAGAAATGGATCACACGGGATCCAAGTATCGATAGGAAAAAGTGGAAAGCGAAATAAACGAAAGAAAACAATCCGTCACAGCAATGGACGCTACTCGCAAGAATGTGATCGAAAGGCCCGCTTCCGATTGACACTACAGTAGCGGATAATAACCCTTCGAAATGTTTCGTCTCGAAATTTGTTTTAACAGTCTTAGAGTCCACAAATTTTCTAATTAAACAAACGCAAACAATTAAAATATGATAAAAATGTTGCAGTCATTTTTCCCTGGTGATGAGCATCATTGCAACGTGTGAGCGCATTCGTCTACTTCTCCTATTTACCTGGTTCTCACCTGATTCCATATAATACGATGCTCTCGATCTCAAGTCTGAGTGCAGGTCTTGAGGTTCTTCGTTTTCCTCACACAGATTCGCTGTGACAATACTTGAGAAAGAAAAAAACATCTCAATATGAAAAGTTCATTTATTCAATGACTGTTGTTTATTCATCTTCAAATTCATAAAGAGGGGACACAGAGGGACCAGCCATCATCCCGATCCGTTTTCGAGGTTGCAGAGTATAAATCCGAGGTGTTAATGGTTATGTCCGCTGTGGTCAACTTCCACGGATTCCGATGACATTCCAATGGTGAAAAAAACCGCTGCCCATATACCGAAGAGGGCGACAACACAGAGTAAAGTACGACCTCGGAATTTGTCCCAAGTGTATCGGATCTCGCGACGATCGTCGCGGATTATCTCTGCCCTAGATTTTACCGTTGACTCGTATCGATCCATGATTTGCTGTGAAAAAATTGATTATATTACAGTTGTTTGTTCTCACGTTACGTTATTTCGTATGGAACTGAATTAATTCAAGCGATCTGCGAGTAACCGTATTTTTCTTTACTATCATCCGCTTTGAAAAAAAAAGTCTCAAAGTGTGACGTCCCTGATCTTTCTTCGCGGTGCAGATGCATTAATCGTCAGATATGATCCTCATGTCAGGTTTGCGCGTCGCTCGAGCGAAAGATTACACAATTTTTTAAAGATCCTGTAACGACACCTTCGTAGCTCGTTGCATATACATATTGAGCAACATTACCTTATCGGATATCGTATACGTATTAAGTTAGGAACTCTGATTTTGATGAGCCACGAAACTGAACACTTTTCACCACGGATGCTAGACGAACTATAATCTCACGCTCTTGGGATTGAAACTCTTCTTTATGATATCTCATATCGATATCGGATTATCAACATGTCTTATCTTATCAATAATTCTTCATCACGATGCCGTCTACGCCGGGTTAATCGAGGAGTTGGAGTAGCCACTCGATTAGACCATGGAACGATTCAACACCGATCAATCGATCTTAGGTGAGTCAGATTGATTCTCGAATATCGTCGATGTAGTCAGATTTTCAGGAAATTCAGGCGATCTTTCAAAGGAATTGGATAACCACGCGTGGTTCGTACTTCTCACGTGGATTGGTCGACAGAAACAAAAACAATATCTTTGTGAAAAAGTCGGAAGTAATTCTATCGCTCTCGGACATCTCTGACCCCCTTTGACACGCAATCGTCCTCCGTATAATTTCTCGTAGATTTGAGTCTAGTGGGTGGCACAGTGAGAGCTGGAGTATACCGCGGGTGGGTTGAAATTCCTGAGGATAGTAAAAACAATCCATCAGTCGATCGATTGTCGTTCCCGTTGAACAAACACCGTCTGATAACGGGCCAGGCGACGTTATAGTCATAACATTTCGAGGCAGGAGCATCTGTGTCCCAAAAATGTATGGCGACAGCGATTTTCCGACTAGTACCACATTTTATTGCACTCGGTCTACTCAACCGATTCTCTAGCCATACCAAAAGGCGCCGGAGATGAATCACGTCTGGATATACGGATGATGAACGCGTTTCCTCAGTGGGATTTTCAATGAACATATATTCATACGATACAGCTGGGTGAATTCCTAACGATGGAAGAGTTCGAAGTCGGATAGAATAGAGAAATGAACTTCCAGACGCTTGGATGGGTTCGGAACTGTCGGCTTGTTGCTCGATTCGCGCCTTGACAAAATGCCGTAATGGCGAATATCGATCCGATAAAAAAAAAGTTTCGATTTGTAGTAATGAATGAAATTCGTCTTGATCTTGCTTCGGTACATCACTAATTGTCATCGAAGAAAGCGAGAAGACGTAACGAGGCTCCACAGAAATTCGGAGCGTGCGATTCGTTTGGTAATGTCTGTGAAGAAGAAAAAGATGGCGACGCGTAGGGATGAAATCGGGAAGGGATGAAAATCGATCGTCGATACTTTTTCATCTGGCAGAGTCGTGTTTTATTCTCGTTTCAATGATGATTCAAAATTACAAGAGTGGTAAAGCCGTGCAAAGTCGAATACCTATAATCACCGGATGTGTTGGTGCTGGAAGGCAATCGCACGGCAGGATCAGCGACACGACGGTGTACGGAGAGGGGCAGGAGATTCTTGTTACTTCTAGCCTCCATGCTTCGGGTCTTGCTTTGTCGGGCAATCTCTCTTATATGGGCTTAGACAGGAGGCTGGGATCATACAAAATTGCACCAAATTTCAGCCGATAGTAGCAAAAAACGCTTCGGCACTAAGAGCCGATTGATCCTTGTTCAGGAAAAAGAATCGTGTGAGGTACTCACCTATATGTCTGTTATGTTCGTCAGCTGTAACCACTGCAGCGACGAGAGCCAGAGCGGCGACGATCAAGGCGAACAGTTTCATGATGAATGACGAGTGGGTTGAACTCTTCAAGTGATACCAAACGTAGCCCAGGTTCGCCCTTTTATACCCGAGACGAGAACCGATGTGACGGTGATGTAACTCCTGAGTAGACACAGATGTCAGAAAATCCACATCCAATTCCATTCCACATGAATGCTCAAAATCCATATCGGTACGACTTCTAGCAAGGTGAAATCGGGCGACAGTCGGAATAGAGGGAGAAGAGGACGAACACGCGGAACTCACATGGGGCGAACAGTCGAACGAAGGCAAACAGGGGCGAGGTTTGATACGCAGGTGTGTTCTGTTTTTTTTAGCGCTCGCTTATTCGTTCGTGTACACGAGGTTACGCAACCGTGTTCAAAGAGAATCCGGCGAATCACGTGGAATCTTCCATATAAATTCAAACTGCCCATATTGATGAACAAATGCACACTACGTCATCACCTCAGATCATCGCAAAAGTTCCGATTCCTCCTGGGTGACCGGTTGCGTAATAAATTGACGAGCAAAACGGAGTTCGCGAGCAACAAAGGAATCAGTCGAACAAATGACTGACGAAACGAACGAATCAAGGGGTCTGAAACCCATATCGCTGATCCCATGTTATGTCGAATCGTTTCGCAGGTGTCACCGTGTGATCAACACCGCAAAATCGACTCCATTGTTTATTTTGGAACCATTTCTTATTGGAATTTACGGTCGATTGAATTGCATATCATCAATTGAATATCAGCCTGTGTGACAAACGGTGGTCGACACGTGCCGAATACTTGAATATGTACGCGAGGAGCGAACGAATGTGAATAATATCTGGTTCAATTTGTTGAGCATGATCGAAATATTATCGTAAATTATGTAATACAGCCGTATTGACTTTGACAAGTCAATACGGCTGTATTACATAATGTCATCTAATGAAACGATAAATATTTTTGTCACGGGTCGTCAAAGTCAATACGGCTGTATTACATAATTTACGATAATATTTCGATCATGCTCAACAAATTGAACCAGATATTATTTACATTCGTTCGCACCTCGCGTACATATCCAAGTATTCGGCACGTGTCGACCACCGTTCCGATGATATTCGAACGAATTCTGGAAAAGTCCATCTCGATTCTGACTCTGTATCAAATCATACAATATTAAATTCTACCGATTCTTTTGAATCTAATAACGAAATTATGTGTTTCTTCAATTCGTGTGATTTGATAAAAATATGATCACATCAAATGTACAGAATTTTGAATAATTTTATGAACCCCGGTTAAATAAGAAGGAACTGAAACAAAATTTATGAGCTTCTGAATTTCGTCAGTCGATCGATTCCTTTGTTTCTCGCGAACTCCGTTTTACCCGTCAATTTAGTACGCAGTCGGTCACTCAGGTGGAATCGGAACTTTTGCGATGATCTGAGGTGTTGACGTAGTGCGCATTTGGTTATTAATATGGGAAATTTGAATTTAGATGGAAGATTCCACGTGATTCGCCGGATTCTCTTCAAACACGGTTGCATAACTTCGTGTACACGAACGAATAAGCGAGCGCTGAAAAAAAACAGAAAATACCTGCGTATCAAACCTCGCCCCTGTTTGCCTTCGCTTCACTGTTTACCCCACGTGAGGCACTTTCCGAGGTCCGAGTGGTTTAGAGGTTTGCTTCCTTATCTCAGGTTAGAAGGGGGTTGGTCATATATCACGTACCGCAAAGTAGGGTTGGGGGTGTTACATGACCGTTGGCCAAACGATCTTCATCGACTCGCGATACCCATACTTTGACTGCTAGTTCGCAACGACCCCCGAAATCATTCACAAATCTTTGCCCATCACAGAGGACACCAAAGGTGGACTGAAAATTGACGTTTTTTTATAACTGATACGGTGTTCCAGTTGTACAAACACTACGAGTTCAGATAGGGCATTCCACGTCAAACCGACCCCTCATGAGCGTGACCCTCTGGGATTTTGATGCCCAATGGATTTTTTGGTTCGTTTTGGTAAAAAATTATGCCTCTAATTTTTTAAAATTTTTCCGACATTTTTTAAGTTCCCCACACGGAACACTTAGTTGATTTTATGTATGAAATACGTTTTAACGTCTGTCTACGTATACAGCTAAAATGATACGTATACTATACGTGTACGCGATGTATGCAATCAAGACGTATTTTCTATACGAAGTATATACGTATAACACTTGTATCATTCGCGTCAATGCCGAAGCCGTTTTTTTACGTACTGAATGTACGTATAAATTACATTCATATTGCGTATAGTATTATGACAATCATAAAACTTTTATTATATGTACCATCAACGTAAATAATTGGTGATTATTCAGATGTTTTAAGAAACCGAGCCTATACGCATTATGTACGTATCTTTAACGCAAAACAACGCTTTTCAAATGTTTACTGTACATACGGAAGACGTATCATTTAGGTTGCCGAATTAGACCTTCAAGACACCTTCGATTTACGTACGATATATCGACGTTGCTTACGAAAAGTAACATATTTTAATTTTTTTACGAAAACTAGCACATTATTTATCACCGGGAAAACTAGCACGTTTCCAATCACTCCCCGAAAGCTAGTACATTTCAGGTTTTATCGCGAAAACAAACACGTTTGGATATGAACCGCGAAAACTAGCATTTTTCAGTTTTCACCGCGAAAACTAGCATGCTTCAGTTTTCACCGCGTTTATGACTACTTTTTTTTCTCATTTTTCTAAAGTAGCTTTTCCCACTTCAGATTGAGTGATCATTTTTTACTTATCATGTTTTCGCGGTGAAAACAAAAACGTGCTGGTTTTCGTGGTGAAAAATGGAACTTGATGGTTTTCGTGGCAGGATTGAAAACGTGTTGATTTTCGCGGTGAAATCCGAAATATTCTGGTTTTCGCGGTGAGACTGAAAAATTGCTAGGTTTCGTAAGAAATTTAGATCATGCTACTTTTCGTAAGCACCCAGCAAACAAATTTATGTACTAGTGCCGTACCATGTCCGTCGCGGATGCCACATGCTATGTACCAGGTTCGGTACATAAGCGGCACGTGTGCTGCGTAATGTGTCCGCAATACGCCAATGTTATAGGTACATCGCACGTATGCAACAAAGATACATACCAAGTACGTAACAATTACATCGCAGGTACGTTACCCGTGACGTACTACCAACATCGCAGTTACATCTCCGTAACGTGCGTCAATGGAACTACAGCGTACGCAAAATATTCAAATAAAAATTCGATTTCAATCCTCATTCGCGCATTTTTTGAATATTTTACAGTATACTATCAACTTTTCGTTTACTCTGGATCAATTAAAATGTGTTTGTAGCTCGCTGCAAGAAATTCCGCTTTTGTCATTCTTTACCGGGATTCGAACCACATTCAATGGCACTCGTCCGTCTCACTAGTCAGGCGCTCTACCCACTACGCCAAAATGTCTTAGAAATCCTGAACCTTTTTTCTCTCATTCAATGGAAGACTTCATGAATCACAAATTCGATATCTTTTATTAAGTGGAAAATTCAATGAATCGACGGCTCTGATGTACTGTACACAACCGAACATTTTTAGCGCATCCGTTAGTAAACCCAATAAATCCAATGTCAGATTCACGTTAACCAGCGCAGTTTTGAATTTCACTATCACCGATCGTAAATACTTTGAGGTTATGTTCATCACTTTGACTTGATGGAATTAAATTGAAATGTTCTGCAAAATGTAAACTACAGTGAAACCTCAGTCCCTGTCCGCTCGGGACCGAACGCTTCAGTCCCTGTCCACGGAACAGCTGACTGTGGAGGGGAGCGCTCGGCCAATCACGATACAGATACAGTTAGACGGGGCGTGATAGCTGTGAGCAGCACCAATACGGCACCGAACGGCGGACAGGGACTGAAGCTAGGGATCGGACAGGGACTGAAGTTGGACAGGGACCGAGGGGACAGGGACTGAGGTTTTACTGTACTATTATGGATAAATTACGAGAAGAAATTCCAGGTCAGCCTTTTTAATTAGTCATTTGAGGACAACAAAGATTAACTTTCCAACACAACCTGTGATACCCTCACCCAGAGTAACAATAACAATAGACAAAGCGTCGAGGATTATCCAAAGAAAAGTAATTGAATAATTGAACTGAGAAAAATTAAGTTTCATTTGGAAAAATAATCCGAACAGTTATGATTTG
Source organism: Euura lappo (assembly GCA_018257835.1). NCBI lineage: Eukaryota > Metazoa > Arthropoda > Insecta > Hymenoptera > Tenthredinidae > Euura > Euura lappo. The sequence goes on along the minus strand of JAEUYN010000906.1, from coordinate 112,182 downwards.
GAATGTAAGAATGATATTGAATCAACCGAAGAAAGAAAAATACAATATATCCTTCACTGAACTCTGGACTTATTTCCCCCCTCGGTTCGGGTGTGTCAACTTTTTACATGATCTGTACGTAACCATGTAATGTAACACAGCCATCGTGCAAGTAATGTAGCTGGTACATCGTCGCCATCCATTATATGGTATGTAACACTGTTTCCTGAATGAGAGGTCTCTGGTACATAACAGCAGTATGTACTCGATACGTTCGTGATTAAGAGACCTGTAATGTACCCGGTACATTAAATTGCAATGTAGCAATGTTTCGTGAATGTGACCTCAAAATGATGTACCAGGTATGCCACTGTTTGCTGGGCAGCGTCGATATGTCGAGTAGAAGTGAGATCTTCGTATTGAGAAAAACGTAGGCGACACGAAAGGTATGTTTCTCATACGTATCGCATTGTGACATTGACGACGTATAAATTTTCTTGATCCTAACATTCAATTTTTCCGGCACAGGCACTTGGCACGCCAAAGTGATACAATAGACATACGTACAGCACACGGTTGGCAGACTCGAATGATTTCGACGTTTCGTATACGTAAACCGGACTTATTAGTTTAGTGGGCCAAATGCAAATTTTCACCGTGTTTTCGGTATACGTACGATATACGTACACCAGACGTTCCCAGCACATTTGACAGCTTCAACGATATTTTTTCACTACTGAGCGATCGAGTGTAGTCATAAATAGATTCTTACAGAAATTAGTGAACTTACATTACTGAAGAATGTATCATTGTCCCTGATAAAATCATGTATAGAAACGCTGCATCGTTGGACAAGCGGCAGCGTAGCGTAGTGGTTAGGGCGTGCGACTAGTAATACGAAGAGTGGCGAGCGTACTCGGTTCAAACCCCGGCTAGGTCTTAGAAAAGCGAATAATTTAAGCGATCGCAGAATGCGTTTTAATTGACAAGCGTGCTCAACTATAAATAAAAATAACCTAAAATATCGGAAATATCCAATAATAGGTTAAAAAATAACTTGTTACATAATAATCTTTTTTTTTTAATTCCTTATACGTATCTCACACGTTCTCTATACGTATAAATATTCTACCCATATGTGTTCTCTATACACAAAAAGCGTGATATGTTATGCATATTGTATACATATACGTTTGATTTACGTATAGTATACACGTATACAAAACTATGAAGAGTACGAAAGACATACGTATCGCAACGGTATATTGGACGTAAATTGACGTACAGCGCAGGGAATACTACGCAATATATACGTCTCGATATACGTCTTACAGTGGTTCCTTGTACCCCTAGAATACATATTCTATACATCTTAGCGGACGTTTCGTATTCGTTCCTTATACGGATTTTAGCCAGCCATTTAGTCTATTTCAATATACGTATAAAATTGGTAAGTGTTCTGTGTGGGGATCGTATGGTGATCTGAAATATCATCATCAAGATGGACATTTTTAAAATCGCTGATTTTTTTTTGTAAAATTCATGGACTCGAAAACACATCGTTTGGTCATAGTCCGATCATGGGATGAAAATGCTAACATTTTTTTTCGATTTTTGATTTTGCACAAAAATATCAAAAAAATTCTAATCATGGTTTTTTGTAGTAAAAAATAAAACAAAAAGAAACTTTATCCTGGTGAAATTTGATTTTCTTGTTGGTTCAAGAGTAAAACGCCAAAAACGATCGTTGATTGCGTTTTTTTTTTCGAATCAAGCATCGTTTTTGGCGTTTTGGTGTGTATATACAGGGTGAGTTTTCTCCGGGTCTGAATGAGGAAGGGGCCTATCACTGCTAATGCCATAGAAAATTTAAGAGGGAGGGGCTTATATCAATATCGTCATATGCCGTCCATCCTAATAAACTCCTCCCTCATTCAGATCCGGAGAGAACTCGCCCTGTATATACACAAATATTTGATGGTTTCATGTCAAGCTTATTACAACTCTCACAGTCTTGATATTTTCCTACTCTTATTTTCATGTGACAAATAACGTTGCTCGGTGAAAAGACTTTGATATGAAACATGGCTCCTTATTTGTTCAGTTTGAACGAAATCACGTAACGAAATGAGGGGAGGAAGACGTCGGAAATTCTGGCAAATAGCATGGCACGCATCATTAATAATTTTTACAGAAAAGTTTGACAAAATGATAAACAGGATAAAATCTACCATTCTTTTCCCGGACCCGCAGAATCCTGAGAAACCTAGTGTCAGCTCCCAATACGATGCCACGAAGTATTCAGCGTTCGTAATCATCACATTAATTTCGTCACATATTTTAGCCATTTACAGATATTTCATATCGTGACATCTGTTCAAATATAGTTCAAGATTACTAGAATAATGATATAAGAAACACGTGGAAGGTTCTTTGTCTTATCGAGTCAGCGTTTATGAAGTGATATAAAATCATTCATACATTCGAATTGTACGATAATTTTTCGTTACTACCATCGTGATCAATTCTTGAAGGATATAAAATCTGTTCTAACCTCGTGACATTTGCCTCTCTTCAGTGAAGATATTCATTTTTCGAGCTCCCCTACTTGGTTACGATGTTTATTATCCCTCGAGTCGATTTTATAAAAGGTTCTCATCATTGTGTGCTAATAATAATTCCTCCTTTGTCACGGCCATCGTTATAAATCAGATCGATGGACGCTCGTTTGTCTATAAGGAAAAAAGGAGCAGATCCTTCGCCGGGCTGTAATCAAATATTGCAAACATCGAATTGAGACACAAATCAAACAATTACACCCAAGTTTTTATGGGTGATTTTTGTCCATGAGAAAATCATCTCTCCATCTGTATTTGTTAATCTGTTGAAATCATAATTTTATTGTTAAATTATATAGAAAAATTCTCCTTCAGGTTTATTTATGTACACCGTACGACTTTTCTATTCGTGTCTCACGCTCGTAATAACACGTAACTAACCACGTAGACGTGTGGTAATAGAGTAGACACACATGCCGCGTATAGTTCGTATTAAATTATGCGCATAAACGCATTATATCATTCGCTTGAGAACTTGAGCTGGCATCAGCTGGTACCTTCGACCATTATACCCGATCCCACACGCAGCATAATCTTGCTACTGACGATCCATTCGATGGATTCGAGTGATCTGCGATCCCACGTTTCGAGAAATCGATATTTGGATCTTGACGATTTTCCAGAATTGACACAGAGTATGATTTCGGAAAACTGATCGGAACGATTGTTAGGGACGGTGAACTGAGTGTGGAGACCAAATTCGAGCAGAAAATATTGAAAATTGTTCGAATAAGTCAGATTTGAAATGTTAACCTTTCATGGAGAATCAGAACTCTTATGACGTTGATCGATCAATTTTTTCAAATCGACGTAACTTCTCAACCAAGAAGCGGATTTTAATGATCCTCACGCCAAAATCTGCGCATTTTTGTCAAATTTTATGTAATTTCAAGTTTGGTTGAATCGGTCAAGAATCACCAGAGTTATTCAGGATAGTGTGAAGCTGAGTGTAGAGAAAGATTTTGCAAATGCTCTCTTTTTTTCAAATTGATGTAACTTTGGAACCAATGAACGTATTTCGACGATCTTTGATCCAAAATGTCCGCATTTTAGTCCACTTTTATGCAATTTCAAGTTCGAATGATCCTCTTTTTTCAAAATGCTCCAACTTTTGAATCAATGGGTCGATTTTAATGAATCTTCTCTCGCCTTAATAACTAAATTTGAAACAATCGATCGTTCATGAAAGTTGACTGAGTTTGAGTTATTCGTCTTCACATCGAAAATCATATAAATTCGACATCGCTCCTTCCATGACGTAGATTGGCTGCAGCATCACTGAACTTCCAACAGTTTCTTATAGTATTTGCCGATCAGAGGTGCTCGGGGTCTGTTATAATTATCACGATCTTATAAAGAGAGCCTTGAGGTTTCCACGAGGCTCAGTGATTCAGAGTTAAGTACACTACGATCTCATCCAGTTGCTAGTAAGAATTTACCTCCTACGATGTATAGTAATGATCGGTTTATTATCCGTGTACCCCGACGATCTTCAATCCCTGCCATTACACCGGCACGTGCGAGACCCAGTTGCATTATAACACACGTGTGTCTATATCCGCTTGAGATCCGAACTCCTGCTTAATTATCCTCCATTTTCTCTCTCTCTCTCTCTCTCTATCTTCTATTCTCATTCTCATCGTACCAGATAACGATTTTAAAAACTCCGATTACGGATCGGCCCGGTCACGTTGACTTGACTAATGTTCGGTCCCGCGGCTTTCCCACCTCATCTTCGTCTGAAAGGTCAGTAAAATGTTCCAAACCAGGACCTCACGGATGAATAAGTGGTAAGAGTTACATTCTTGTCAGACGATTTTTAACTGTTCGCGGAAAACTGAGGCTAAATACACCACGAATCGAACAATTTTATGATATGACTGATACGTTCGGAAATACAGCGAAGAGAAAGAGATGGAATCGATGTTGGATAGCTCGCGCATCGATCGATCAAAATACGTCAAAACATTTCACGTTGCAGAAGAGAGTTATAATCAACACTTCATCTCAAATCATTGGCATTAATCATCGCTGTTATGGGTTTGTTGGTTTTACAATCAATCATGAACAAGTACGTTTTTTCATATTCTCACATTTATGAGGCATGACATTATACTTTTGAACCACGACCCGGACCCGGACCCGGACCACCTAGACGTAATAATCAAAGAGAAAGGGAAAGTGGACAAAGTTCTAAGGCAGACCCTTTTTAACAGTCGAAATTCACACTTTCTCAAACTTTCAGACTTTGGTCAATCGTCGTTAGAAGGAAGCGGTTTTACGATTTTTCAGTATAACACAAATTTTTCCGAGTGAATGGTCCGGACGCTGTGAAAGGAGCATCAAAGAGAGCTGAAACGATTTTAGGAAACGTAAAATCCTTGACCCATTATTTTCTCGGGTAGAATACAAACGAGGGCTTGTTACACTTGCATGAATCTGATGGAACGTAAAGTTAATTGCCCCATAAATATTACCTCAGAAAACTGCACTTGTAACATGATGCAGAGTGCTTCGTGGTCAAGTGGGTATCATAAAAATGGACTATTGTTCAAAGTCCTTAAAATGGATGAAAAAATATAATTGAATAGCGCTGCTGTAGATGTTCAAAAGAAATATACTAGACTCACAATTTTGTTCACTGTATAATTCAGAACAATAATTATAGTTGCTAACAGTCTGCCTTTTTCTTGCGTTTTACATCCAATGGACTCGGATATTTGGGAATATTTCGTTGACAGTATGGAAAAACGTGACATCTCAAATTGTGCTAGAATAACATGACATCTCAGATTTTGAATGAAGAAGGTCGTATCTTCTACGCTGAAACATAGGACATACGACCCTTTTGGTCAATAATTTGAAATGTCTCGTTCTTGTGGCACAATTTGAGATGTCACGTTCTTCCATACTGCCGTCGATTTCTGCTATCAGCAATCCTACATCTGCAGATTAGCTCCCATTTCAAGATGAAAAAGGCTGACGTTTGGCAATAATTTTTAATCGATTCTAATTGGGACGATAATAAATTATGTGATGCAATGGCAACGGAATGAAAAAAAAAAGAAACTTCTGATAAACTTCGTTTTAAACGTCCTTCGCAATTGTAATAATAAATAATCCACACATGTTCAAATCTATTACCACAGTATGTTTCTTAACCTGTTGCAGTTGCGGTTGCCGATCGCCTACGGGGTATGCCATGATCTATCTCATCCCATCGCCATAGGCAATCAGCCACCAGGCTCTTACATCTGCATCGGTTCAATTCAGGGATCAACTAATGACAGCTATACGCCTCCATCACCCTGACCGGTTCACCCACACGTTTTATTGCGTGTCTACAACTTACGCTTATGTATCTCGCGTGCTATTTTACACCAGTCACGGTTCATCCTCGTCGTTAATTTGCTATTAATGACCTAAAATCCGAGCGGTCGTTATTATCGAATCAGTAAAAGTAGTTTCAACCACAAACAAAAAAATTCGGGTCATTTTTAAAGAAGCTCGATACACCGAAAACACAGAATGAGAGTTATCAAGGATTGTTGAAATAGGATGTTTTTTCATTTATAAAAAGAGTTTTCGTGATAATGTAAAATGGAGTCGAAGAAACGAACACGAAAAAATATCTTCAACGTCAATTTTATAGGTGAAAAATTAGCTAATTAAGAAACTAATTGACCTATTGCTAAAAATCTCACGTCCAAGTTTAAAATCATTTAGTCAATTAGTTTCAGAGATTTCCTTGCCACCAGCAAATACTCGAACTTCGTCATTTATTAAGGGGGGATCCTGCTTCACAAGGACCAAAAAAGCTCATTTTCAAGCTCAAAGTTTGTTCTCTTCAGTATCAAATTCACTTCCCTTTCCAAGACTTTGGTCTGGAAGGTTCTTTGAATCGCTGATCAAGAATCTGAGGTCAGATTTGTAAAATTCACAATTGCTGGACATAAATTAGACAACGAGAAGTTCGAAAGCTGGTTCATACCCGATTCTTGGAGGTAGTTTAACCCCTTAATCTAACGGAACGAAGATTGAAATCTGGTTCTATGGAATTGCTTGATGAAGAGAGGATCGAGTAGCCTGTAGAATTACGATCAAATTAAGACTTGTTGACTCAACTCTCTCTAGTATCACGGTAACGTATCAATTGACGGTATATCAGCCTCTGCATGTAGAAAATTGGTGTTAGATGATTACTGTGATATTTATAATCCTATTCTATGGCGAAATCACCGGTATTCAACATACTTGAGCTAAAGTAGGAACTTTTTCCCGTATAATTGACACGGTTTTCGCGATCATTAACTATAACATCACCGCCATAAGTTGCACAACGCGGCTATGAGTGATCGAAGAAAATGGTAATTTCCAATTTCTTTAATCAACCAACTCCTTAACGATCTATCGTCTGAATTCTTGCCGGCTTTAATTAACCGTACAGATGAGCGATTTCTTGCCTCTAGATCTTCCCAGCGAATTACACAATCGTTCTGGCAGCCGAAATGAACGCTTATTACATCGATTGAACATAAAGAATAACGAGAATCACCGTCTGATGCATCGGGGTCGATGGTATTTCGTTATTTCCAACAGACCTGAGTCACATTTGATAGTCATCACCGTCATTACTACACTAATCTTAGCCAATGTAATATCGGATATTGACAGCCGTCCATCAGACACTCTCTAATGCAGGATCTTCCTCGGTGTATCGACAAGAACGTACTTGGATGTACATTGAGACGCGGATGAAGACGGTAATTCAGATCCGTGTTTATGTACGTAACACACGGATGTCAAATTAAGGGGAATAATTACGTGGTCGAATCGCGAAGGCCAATCGTCTCGAAGAATGGTCCAATATTAACACCTTCATACACGTGATCGCTGTCAATTAAATGAGTATTTTTTAGTTAATTAATCATCAGAGAGACATGAAAAATTGATAGAAATCATGATTTTTCGGCGCGTAAAAGTTCCTTTCGCTTCAGGTGATGAAAAATGATGATTTCTATCTATTTTTCCCGTCTCTCTGATTGATTACAGATTATCGAATTGAGCGAAACTCTCCTCAGGAAGGGAATATTCAATTAATTCGCTCGAATAGTCCGATATAATATTATGAATGAAATTGTCAACTAAGAAAATCTCTACTGAAAATATTGAAAAATTGAGGATTCATTGGGTTCTAATAGTTTTCGATGTGAAGCTGAATAACTCCTGAAATTCTGAAGGCGATTTTTGATTCAATTTGGTGTGAAAATCCAGTTCATTAATCAGATTTTTGATGAAATTTCCATTCGTTCTATTTTCATACTATCTTGAATAACTCTGGTATTCCGCAACAGATTTTTTCGAACTTGAAATTGTGTGAAAGAAGACAAAAATGCGCGAAATTTGGAATCAAAGATCGTCAAAATCCGTTGATTTACTAAAAAATGACATCGATTTGAAAAAATTGAATTTTCAAAGTTTCTCTGTTCAATCGACGTATTTTACATTTTGTTGAATAGGTCCGGCAGTTTTTTTACCAATTCGTCCAAATTTGGAATTTTCTAAAAGAGAATAAAATGCGCAGATTTTGGAACAAGGATCGTCAAAATCTACGAATTGAGGCAAAAGTTACATCAAACTTGAAAAAAGTTTTTCTTTTTGCTCTGTTTCACATTTTGTTCAAATTTTCTGAAAGAAGACAAAAATGCGCAGATTTTGGAACGAGGATAATTAAAATCCGTTGATTAGTGCAAAAGTCAGCAGATTCTTCAGCCTTCCTGCCAAATTCTACGATCGTCGAAGATTTCATGCCTTTTTCCGACCTCAAAAATCGATTTTTCAAATTCGACTAAATCCGACAGTTCCAAATAGGCCAACGCTCTGATATTTTTAGCCTCAGCTTCACTCCCAGAGGCTCTAGTTTTATCTCAACGTACAGTTTTATCACGCCGAGGAATATTCAACGCGGTTAATTAAACCCCGGTTAATTGCTTCCGCCGGATTAACGCACGGAAGATCCGGGAGCCGTAAGGTAATTCGCAAACTTCATAATTATGGATATCACTCCGGGATAGTCCGACTCGTATGTTACAGAAACCATCTGCATAGAGAATCGGCAGCTGTGACTCTCATAGACTGAAACTACTGGGTTACTGATACCATAAATGATGCTTTGACTCAGACAGTGGAAAGGAATGGTTGTTTTTCACTGATCAAAAATGTAGATTCTGGATCAGACACTTTTTTTGCAAGAAAAAAATGTGGTTTTTGTCTCAATCGGAACTCGAGTTTCATCGTATTCTGTCAAATCTGATACAATTTCAACGTACTATTACTTATTTTGTTTCCAGCTACTTTTAATTTTGCAAATCGGACCTCAGATTCTTGTTCAGTGACCCAAAAACCAATTTGTCATCGATATCGACATGTTTTTAGCTTTTTTGGAGCACATTGAATACGTAAAATCAAAATTCAGATTCGCGAACAGTGACCCAAAAAAACAAGTGGTACCAAATTTCCTTCGAATAAATTGACCGGTTTTTGTATTTTTTAGAATTTTGTTGTTCAGGAAGGTTTCAACTTCAAATTCAAGTTTTCACGTTCGGAAAACAGCGAAATAAGAAGTTAAAAATTATTCAAATTTCAGAAAAATGTGACTTTACATTGTTTTCTGAACTATGCTGGTTCTCAAGTCTGATAGAATTCAATCCAACGATATAAAGTCATCTTTTTCCCGGGTATGCAATCAAAGCCTGGTAGGTGTCACGTTGACGTTGGATCTTGGATAAATGCGGGACAAGGACGACTCGAACAAGAGTTGGTTGACTGTGACAGCTTTATTGAATCGAACATGTAATTTCGCGATTTAAAATTTCGTCTATTGTTCGATGACATAGACTTCGATTGTAGTAAAGTCAGCAGGAACTCCGTTCATCAAATCATTTCCAATCAACGTCCTGATCGATGCCCAAAAATGAGAGAATTTTCATTTTTATCGCCCTAAAGTTTTGAGAAATTTCTTCCATCTTCCAAAAAAAGCTTCTAAAAGTTGAAAAATGACTGAGTCACAGCTGAAACCGTGTAAGTCTCACACTTTGCTGGAGAAATCTGTGAAACTTATACTCAATTAATTGATTTCAAACAGGTCGATTAGTTTTCTGATTAGCGATTTTTGACTGTTCAAAATTCTCATTGAATAGGTTTTTTCGTTTTGATTAAAATTCTCTGACCTTCTATTCACAATTCTCCAAATTTTTCGTCACTATATTCCGAATCTCGTGGTCATTTTTTGAATTCCATGTATCATATTCCCAATACTTGAACTATTTTCTGACAATTTCTTGAATTCTCTGAGTTTTTGCAACATTTTCACCACTTCCAGGTTACTATTCGACTTCCCTGGACATTATTCTACTTTTGAAAATCAACGAGATGATTGAACAAATTTTGGACTTCTCAGTGTTCCGAAAATGCGAAAATTTGTTTCAGGCAGAGCAAAAGTGGTCCAACTACCCCTCGAGGTCTTCTTCTCTCCGTGAATCGATCAGGGCTCGATTTGGCAATAAATCGTGTAGCGGATAGATCGACGGTCGAATCCGGATGCGATCCGCGTTCCGTGTCGAGAATTCCGTGGATTAATTCGTTTTCGTTCCGCATCTAAGAGATCTACGTCGATGCACGGTTCACATACACATACGTATGCAGTGTATATAGTAGGTAGCGGTATAACTCTTCTTCATTGCATGGAGTCTGCCGGAGGAATAATGAGGTAGCAATATGGTACGAACTTTCTCTGCCGCAGCTTCTCTGTCGGATGAAGGAATTCTCGAAATAGATCTAATAGCGTAATGCCTCGGCGCGATATAACATCTGCGGCCGGTCTTATGCATTCCGTGATGCAATTCCTAATAAGTGCATTATCATTTGCATAGGCGCCCGCCAAAGTACGACTCGACAGAAGAACGAGAGGATCATCGTATTCGCTATGCGCAAATTACTTTAGCATTGACTCTGATCAAAAATAGATATTAGACTCTCGCAATTCGTTCCAAGCGGCAAAAAAAAAGACAGTGAAGAAATTTTCTCACTTCTTTGTGATTTTTTGGTTCACTTTTTTTTTCAATTCTTCTAAGATTCTCGCAGTTCTTCAACTTCAACTTCTTCCTGATAATTTTTTGCATTCTCTCAAGATTGACTAGATTCTACGAATTTTCGCTACATTTCCATTCGCTTTGATCCTGGTCATCAGTATTTGAATTTTGCGACTCTTCTTTCACAATTCTTCAACTTTTTACCCAGCTTCTTTTTTCTTCTTCACTTCTCTAACTCCTTTCCGACTATATCCCGAATTTTCTAGTCATTTTTCAAAGTCCCTAAACTTTTACCAAATTCTCGAAATTTTTTCCCCCTCTTCGTTTACTTTTCTCGTCAATATTAAAATTCGCTAACTTTTCTATTCACTATTCTTCACCTTTTTCCCCCTTGTTCCCTCACGATTCCCTGACTTTCTTTTGCGAAAGGATTGTAATTAATATCGATGCCCGAGTATTTGATCGATCGTGAAAATGTAGCCCATAAAATTCTCCCACAATTCCTGTAGCTCCGGAGTTTGTTCTGTGGAGTAATAAAAATTCATCGATTGAATTTGAGATTAGGCTGCACTCTGAACCGCGGTGCCATAGTCACGAACTGAATCGAAAGCGTCAATTTAAATTTCGCGAGAATTTATTCTCGCGCGGTCCTAGATCGGCGTTATATCAGCTTCTCCCGCTGTTGCACAGCTTCATTCACTTTCTCCAGACACTGTAGGGTTCAAATCGACGTTCTATTCTTTCGAAGCTTTTTTTTAAATCGCTTTTCATTTATTTTTTAGCCAGATGAGACGACGTCACTGTGCTTTTTACACTCGACCGCGTGTCTGGATCCCCGATGTACTTTTTCGACAGATTTGCTCGGAGTAAATGCCGAAAGGATTGGATCCGGTCATTTTTTTATGAAGAAATTTACCCAGGAATGAGAGGAAAAAAATTGTTCGATACGTTGGGTCTGGGAATTGGAAACGTCACGATGCCTGGGTGTATCGTGCCGTGAAAAATTCTGTTTACGGTGGTCAGTCGTGTGGCAAATACCCGGGAGATGAAAAGTGGCGGAAAGTATGTTCCTCGGAAAAGCTCGGATTCCAGACCCTTCGGAAAGGCCAATTATCAATCTCAGAAGCTTCCAACGCAGACTGACATTGAATCAGAAATTGTTTTCTTCACAACACAACATGTTCTCAAAGGAGATCAAATTTGATCAGATTTTGGCTCATCGAGACAAAATCGAGGTAGAATTTGATCAAACTACGTAAAATCTGATGGATAATTTCATCTGATTACACAAAAGCAATTTTTTTTCCCAGGATGAAAGGGTTTTCTAAAGTTTGGTGGTTTCAGTTTTCTCTCACGAATATATATCCCTACCATATATCACGATTAAATCTGTATCAGAAGAATATAATAGAATTCAAAGGTATGAATTATACACCCAGGTTTGGTCATACGAGTTAAGGTTGGCGAGTACCGAGGTACAGATGCATAAAACATGTAATGCCTCATGTATTATGCATACGATTTGATCCCTGTGTTTCTCCGATGACACCCGCCTTCTAATTAGAGACTTGAACACCGCCTTTGTCCGGTGTCGAGTACCGACGTAGAAGTATTCCGCGATTTGTAAGAGCGTAGAGATAAAAATTTGAAAAAATTCACGAGGAGTGACAGATGAGATTATCGAAATAAAATTGGAAATAGGAAATTTGCACATGTGCATAAGATGGATGTGAATTTGTTCGCAAACTGCATGCGAAAGTCGTACGATAGAATTGTGTCTTGAAAATTGTTCAACTGGTGTGAAATAGCCTCGGTCAGATTTCATGCGAGTGAACCTTCTGCACACGTGATATTCCTACTACCTGCATCTAGAAACGATCCATCACACATTTTTATCCCACTTATGCGCATCAGTCATGGGATTCTAAAACTGATAATAAGCGTTGATGTTGATGATTATGATCTTGAAGATGAAAATTGCGCAACTTGTCAGCTTGGATTTTTTCGAAATTATTCTCTGTCTCTCTTACCGTGCAGTTTTTCAAATAAAATTATCCTTGAAGAATTTGCTCCACGAGAAACGCACTCGACTGTTATAATCGCGTATGACTTATGAGGCGGTTGGGAAAGGTTTCGGAACGTAACCATAATCACGTGTCTATAAATCAAACTTGTTCGCAGGTGATATGATGGGTACGTGAGTAAATTTCATACGATGTTATTGGGCTCGAATTGTTAGATAATTGAATCATGCAGATCATCAGCGCTGGGTGATGAAAGGAAAGTTGAAAAAAAATCATTGATATTGGTTGGCGATGGATGAATTCTTTTTTTCTAACGATTCTTCAATGCAATCAAAAGTTTGGGCGATAATCTTTCTTTTCACTCTGTTTTACGCTATTTTTTGAATAACTCTGGTGTTAAGTTGCATAAAAGTAGACGAAAATGCGGACATTTTGGATGAAAGATCGTCGAAATACGTTCATTGGTTCCAAAGTTACATCAATTTGAAAAAAGAGTATTTGCAAAATCTTTCTCTACACTCTGTTTCACACTATATGTCGAATAACTCAAGTGTTTCTTGACCGATTCATCGAAACTTGAAATCGCCTAAAAGTGGACAAAAATGCGGACATTTTGGATCAAAGATCGTCGAAATCCCTCCACTGGTTCCAAAGTTACATCAATTTGAAAAGAAAAGAGCATCTGCAAAATCTTTCTTTTCACTCTGTTTCACACTATTTGTTACATAACTCAAGTGTTTCTCGACCGATTCATCGAAACTTGAAACCGCCTAAAAGTGGACAAAAATACGGACATTTTGGATGAAAGATCGTCAAAATCGGTTCATCGGTCCCAAAGTTATAGTAATTCGAAAAAAAAGCATTTGCAAAACCTTTCGTTACACTCTGTTTCACACTATCCTAAATAACTCTGGTGTTTTTTGGCCGATTTATCCAAACTTGAAATTATATAAAATTGGACAAAAATGCGGACATTTTGGATAAAAGATCGTCAAAATCGGTTCATCGGTCCCAAAGTTATAGTAATTCGAAAAAAAGCATTTGCAAAACCTTTCGTTACACTCTGTTTCACACTATCCTAAATAAGTCTGGTGTTTTTTGGCCGATTTATCCAAACTTGAAATTCTATAAAAGTGGACAAAAATGCGGACATTTTGGATGAAAGATCGTCAAAATCGGTTCACCGGTCCCAAAGTTATAGTAATTCGAAAAAAACAAGACGTGTACAAATTTCTGTTTTCTCACTCGCATGAATGAGCAAATTTTCATTTCAAATCTGTTTATTCTTGTTGGGTATGTGTGGTACATGGTACGCGTGGTATTCTACACGTTTTACTTCTATTTACACTCAGTGACTAAAATTACTTACTATGATTCAATTTATTTTAATATTTTAATGAGCACGAACATATGTTATGCTAATACAGTATATTACGTAACTGTAGGTTTCGTATAAATTGACACAAATGGTGTATACATGTTCTAGTATAATTAGATCGGCTATTTGATCGGATAATATCAAACAAAAAAAATTTGGGACTACTCTACCGTGAATTATTTGCTCTGAATCTGTGTTTGTTTCTAGATAAAACGAAGATTATTTTTCGCGCAGTTATTGATAGACGGATAATACTCTGCGACATATAATTAGCTTCACGCAGTTGTGTCAACACGAATGAATAATGTTCTCAAAACAGTTGGTTTGTAATTTTGATTCTTCAGCTTCGCAGCTGGCGGATACGTGTACAAGTTTCTTTTTATTTTTACCATTTTTTAATCGAAATAATCAATAATTTCAAGATGCAGAGACTTTACAGTCAAAAATACATAATTAAAGTGGCCATAAAATGATCTTGAACACGATGAAAACGTATAAGTACGGAATTAATTTGAGTTTTTGATATTACACATACGTAACGTTTTAAAAAATTTGTCAAATGGGATTGTAATACAAAATAATCACTTATATACCATATTTACTCTGATATTAAAAAAAATAAATATATTAATTGCCTCTAGTAAACTCACGTCTTTTTTTTTCAACACAAACGATTTATAATGAATAAAATTAAAATACAGATAAAATATAAAATTAACATACAACTTGTCATATACTGAACATTATTAACACATAGATGCCTTTTTTTTTTTTTAAATCATTAGGAAAATATAGAATCTTGATTAAAACCAAAAAATCTTGGCACTCTGACGATAAATTTTGAAAAAATAAAATAGAATAATAATAATAATGTTATCAGAAAGTACCGTTGTCGAAATTTTAAGAAACAAGGTAAAAAAAATAAAAATTTTATACTTAATCCAACTTTAAAAAGTATTTGCACTTTTCGTGAACTGTTTTTAAAAGCGCGGCCGAAAGTTTGTTCTTCATGTACTCTGGAGTGTGACCATTTTCCGCGACTAATGAGGCGACCGTGTTTCCGTCGATGCTGTGTTCCTCGTCGATCGTAGTGGCCGGCGCGGTCCAGAGGCTCATGAAAAATCCGTAAAGCTCGTTGGTCTTGATTTCGTTCTTGAGCCAATCCATCGAGAGATCGTTCAACACTGTTTTGGGTAAACAAGTAAGCTTCGAGATCAGGACGGAGTGATAAGCCTCGAATAACTCATCGCTGCGATCCTCTATCACATCGTGTCTCACACTTGTGTGGAGAAAGTAGAGGATGTCTATAGCCACCGAAGTGAATCTTGCAGCCTGAAAGTCGAGCAGACGAACTTGGCACAATTTTTTTTCGCCATTTTCCAATTCTGAGTATTTGAAGAGGAGATTTCTGGTCCAGCAGTCACCCACGCACATCACTGCGTACTTTTTCGGCTTCAGGAGCTCCTGAAAATTGCGATAATCGAAGTTGGATGCTTTTTCGCTCGCAAATAAAAAATCTAATTCATTTTAACCCGTTTATCTCAAAACGACATTTTTTCACATTTTTTCGCGGAAATTTTGAAGTCATTCAAAAATTGCTACTCATCTTTATACTTGATTGTCTTTTTAATACTTGACAAATGTATGTCCTTTGAGCTTTTTTAAGCTCCAACAAAGATCGAAAATCGGTTCGTTCACTCATCGTCAGTGAAAACAAAAAATGCATATTTCAGCTTCGAAACGTAAGAGCTTCGTAAGAAGTATAAGAAAATAAAATTTCTAAAGCTCCAAAGTACAAATTTGAATTTCAAATTCAAGTTTAATATTGTAGCCTTCAGATGATGCAAAAGTAGAGCTTGAGATAACTAGAGCAGCGATAAAAACTATAGCCAAACGAAGTTTTCGAAAAACCGAAACAAGGTGTCATTTCATTCGTGATGGAAGCTTTCAAGCTTTCATCGAAGCGTTCTTAGATTAACTAAAATTTGGTCAAAATATATCGAACATTAGATCAAATTCGACTAATCGTCATTTTGAGAAACGTTTTCACCTGTTTTTCAAGAATGAGAGGTCAGATTAAAAAGTCCTGCGGTCAAAGCTCGGACAATGACGATATGAATATAGTGTATAAATTCCAAATCGATCGAATAAACGGTCACGAAGTTAGTATTCATGGTCACCGTTTTTATCGGAAATCTTCGCAAGCTCAACTCCCAGGTCGTCTAAGAGCTACAATTTTTAAGATGAACGGGAACTTTTTGTTCTGCAAAATGAAGCTTAACTGGTGTACCTTGGAACTTCGTTCGCCGATTTTGTTTCCCTTGATTCTTCCTAAAGTTATTGTATTTAGTTCAAAGAGTTCTCGTTTTCTCTTCTCCTTTTTTTCTCTGACTCTCTCAAAGATCGGAAATTCCATTCACTCACCCTTATCACGGAGTAAATCTGATCGGATTTATTCGCGAAATAGGCGATCTCCTTGGCGTGGTCGTCTTCTGGCGTTGCACCAGCTTTTAGATAGAATACGACAAGCGACGGTAGGGTAGAGACCATTGATTTTATCCCCTCGTGCTCGTTGTCGGACGGGAATAAAACTTCCTTCACTTCAGAACGTATTTCGGCGTACCTTTCCGGCTCGGTGTACTCGAGCACCAAAGACGCAGAGTGGAATTTAGCCAGGGCCTGTAAAACCGTTTTTTCTTCATTTAGAAACAAACGGAAATTGCGGAAGATCAAAATTGCGAATATTTTACCTCCAGGACGAGCTTCGCGTGATCGAAATCCAGACTCTTGCTGGTATCAGGCATCGCGAAACCCAGAGGCTTGAGATCCTCGAGGATGATCAGGTCGTCGTTCAGGTAGATACAATTCGGCACCAATTCCTGATGCTTACCAAGCATATCTGGCAACGCTCTGTACACTCTGGTCTCATTCGCGAATATCCTCACGCTTTGAAATACCTCCTGGTGACACTGATCCTCCACCAAGACTTTCGAGATCAGACTGATCTGATAAGCTGATGGAAAAACAACGAAAAGCTTCATTCCTCATCGGAGTTTGATCGACGATTGACAAAAAGTAGCAGGCAATTAAATTCCAGCGTTTTTGCTATGTATTTCCTTGAATCTTGTTTCAGTTGAGAAAAGAAATTTTTTGCAATTACTAATATATGGAATGAAAAAAAAACGGAAAAAATCCCAATTTTTTATTACGTGAATGGTTTTTCCTGATCCCGGTAACGATGATTCTATTCACAACGGACATCATGTTCTCGCGAGGACCACAGGCCGGCGTTTCAGCGATAGAATTCACTTCTAGACACGGATCATTTTCCCAGAGTCGTAATAGTTTTTGCAAAAACTGCGTATCTGTGTGACAGAAGATTTGTATTTTTTTTTTGGGTTGGATTTGATCGAAAAACCTCTAATTTCACTCGACGTCATCATTGACGTGAAAGTTTTCGTTTTCGGGAACATTTTAAGAGCTAGACGAATTTTTTTACTCCTTTTCCAGACTAGAGGCCCATTTTTTTATTTTTTTTATTCTTCAATCTAAAGTAAAGAAACGAATTTTTGCACGAATATTCTCAATGATTGCGTGCGCGGATTTGATCAATGATATCATGGAATTTATTTCAGAATTTTGTTTCGTAATCAAAAAGTGTAAAATATAATTGAAAAAAAAAATGACCAATTTCTCGAAGATTCGATGTAAAAAAATTCAAAGAATGAGAAAATGTTGGAATATTATTAGCCTAATCACGATCGAAAATATTCAAACCAAAGTCCGTTAGGCGAGGATCAAAAATCGAGTCACAATTGTGTCAAATATCAAATATCATCGATGATAATTCACCTGAGAAATTCGTCAAGCTCTAAAAATAATCCTCAAGCATAGCTCTAATCGCTCTAAAAATGGGAACGATCGAAATCAATATTTCCGACATTGACGTGACCCCGAAAATGGCCTAAAATTCTGCTTAGTACCTGCTTTTTGGGAAGTTTTCACCACAGAACTCGATGTCTTATTTTCTTGCACGATGGAACTCATAGTGACGGGATTTTGGCTCCTTATAGATTCCGATCCAGTCCTTGAATAACAGCCTTAAAAACTCACAGGACACTCTAGTCAGTCACTTGACTCTTATATTGATCCAAAAAATCTTGTACATTTCAATCGATTCCCAATCGATTGGTTAAACTTGTCCAAATTAGAGCCTGTTCGAGGTCATCGGTTTGACCCTATCGCTGACATATCCACTGATCCACTAAACTCTACGTGATACTGTTTATATACCGTAAATGCTCGTACTACGAAATTGTAATTTCAAGGTTTATCGATGTCTGCAGTCTGGCCTCTATTTGTTTTCCTGCCAAACCTCGAGGATTCTGTCCACTTTGAATCTGTGTGTCTTTGTGAGCCTGAGATACAGATAGGTAGACAGAAATTGAATCGTTTGTAATGAAAATGAAAAATCAAAAATTCACTCACATCGCTCTAACTGATTGTGAGTTTTGGCAGGATTATTCGAATTCGTGAACAAGTGAGTCCACTGGTGGTCTAGCTTACGCCTGCGACATCGCAACTTGTCTTGCAAGAAGGCGCAGATTTTGCCAACTCCTACATCCAGGATGGGTTCCAAAACACTTGTTGCTACAGAATTTACAATTAGACGGATGATTGACGGATGCGACCGATGACTGATTATCAGGCTCTTGTCGTTTGATCTACGATACTCCATTCTGCGATTAGATCAATGCGTCTCGAAGCCTGAACAGATAAGTTTCAGACTTTTAAACGTTTCATAGAAGCCAGGCGATTATTCGCGGCACGATTTCACTGCACTGTTCATAAATCTGAAACTGACCCTTGAAAATTAGAAAAGGCTTTTATCTTCCATTAAGGACCTTTATTGAATCTGTGAAGCGTATAAAATCCTGTTGGGTGTTTAAAAATCCCTAAAATATGATGGAATATTTTGAAATCGGTCCAGACTTTCAGCCATTTCTTAAATCTCTTGCAATATTTAAAGGGGAACAAAAAAAGGGTCGATTGTCCAATAGGATTTCATTTTTGATCATCCAAGTATACAATCACGTAACAATACCTCAATTAGCAGCCTATCTAAAAACAATTGACTAAAATTTTCCCTAATTACGAAATTGTCTGAGTATATCTGCGCACATAGTGCGTGAGTATGCATTTCACCCTCTGCGCAATCCTCGGAACGATTTTGACCTCCTTGGACTTTTTTTCCTCCACTTGCTGCATGGTGAAGTTATCCATATCGATGAGGTCATCGTCTTCCGCTAGGATGGCGCCGGTGATCCAGAACCCGATGAACAATCCGTATTTTGAAAATTTACGGAGCTCATTTTCGAACCAGTCGATACCGAGCTCGTCGATCGAATCCCTCGGGAGTTTCTTATCCCTCAGGGTATCGACGAAAGTGGAATGATAAGCTTTCACCAGATCCTCGTAGTTTTCCTCGATCACGGAGCACTTCGGACTCGAGTAAACGAAGTAGTGAAAATCCGTAGCCGGTGAGACGTGACGCGAGATTTGAAAATCCAGGAGCTTTACGTCCAGGACTCGACCGTCGGAATCGTGCCTGAACATCACATTATTGTTCCAGCAATCCCCGTGCGTGATTACGTCGTATTTTCCACTTCCCGGGTCGACGAGCTCCTGCATCATGGGGTAGAGCTTCCCTTCAAAGTCCTTAATGAACCGGATACCAGCCTCAAGCTCCTCGCTCTTTTCCTCTATCGACTCGAGATGCTTGGTAGCATAGGTCAGACTGTTCTCGACCGAGATACCCAAACTCGGCACATTCGTCTTCGGGAACAGGACTTCCTTCAGAGGCTTCGTCAGCTCCAGGAAACCCGAGGGATCATCGAGCTTCAGGGCCAGACTGGAGGCGTGGAGTCTGGCCAGGGTCTGTTTGAGGATATGAAAATCAGTGAAGGCTCTTTTTCTCATAATTTTAATCACAACGATCCAGTAGCTTGAATTTACCTTGACTGCTGCAACGCTGTGTTCCAGATCCAAGAGATCGGTTCGTTCGAGCACGGCGTAGCCCATAGCCCTGAGGTCTTCCATGATGATTTTTTTCTCATCTGCGTAAACGCAATTCGGTCCAAATTCTCCCAATAGGGGCAATAGCCGCGTGTAAAAGTAACTTTCGTTATGGAACAGAGCACCGGTACCGAATACCTTAGTTATTTCACGGTGGGAAGGGAGGTACTTCGTCATTAACGATTTTCTGTAATCTGTATTTGAGAAAAAAAATGAAATAAAAACTATGTTCGTTAATTGCAATTTATTCTTTCCCAGGCGAAAACATTCAAAATCTCATAAAAATTGATACTCGAAGGTTTTTTCAACCACTGATCAAGAATCTAAAGTCAGATTTGTAAAATTCTGTACAGCTGAAAACACTATGAATGCCAAGGGCTGGCTCATAGTCAGCCTAAACCTGCTTCTCCAAACTCAATAAAGTGATCAAAAATGATAAAAAGTGACAATCTTTTTTTTTACTGACTTGTTCCATCCCCGTGCGACCCCTGAACGAAATTTCGCATCACAACCGACATGTAATTATCGCCGAGTTTGCATCCGGCTTCTTCTTCGACGTTGTCGATCTTGAGGCCATCGTCGTTCTCGAACTTTTTCAGCATCGGTTCAAGCTCGCTTATCAAATCTATCGGGTTGAAAGAATATTATATGCTTCGATTAAAACTGGAAACATTGATTACAGATCTACTCTCTGCCTGTCGATCAAAGATTAAAGACGAGGCTGATCGGTGTCCGAATATAATTAGACAATTGGAAAATTTTAAAGAACTTAAGTGACAGATAGCGTAAGTACCTGACACAGATAGACGTTCCATTTCTGAACCGCACTAGGCCTAGGCCAACAAGCAACTATAACGATGCAACTTGAGGCTTGCAATTTTAAGTGCAATTCAGAATACGCGGCTAGATAAACGCGCGCTATATGTATAGCATTGCGAGTGACAATGAGAGGGCGATGTGTCCCTGTATCGGATTATACTTCCTCCGTCTTTGTCCGAGCGTTTATTTCTTGCTCTTCTTTAACGCTGTATAGTCGATTTTATTGGCACTATGCGACCGGATGACGCCAAACGTAGGAAATCATCATCCGTCCAAGGTGGACCAGTCAAGGTCCCACTCAGTACCTAATTGCATGCAATTGTTTCTCGACAGCAACGTGCAATGACATAATGAGCATGCGGTTAATTAAACATTGACACGGTTTAATTCCAGCCAATCTTCCTTCTGACTGTTAAAAATTAAATTGTCGCACAAGGACGGTGATATTTCCTGAAAATACTCAACACCCCCTGCTAAATCGATTAGAAAATATAGGAGGCGGCACGCGAAGGTTGAAATCTGATTGTGACGGCACAAAGTGACCGGCAACGTTCTATTCAGAGCGTACTATCCGTATCTAGAGTTAGATAAGATCGCGAACGATCGAGAGACAAGGTTGTACAACTGAAGCGTCGTAGCCACGCGACATGCAGGGATTGTGTGATTAGAAACTCAAACTGCACTTAAGATTGCGCTGCGTCACTCTCGGAACGAACACCGATGTAACTGGTGCTTCAAGGTTGGGACAAAACTAGCAATTAGTCCAGTTGCTCGAACGTTAGTCAATACCAGCGCTAAACTTGTCATTTTTGCGAGCACAAAAGCTTGATTTTTTTAAGAGTCCCTCAATGAGCAAACCATGCGCAAATTGTTCTGCCTCGTCTTTGAGATAGTCGAGAACGAGAATATTTTATCGAGAGGCTATTTCATCCACTTGAAAAGTTCAAGGTACTTGGAAGTCTTCCAAATTGTTTGGCAGGCTTCGAGATTCTCTGAAAGTCACTCGAAATTTACAGAAAATAGTAGCTAACTCTAAATTTTCGTAATTTGCAAGGAATAACAAAAAGCCAAAAGTCTCTGAAATTCTGTATTAGACTTGAACGATTCAAACTTTTCTTTTTTTTTTTTTTAACTATCTAGAATTTATCAAATGGTTTAGAATTATTTGGATTTCTGTAAAAAGAATTTTCTTTGAATATAATTGAGTCGCTTAAGAATGACGAGGAAAAAAATCATGAAAATCCTGCGTCATTTATTTCAAGTTGATAATCCATCCGAAGAGAAGAGATACGACCTTCGTAGACACACGGCCATTAGTAAATCAATCCTGCAGCCAGCGAGTTGACGTACAAATTAATAACCAAGTTTGAGTAATTAATTAACGAAGACAAGTGATTTGTTATTTGCACTTCACCTAATGGATGTCTGTCAACACGTTCGTTGAACGTAATTCAAAATTGAAATAAAAAAATACAAAATTCTTTACAACTCCTGAACTGTCATAAATTTACTGGAACACAAGCTTTCTACCAGAAGCTTAGAAGAACATTTCGCAAACTAGTCATCGCTGCCTTTCAGCATGCAAGTCATAAATCAATGCTAAGCTACGTGAGCCCGAGCCTCATCAGACCCCTGCGGTAATGATGATTATTATTACACAACGAGAGTTCTCCTTCTTTAATCAGGATAAAAAAACAAAATTCTTGATCATTCTGTTAGTAAAAATTGATTTATTGTTAAACTTAATCTAGATTAAATAGATCCGAAGCATAATAATTTACATATAATTCTATCTCGTTGATTCAGGTGATCTTGGGTCGTCTTCATCGGTTAATATTGGCCGGCTTGAAGTTCAGCTGGCAGGTACTGCTGCCCCGGTTCCTGGAGGACTTCGGCGTCCCTAACGGCGCTTATTTGCTTTCCAAAAGTTGCACCAGTGATCTTAGAGTTCTGGCGACTGTCCTCGGCGGGGTTTCCGGCCTGCTGACGTCCGGCCAACTCGGGAACACCGTAGGCGCGTTGTGGCTTCGAGAATTGACGAGGGGCGCCCCTGGCGGCCTCCACCACAACCGTGTCGAAATCTGACTGGGGGTTTCCACCGCCCAATGGTCTTCCCTGCTGCTGGATCCTTGAACCACTTGGAGAACCGTAACGGTATCCTTCGGCGGCTTTCCGCTCAGCTGCGAGTCTGGAAATTTCATTCAAACACTAATTTGTTCACCGAAAAACACTGGACCTCAAATATATTGTCAATTCGAAGTTAGTTCTTCGGGGAGTCACGGTGGCTCAGTGGCTAGAGGCGTGCTGCTCAAGATCCGAGGGTCGCGGGTTCGAAACCCGGCCGGGGCCCCAGGATTTTTTCTGAGCAATTACTCCGTGATTCGATCACTAATCATAGAAAATGTGGGGTTCTAGTCGATACGGATGAAAGAATGAATGGAAATAAATACAGACAGTGATTTATCAGCCCGAAAAGGGCACAGTCGACATTTGACCAGTCCGAATGGTAGAATTCCCGAGAGAATCTAATCGGATACACTGCCTCCAGTTTTGATGAGAAAATAAAAGTGTAAAAACGGGCCTGAAGTTCCGAAGCAATTTACCTGTCAGCCTCCTCCATCGCCCTGACGATGGCTTCGTTTACGGAATAGAAGCTCTCGGCCTGTGCGCAGTCGAAGTTGTACCACCAGTCGCAGACTAGTTTTTCCTGATTGAAGACAGTTCCGTTCGGACAGAGAAAGGAGTCCTGGCGTCCCCCCCTCTGGCAAATGTGGAAGACCTGGCATCTGGCTTCAGCGTCGGCGTAGTAGCCGGGAAACTGTTGCTGACCGCATTCGAACCTGGTTTCAGGGACTTCGCCGTAAGTTGGATAGTCCTTGCCAGCCTCCCCCGGGATCTCGCCACCGGAAGACTCCTCGTCCTGCGTGTACCTCTGACCCGCTGCGTTGTAGCCGAGCTGCTCGACCGGGGCGTCCCTCGGGTAGCCTTGCTGCGCCTGTCGGAGAAGCACGGGATTTAAGTTCGGGAATCCAGGATTTGTAGCACGAAATTTCGCACCTTGGCGACGGCGATGAGACCGAAGAGGAAAAAAGTGAACTTCGAAGCCATTCTGTGACCTGATTGGAACCGTTGATGTGGGACGAGGGGGACTTGAGTCTGATGCCGTTTGTAAAAACGTTCCGTCTTATATACCGGTCAGTAAATCTTGGGTATTATGATATTCGGCACTTTCCGCCCCACCATTATCTTCCTCCGCATCTTCCGTTCCGTTCCATCCCCATATGATTTACTTCGAGAGCGAAAGTGATCTGTATTCGGCAATCACCGATTTCGTAACTCAACTACTGGCTCATCCTCGCTGCAACGAAACCGTGCTGAGATCATGTGTTGCCGAATCGCGCGCGGTCCATGACCCAATTTCAAGGTTTCTGTTGCCATTATATTCAAGTTCCGTATATTTTAGTCGATGAACCAATTCCGCTCGACTGCCTCGTTTTTTTTTTCAATTCCTCTTTGAATTCCTCAAAGGAAACGTATTTACACGTGATACGACTCCTTCACGATTGCTTCGAGGTGTTTTCGATCGATCTTGTCGCGTGATTAATTCGTGCATCCACTTTGTCTCCAGGTTTATCTGACGCTGCTTCGACTCAGAACACAAAATGCCCATCAAAAATGAGTAACAGAGGCTTTCAAGTCACTCCTAATGGCTGGGTCAGTGGTAAACCGGTGAAATAACGTCTCCAACTGAAATTGGTGAGGAAATTGATCCTAAGGGGCGAAGAAGAAGAAGAATGAGAGGAAAGTTCGTTAGATAATGTAATTGATGTCGGGTATTTTGGGACCTTCGATGTACGAGGACCGTGTGAAGATGTCCGGTCTCATCCTTAGGTAATGAAATTAAAATGAAAATAATAAATTTGACTTGACACGGGTATTTTGGCCAAGCTGTGTAACGTAATTAGGGTTCCTAACATCGCGAGTATTGGACGAATAATGGTAGCACGGAACGCGTCAGCCCCAAGGCATGGCGCAACCAGACGTCAAGTGATTATGAAAGGCTGAGTTTAGCGTTACGGCGTTATTCTATCGTCACCTGGACCTGATACAGATCTCCGATGAATGTGTGAGAAAAAAGTCAGTGCATAGATTTTCAAAAAACTGTTTTAAAAATTGTTCAAATTGTCAAGATTATTAATTTTGCAAGGAAAAAAAATTATGTTTGACCCAGTTGAGAAGGATTTTTAGCATTCAGCAGCTGTCCAAAGAGAAAAAAATCAATCCCTCCATTTTCGCGTGGGAAGTATCGCGGATGTCGTGACATTAGCATGTCAATGAATTATTTAAACATTGACTAATTAACGGTTGGGTTGACTCTGGGGTTATAACAGAACCACCTGTGTTTAAAATGAACAAGTGTTTTGACTGGAATGAAATAATTACCTGACCCAATATTCAATTCATCGCTTGCTAAAATCTTCAGCCAAAAAGCAAAATCTGCGCATCGAACGAGGCGAGAGTCCATAGCACAATGCAAGTATCGATTCTTTTTTATTTTTTATTTGTAACTTTCATTTTTTATGTCAGTCAAGCAAATTTGTACAAACTTTTTTTTCTCTGTCTGTCGGTCTGTCTGTATCTCTTTTTTGTTAGTGGGAGCTTCAATTGAGCGAGATTTGAGAGACGGCTATTATTACATGATCGTGATTAATGGGTTAGAAGCATATCTCACACGTTGCATGTTTCGTATATAATACCGATGACTAATGATCTGATTATCCTTTGGCAAAAAGTTACAGGACGTTGTAATGAAGCCAGATATTCAATGCGATTGACGGTAATGTTCACTTTCCCAATCAGTCGTTACAGGAATAAACGGGGTTTTAGTCGGTACAACCTGGAATCAACTAGTAGCAGGAATTGAATGACAATTACAGGTACTTTTAATTGATTAAATGAATAGATTTCAAAGATAGATAACAAAAGATCAAAAAGATTCCAGTTAGGAATACTGAGAAAAAAAAAAATTGAAAACTTTGGGAAGATTACAGAAAATTATATGGATTACGAAAGGATTAAAATCATCGTGTACTCATCATGTCTGACCCATTTATTTTTTTCACTCGTCTTAATTTTATTCCTAAAAAATCATACCTAACTTACAATGTATATCTGCAGCAGTTTTCAAGAAACAATTTTTTCTTCATCGATATTAGTTATAGAATCGATAATTTATAGCTATCGATGGATGCAAATTAGGTTCGACAATCGGTCAAAAATTGGCATCAGGGATGATAAATTGATCCGATCAATAAATTCATGATCTTGATTTCTTCCATCTATTCTTGACCCAATCAGCCATTTTGACAAAATCTATGATCGGAGTGTAGGCGTATCTCTTGTGGAATATCGCGACGTCTAATTCCGGCGGGGGTGTGGGAGTGGGTCGTTTTCTGCAGTATTGTGCGACGGACCATGTCTCCAAATCTAACGGCCTTCTTGCTCGTAAAGTTTTGTGACCGGATTCGTGCCTCGGTGTGAACAGCTTTTTACGAGGATCATCCCATTCACCCCATCGTCTACAAGTTCCCATCCATCGATGAGAAGTCTGCATCGTCATCGAATAGAGTCAGTAATGAAAAATTGTATTCAATCATCACAGAATTTTGGAGCCCTTGATCACTTAGATTCAATTTTGAAAGATGAGGATAAATATTGTGGAAATTCTGGATTTTGATTATCGAGTAACTGACATATTAGGGCTAAGATGATTTTTTGTGAGCAAAAGCTTCACAGATTTTGTATAATTAATGCACTTTCATCAACTCACCTTTTGGATAGCGGATCGTTTCGTTGAAATATTAAAATAAATTCTATAAAACATTTAAAAGAGGTTTAAAAAAATGTCGCGGAATAATAAAACGGATGGGAATAAATGAAGAGTGGTGGATTTGACTCGGGACAAAGTTCAAACGTTTCAATATCATCATTTCGACGGGTCTTGTTTTTTGATTTTTCGGCGAAGTAGGTACCTAGGCCTAGTACCTGGTAGGCTTTTCCTAGGAATGGCTGGCCTAACTTTTTCTAACCTTCAGTGGCTGTTCCAACCTTTTCTCACCCTTTTTGGAACACTCACTTATATCTTTTCTCTGCATACAAAGAACTATGGTGCGATAGACCTGGACGCCGGGGAAAACTATTTTATTTATATACGAGAGATATATGAGAGATGTATTCCGAGATGAGTTCAGCAACGGAATCCGAGAATGAAAGTTTGCGGAAAATCGCATAATTTTCGGCCTTCTTCAGCCCGAAGTACAGTCCAATATTGAATATAGACTTTTTTTCGCGAACGATAGAAAATCTTACTTTCCGAGAATCAGCGTTATTTGAGTTTGTACAGCTGGAGGTGAGAAATCATCGACTTATTGATATCAGCGAGGGATCCAATCCGAATCTGATTTTCAAAATGTTCTAATTTGAGCCCAAAGGTGATAATCTGTAAAAATTATCCAATTGCTCAGCGAAGAATGAGAGCGATACGTGTCACATAAAGTGGAGGAAGATGGCGATGGGTTATCGGGAAGAGATAGAAATCGGTCGTCAATACTTTTTCATTCGGAATCGTATTTATTTGTGGTGCAGCAATGGTGGAACATTTTCAAAGGTTATTCAATTTTAAAAGAGTTACGAAGCCGTGCGCGTCGAATACCAATATTCACTGAAGATGTAGGTGCTGGACGGCGATCTCGAGCGATCGGTCATGGCAGGATCAGCGACATCGTGGTGTACGAAGAGTGGCAGGTGTTCGTGTATGTTGGGAGATTCTTGTACAATATATGCTGCATTCACACTTTGGCTAGTAAATTACCGTCAGCTGGGCTTGTTGCAAAGTTTTGTTTCTGAGTTCCAGTCACAGTAGTAGCTAAAAGCTAGGATCATGCAAAATTTTACCCAATTTTTACCAACAGTAGTACGAAAAGGCTACTAAGGCTACCAAAAGGCTACTAAAAGGCTGTACCAAGTTTAGTGATTCTTATCAGGGTAGATAATGGTTTGAGATACTCACGCGACTGGGTTACAGCTGCACAAGCCACAGCGACGAGGGTCATGATGAAGGATCGGCGAGTGGGACTCTTCGAGTAATGCCAAACGTGGCTGGAGGTCCCCCTTTTATACCCAGACGAGAAGGGATGTGAAGACATGTGACTCCCAAGTGGGCACGAATGTTGAAATTAATGTTCGAAAATCCGTTAAAGTTGTATTCCTTACATTGATACCGGTACCACCACCACCACTGGCACATGCCCAGAGTGGGGGAAGATAACGAATAAGTAAGCACCCTGCGTCGTGAACAGTGATGATGGAATAAAGGCAAACCGGATCCAAAGTTTGACATATTTCGTGGCCAGCATCCGATAAAGCCAGACTCACACGCCAGATTCGTGATAACCCGTTGATAGCGGTTATCCGTTTTCCTCGGTGATGAAAGATTGGCACAAATAGTCGTTGCGGGATTTGAAAATCTCCAATACGCTTCGAAATTCCATAAAACGCGGCTGTCTCGCGCAGCCGAATCAGAAATCGTCCTCGAACTATTATCAGGCGACTCACGACAATCGTGGGACATGAAGTACCTAACACTGACCTTTTTTATTGCACCCAACCGGTGGATAGGCTATTACAAGTTTTACGGTGCTTTTTACAGAGCTCCCTACTGAAAATCTCGTCATGAGATCTGATGAAGATAGCAGATGAATTCTCAAATGAGCTGATACGAGATCTGATATTGGCACAAATGAGATCTCACATTATCTCACCTGAGATTCTGCTGAAGAAATTGAACTGAGAGTTCCACATGAGATTTTGTATGAGGCTGAGGTGAGATTTTGGTCGGATCTTAGACCGTATCTCATCTGAGATCTCATACTACATCTCATCTGAGACAAATTATCGCGTCGCAAATGAGATCTCACACTGTATGTCATCTGGGTTCTGACATCGTATTTCACCCATCATTTCGCATCAGAGCTCGTAATTTTGGTTATGAATTCCACTCAAAATTCAGAGAAAATAAAAGCGATAAAAAAGGGTTAGTTGTTTCGAACGCAAGAACACAGAAACGAAATTTAGATGAACATCATTTTATTTTTATAGTTTCCTTTATATTATAGTTATATAGTTTCCTTTATAGTATAGACTTATAGTTTCCTTTTTTTTTAATCGGTAAAGAGCTGTTTACGCACAAGATCTTTGTAAGCCTTGCGCGTATCCTGCACCAAGCGGGCTAATATCGTATTCATATTTTTTCTATGGTATAATCTGTCTGTTCCCGAAAACTTGTGAAATTCGAGATAATGCTCCAACAACTCTGAAAAATCATAGAAAACATTGATTGTTAAAGTATGTCCAGGAAGGGAGACATTTATGTCATTGAATTGATGTTAAACCTCGTAATAATTGTAATTTGTCATGCTCAAATTCTTTACGTGGAGATCTCCCTGCGAAAGCCACAGATACTTTATCTTTTTGAAAACATCGGTTGAGGACTCCTTCTTCTTGCCATATGAGAATGGCTACATCGCGGACAAAAGTTTGGGGCTTCTGCGCCATTGTGGTCTCCCAAGTATCTGACCCAAGAAATACGTCCAAGCCGAGGTATAACTAAGAAAACAGAATATGAACGTAATTGAGATATGTTTTCAAAGTGACTTCAATCCTGCTGGAAATTAGTACAGTCGCACAGTTTTTGTACTTATATCAAGGGCATGCTCACCTTTCCGTTGACCATGTCGAAACGCCGTAGCCCGTGACGCTCTGTATTCATCTGCTCTTTCGGTGCTGGAAATAGGAAACAAGTATTTGGTGAATATCAGATGGCATTTCGAATCAATAATTTCTGTTGCAATGAACGTGGCTGAGGAACTCTTTATCTTTTGGAAGCCTTAATATAATGTTGATTTTCTAAAAAACCAAGCTCAGAGATTCTAAAAAATCGTACGGCTGTTACAATACGTTTACATTGGTGTTTCTGCACTAGTATCTTGTATAATGTAAAGTATGCATTGAAAACTATGTCCTCCACCTGCTCGTTTTCTTCAAATCTTTCTTCAATTTTTTTTTTTTGTCGAGGGATTTCCCGTTAAATAAATAAATAAATAAATAAATAAATCTTTTCACCTTGGCGTTTGGCTAGGCGTTTCGGGATGGGCGCATTTGTCAGGTGCTCTGCAATAATACAAGGTATCACATTATTATAATTATATACATTATGTTGATTGAGTCATATAATGAAATGATAAATTCATAACATTACTGCAAAAAAAGCTACCGGTAGCAGAGGTATTGACCGATTTTCAGCAGCTGCAACCCACATTTACACGAATGATAAACGATAATCCCTAATTCAGAATTTCAACTTTCTGACAATATTCTTGACTAGGCTATAGATTAATCATGAAATATTCTTTGACGTTATTTTTTTTCAACAATATCATATTTTGAATTATTTTTGTTTTTCTTTTATATGAAAAATGGTAACTAATGATCAGTACTTTCCGTGTTTGAAGAACGTCAGAAGACTGTATAAGGTCCTTTACTAGTATTCATAATACAGTACGCAGGTATGTATTTTGAATTGTCACGTTCAAGTTTTTTATCGGTCGGATTAGGGTTAAAATGTAGCACCAGAATCTAAGAGGGGTTCCCAAAAATCGTAAAGAGTCATTTTGCCAGACTCATGCAAACAAAACTTAATCATACCGTAAATGCGAAAGGCCTCGGTATACATATAAATACATGTACATAATATGTATCACCTAAATGGGCTGCGTGAATGGTTCGTCTATTTGGTTGATTATAGGATGTGGGGACCACGTTGTATGAACGATCTTTGTTTGCAGGCAACAGCTCTTGATGTTTATCATTTGAACTATCCATATTCGCGTTCCTTCCTTGATCGTTGAGTGTCCGTTGAGTGATGCTTGGTGGTTCCAAGTCTTCTGATGCCCTTGCCTTATTTTTTGTCACTGTCGGTTTCTTGGATCCTATACCTACGAGAAAAAAGCATCTTTTGACTTTGTTTCGATGTAATCTTGATGATTGATAACATAAAAGTAGAATAACTATTTATATCCATTCACGTATACATATATTATTACCCGCACGACCTGTGCCAACAATTCTATTTGTCGATTTGTCCCCTGATGTAGATGCACCGCTCATATCTCTGAGATTACGGTGAATACGCTTACGTAGAACAATTTGCAAAGGCACGTCATCATCATGGTCGTCGAACAGTTCCGCACCTTCCTCATGAATTACTTTTGGTAACTCCTCATCCTTATTCTCAACTGCTCTTTGTTGTTCAGAATCTATACCCAACAAACAAAAAAAAAACATCAATCATAGTGGTACAGTTAACTGAAAAATCTTAGTTCAATCATTATCAAGTGCATATAATAATTTCATTCGATGATGAGGAAGCAGAGCAACGAGCATGGAACAGTGATTCAAAAATTGAAAGACAAAATCTGTAATTCACAATGATAGAGATATCACAATCATTTCCTCCACTACATTGTCTATCGCAACGGCCAAGTATGTAACATTCAATGTATGTATGTATAAGACGTTACCTTTTCTTTTTGCAAGGTTTGATTCCAAATTGTCGTCATTGTCCTGGTCTGATTCAACCACCTTTGATCGAGACTTCAATTTTCTTTCACCACGAAACTTTTCAAACTCCTGTTCCGCTCTTTCTTGCTTTCGCTTCATGACGAGAACCTTCAGCTCCTATAACATGATAATTGTTGACTGATGTATACTGCATACTTTGATACCTTGCTGAAACTTCATGAAAATATCATACGTTTTCTATGAGCTCTTGAGAAGTTGTATAAAATTCATGTCAAATTTTCAGCAATGAAGAGTTATCAATGCTTACAAAAAAAGAAATTAATAGCCATCAACATCTTTCTATTCAGCATTCAATTATGATTTACGAATAATATATGAAGACTACGAAAACCTTTTGCTTTGCCTTCAGTTGTTGCTGCGACGATGTGTAATTGCAGTCAATTTCTGTTGAGCTGGACGTCTCACAATACTTTTTGTTGGGAAATTTGATACGTTTTGTAGTGATCTTCTCTTTGATGCCACTTTCGGACTCTAGAATTTGAATTGAAACGAGTATCAATATGTGTCTAACAATAGGGTATTTAGCATGGGAAACTATGAGATATGCTAAATAAACAGGTGACACAGCAGACACGGCTCAGCTTTCAAAGACTTTGCAGCGTAGATTAGGCTTGTCAACGGATTTCTGAAATTGTCGACGTAGTAGAAGCTCTTCGACAAAGATTTATAGGCACAGCGACCTAGGCCAGCCTCCTAAAGCTAAGTGCCCTGATCTGCTGCGCCACATGACTTGGTAAAATTCTTTGTACACCATACAGAGGCGAGGCAAAGCAAAGGAAAGTATTTCTGGAACACAGTCTTCGGATGTGAGTGCGCACATCAATGGGGAATAAGCCGTGGTGATCCTAAACCATAAGACATTACGTTTCAAGAAAACTTTGCTTTGTTTTGCCAGTACCTGATTGACACTGCAGAGTTTAGTCACAGAAACCCTTTCGACGTAAATAGAACAGAAACAATGAAAAAATCGATACCGTGAGATTATTGAAAAAAAAAAATCCATAAAAATTATTATACTCACCACTAAGGTGTAAGATATGTGCCTTGTAGTACAATCTGTTGTCCTTTAGGTTATTTTCATTGGAATCGATGCACTGCATATACACGTAATAGAATGTCGATTTGTCAAAATCGTTTTCGTGCCTTGGTACAAAGTCTACGAGACTTTTTTCCGATCGTTTTTTCACATATCCTATCGGCACGATGTCATACTCATCACACTTCTGGTCTTTAAACCGTACACATGCGAAGGCAATTGTGGATTCCTTATTTGGCGAGTCCTCCTTATCCATGTTCGAATCGATTATGTCAATCAGAACTTCAATACAAAAGCCTGCGAGCATCCAAGTTTAATTTCGCGATTGGAAGCACGAGCACGTGTCGACAAGTGCAGTCTTCGTGGACTAACAACCGTAACAACACTTGTATGCACAAGGTCACGCCGAACGAATGCCAAAAACACTGCGCCTCGTGTCGTCTGCCAGGAGTGAGACACACGGACGATAGAAAGGAGACCGGGGATTGGTGGATACTTTTTCGAGGGACATACGTTATTGGTAAAGTCGTAGAAATGCACAGTATAGCCAACTATTGATGCTTAACTAGGCAGATTCGTTGATTTCAAATCAAAAGCCGTTTGGTTGTGAGATTTACGTGTTCAGTCAATACAGCGATGAATTTGTCGATTTTTGAATTTATTTGTTTTTGGTTGACAATTCGAAAATCTGGTGAAATCAGAGTAATCAGTTGTTTCTTGTAGAAAAAGTCGACTAATTCTGAGCGAGATTTATGAGACCCTTGGGTGGAGTTTTGGAACACAGCCACGGTGAGTGAACAAAGGATAGAAACACACCCGAGAGCAGCCGGGTCAGTTTTGGAACACAGCCCTGATATAGAAAACACCGATACAAGTTGGCAATACTGGAAATACAGCGTGCAGGCGCCATTGCAACCGCCGTTTTAACTCGCGTCCTTCGCAACGCCAACAATACATCTTCGTTCAACGAATTGACTCGTAGACACCTATTTTCTTCTGTACGACAATGAATCGAAGGTATACCTCGTACAAACAGCATTTGAGATCTAAAAGTGATGAAGACCTAACCGGTTATTCTAAAAGGAAAATACGAAAAAAGGATGATCTAGAACATCCTAACCTGCAAATTGTCGTCGAAAGACGTGTAAGTAATAATATTTACCCGTTACATATTTGAACCAAAATCATATTTTTATCAGTAAAACTATGTGTTTTGTGGTTATCCCGAGTCACTCACATTTCAGGGTCTATTTTCTTAGCACGAAATGTGTCGCAACAAATTCAATGTTATAATATCATTCTTATTCTCATGATCTTCAGAAAATACCAGAGAAAGACCAGCCGGCAGATGAAGCTGCAGATAAAGCTGCAGATTCGAGGTCCAGTGACGAAACAACGAGTGAAAATATATTTCCTCCTAGCGCACAGACAGTTTGCTGCACCGATGTTGCAGAAGCAGCTGGAAACGAAATTCCTACAATTACAAGGGTGTGTACCATTATTTGATTAAGAAATAATAGGAGCATTCAAATAAACTTGTGTTCTTTTATATTTGTTGTAGGGTGTTGTCTTCGATTTAAACGATTCTTTAGAACCACTGAACGCGATAAGGCCAGAAATTGCTGAAGAAGTCTTCAGCGATGAAGACTTAGTGGAAGACCATTCTCAGGAAAGCATGAAGTATCCCAAAAAAGCAGAAAATCTTTGTGATCTGATGGAGACGCCAGGATTTTTTGATATTATCTCAACGCCACTGAATAAAAGTCCAGGGGAGATTCTCTTGATGACATTGAAATTTGGGATATCTAATATGCTAACGCAAACTGCGATTTCGAATCTGCTGAAACTGATCAACACCTTATTCATTGAACCAATATTTCCGCATTCTCGGTATTTCATCGATAAACTTTTTGACTTGAAGAGCAACGTAGAATTCCATGCAGTTTGTCCATCCTGCTTTGAATACATTGGAAAAGTTGAAAACGTAGATTCTGCTGTTACATGCACAGTTTGTGACGCCAATGTGGATGTATCAAATCCATCGTGCTTGCACTTTTTTGCCATGATAAACCCATCTTCCGCGATCGCAGAACATTTACAGACATTTCAAGATCATTACGATTACGTTGTGCGGGAAAGGCGCCACGAAAAAAATCACATAAAAGATATTTATGATGGTAAATGTTACCGCACGTTTATATCTTCTTTGCCAGACGGGGTGAGACAAAACTATGCAACTGTTACTTTCAATACAGATGGAATACCAGCATTTGAATGCTCTCAAAACTCCATCTGGCCTATCCAATTAATGATCAATGAGTTACCGGTTCAAGAAAGGTTTCGGAATCTCATCACTTGCGGCTTGTGGTTCGGTAAGAATAAACCTAATATGGACATTTTCATGAAACCATTCCGAGACATGATGAACAAACTTTCCACCTCAGGAATAGAATGCAAAATTAATGAAGAAAGTCGTGTTATTAAAGTTTATGGTGTATCTTGTTGTGTCGATGCAGTTGCCAGAGCCCCAATGCAAGGTATTAAGCAGTTTAATGGTACTTACGGGTGTGGGTGGTGTCTCCATCCGGGGGTATATATGAGGGAGGCCAAATGTTTGAAATATCCCAATCTTAGTTATGCTCCGGAACCGCGAAATCTAAATAACACAGTAGCCTTCATGGACGAATTCAGGCGAACGAACAAACCTGTGCGAGGAGTCCAAAGCATACCACCATTATTAAATTTGATCGGCTTCTGTATTATATCTGGATTTATGCCAGACTACATGCACTGTATTCTGATAGGGGTTGCAAAGCAGATCACAGAGCTCATGTTGAATACACTTTCTTCCGAAGATTTACATTTTCTCAGTTCTCAGTTATCTTCTATAAGAGCTCCTAATCAGCTTTCTCGGCTGACTAGGCCGCTAAGTGACAGGAAATTCTGGAAAGCTCGTGAGTGGGAGAATTGGGTGCTTTATTATAGTTTGCCTATTCTTTCTCAGAAGTTGGAACGAAAATTCACACAGCATTGGAGCTTGTTAGTGGAAAGTCTTTACATCCTATTGCAAACTGATATCACATACAACCAATTAGAACATTCCGATATTTTGTTGAATCAATTTGTCGAACAAACGGAACACCTGTACTCCAAAAATGCAATGACTTTCAATGTGCACCAACTGTTACACATTGCAAAAAGTGTGTATAATTGGGGCCCACTTTGGGCTCATTCAACTTTTGCTTTCGAAGCAGGAAATGCTCAAATATTAAAAGCGATAAACTGTGCGAAAGGTGTAAATTTGCAGATTCTACGGTACATAAATTTGACTTCCAAAGTAAGCATACTTGAGAAAAAAGTTTTCCCTAATACCTGCGCAATAACGAAAGAATATTGCAGGCAACTGACTGCACCAAAAATGAAAAAATTCGTGAGAATGTCAGGCACTACATACTTTGGCAAAGGTGAAAAAATTGTAGGTGATTTGAACATACTTGCAGGGGATATATGCTCAAACAATACCACAGTGTTCACAAGAATGGTTAAGGATGGGTGCCTATATTTATCGCATTTAAAAGATAATAAACGATCAAATAACTGTATTGCTCAAATGACTGACGGTACATTTATACAAATAATCAACTTTTTGGTTGACAAACTGAAAAATAAGGAATTGACTCTTTGTCACGTTATTCAAACTAGTGGACACAATCTTTGTGACAATTATGTCACACTACAGAAAATCAGAAGTATAGGAGAGGAAGTTTCATGCGTGCCGACGGCTGATGTGAAACGAATTTGTATTTATATCGAGGCGGGGTATGAATGTTATGTATGCCCTCTGCCGAACCTGTATTTCTATTGAGGGATGCACCACTTTTGAATTTTGAACGACTTGTAATTTTGTGAACTTGCAGCAATGAAACATGTACAAACGGTGCGTGAATGAAGAGCCTACACGCACAAAATGTGTATGTGCAACGCATGGCTATAAACCCTGGTAAAAATGTGGATAGAAACGGATAGAAACGGATAGAAACATTGCAGAATACCGTATAGAAACAGATAGACCTATCCGTTTCTATACGGTTTTCTGCAATGTTTCTATCCGTTTCTATCCGTTTCTATCCACATTTTTACCAGGGAAGAATATTTGGAAACATGTGACATTTTTCTTCAATAATTAGTTGATATAAGTTAATATGAAAGCTCACTAGATGTGAATGATTTACGAAAAATGATGTAACCAATTAATAATCAAGCTATCGAAGATATTTGGTATCACGAATATTTTGTATTTTTTGGTGGAAATGCTTGACGGTACAAAAAAATTGTTTGTGACTAATAAAATGATGTTCATCTAAATTTCGTTTCTGTGTTCTTGCGTTCGAAACAACTAACCCTTTTTTATCGCTTTTATTTTCTCTGAATTTTAAGTGGAATTCATAACCAAAATTACGAGCTCTGATGTGAAATGATGGGTGAAATACGATGTCAGAACCCAAATGACATACAGTGTGAGATCTCATTTGCGACGCGATAATTTGTCTCAGATGAGATGTAGTATGAGATCTCAGATGAGATACGGTCTAAGATCCGACCAAAATCTCACCTCAGCCTCATACAAAATCTCATGTGGAACTCTCAGTTCAATTTCTTCAGCAGAATCTCAGGTGAGATAATGTGAGATCTCATTTGTGCCAATATCAGATCTCGTATCAGCTCATTTGAGAATTCATCTGCTATCTTTATCAGATCTCATGACGAGATTTTCAGTAGGGCTGTAATGCTTGCACGAAACAGGATGCTTGGAAGATTCTCACGCCAAAATATGCGGATCGTTCACTAGACCATCAACATTTGCGGATCTTTCCTTACTGCAAACTGTGTTTCTGGCTTCAAATACCGAGAGATGATCGGAAAGAAGTTAGACTCACGTTTGACACACGATGTGATATCTGAACAGGAAAGCTCGTAACCGGAACAAAGCTTTTCCATTGAAATTCCGAAGGTCGGCTTCACATGAATCTGACTATCTCATGCAACGCCGTCAGTATAGGAATTTTTTTCTGTAGGTACAATGAACAGTAAATTCTTCATCGACCACCTCGAGTATGCCTCGCGTATTGGCCAATGTGCCGTACCGTCCGCAGATATGTGTGTCACGATCGCACTGGAGCGTTATCGTTTTGAAGGAACTTTTTCCATTTTACTCCTACTAACTAATAAAAAACGGTAGTGCACGTGCACGTAGAGTATTCAGCTAACCGTTATTCGATACAATGTTGAAGCATGAAGTGGTATCAGCTTTGCACATTTTTCCCCAAAAAAACCCTAAAATGCAACAAAAATGCCTACGACAGAATAACGATGCGGATGAAAGAAGTTTGCAAAAGACACAAGATGACGAAAGACGAAAGATGAGAGAAGATTATGGATGGTTGATATGTCGGATTGTTACCGATCATCGATCTGTCACGCATAGAATTTTTCAAAACTTTATTCCAAGCAAATTCGAATTGAACTCCGACAGATACAAATACATCAAAACAAAATGCACTAAGAACAAGAAAACGGGTGACATTTTCAATATCTTCAGAGGCTTGCGTCACACACAAGAATACTTTTTACCGTACCTTTATATCTACCTTTAACAATTTTAATGATGACCTCAGTGTAAAAGTAATTCACAAAATCGGCAAATATCTTATCTTCTCCTTTTTAACCTGACCGAAATTTATTCCATCCGGTTGAGTCTCATCCCCTGGAACAATCCCAACGAGATAATCGTCGGTATAATTTTTCCCCGCGTTCTTATCTCGATGATCGCGACGACCCTGACGATTGTATCGATCATTCCTCTCCGAATATTTTCCATTATCCGCCAATTGATTGTCACGCGAATCAATTCCCGGTCCCTGATCGTCCCCTTCGTCGGTCCTTCTATTGATCGTCGATTTCGCGTTATCGACTCTGGAATTGACCACTGCGAATCGCTGATCTCCCTCGTCGTGAACCGGCGTTCTCCGCTCCCCAGGA
This sequence comes from Euura lappo, assembly GCA_018257835.1. Lineage (NCBI taxonomy): Eukaryota > Metazoa > Arthropoda > Insecta > Hymenoptera > Tenthredinidae > Euura > Euura lappo. Next base: position 73,426 of record JAEUYN010000906.1, on the reverse strand, counting down.
GTAATGGCGATGGCGATGGCGATACGATCCGATCCTGGTAATTCCCCGGAGCGTCCTGGGCTCGGGTAACCGTTCGCTAATCCCCCCGGCAAGCCTCCGCTGTTCCTTTGTCGACCCCGGACCACCTTCGGCTGTACACCTTCCCCGATCAATCCGGGGATTCCGTAAGCATTGTCATTCGACCCCGGAGACGATGGAGACGTCCCGCCGGGATTCACCCCGACGTCGCGCGGGTTGGTGGATGAATTTTTGTCCGGTAATTCGAGATCGTCGGACTCCGAGCTGTCCCCATAGTCGTGACCCCTAGGTCGAGAAGACCTCGCCCCGAAGGATCGAGGGTAGTTGGCGTCCCCGACTGTATGGAAGAGTTTATCAAATTCAAATTATCGACAAAATGAAGAAATTGACTAGTAAAGATCGATGAATTGCTTGAGGCCTTAATCGTAGCCTGAAATTGGAAGGACCAAAATATCTGACCTCTAGCTAGTCGGCTTGACCTGCTATCTTGAGTCTAAGGTGCGCGAGTTCAGTTTTTCCATCATATCTCGACAACTATTGATCCTATCGTCACAAAGGTGATGATAAAAAATTAAGTTTATTAAATTCTCTACAACAAAGGTTCGATACATTTTTTCCATATCTTCAAGAGTTTTTGTGCAATACAGGGCTGAAAGTACCACTTTCTCGGTGCAGAACCTTGTGAGAATTATGTACGTATTCACTGATGTATTGGAGAAATACTATCGGAGATATGAGAAAAATGTATCGAACCCTTTTTGTAGAGAATTTTAGAAGCTTCATTTTTTATAATCACCTCCGTCACGATAGGATCGATATTCGTCGAGATATGATTGACAAACTGAATTCGAACACCTTTGATTCAAGACGGCGGATCGAGCCGTCCAGGTAGAGATCAGGACTTTTGTTCCGTTCAATAGTAGGCCGAGATGAAGGTCCCTAACAATTGATAGATCTTTACTAATTCATTTTTCCATTTAATTTATCATTTAATTGAGAGTAATAGTAAAAAGAGCCAATATTGTATCAATATTTAATTTTCAATTCATCAAAAGTCTATGTCACCTAATTTCTATCGTAATTCATCTACTAGATAAAAAATATTCAGTAATAGCCTAGTTACCTCGACTATTTCGATTTTCATTAAACCCGTTTCCTCGACCACGTCCCTCGTCATTTCCGTACCGGAAATTATCAGTTTTTGAATCCTTGGTCCGATAATTAATTCCTGAATTTACAGCGGGATTATTTTGCTTCCGGAAATCATCAGTCACCCTGACTTCCTCGTCAAGTTCTTTTTCATTCTCGACCGACCCCGAAGATTCTGGATTCTTTCGATTCGAGTTTTTCTCACGTGTCCGTCCGCCATTTTGTTTTTCTTCATCACCCCCATCGTTCACGTTGCTTTGGTAGCCTTTACTTCCGGTCCGAACGTAGCCTGCTGCCCCTTCGCCCGTTCCTGCCAGAGAGAGGTCAGACTTTTCCCCATTTTGAAAAACTTGACCATCATAGCTCTGACCGTTTTCGATATTTTCTTCGAGCCAGCCGGGTCCGCCAGGACCGGATCCGGTTCCGCCTCGGTTCACCTTCTCGTTCAGAGAATAGAGGTCAGTGGCGTCGTCGCACTCGAAATCGTACCACCAGTCACAGACTAAGTATTTCTGGTTGAAAATGCTTCCGCTCGGACACATGAAGGTGCTTTTCAAACCGCCCGTGTCACAGACGTGAAAAACCTGAGACAATATCAAATATCCAAATATACCGTGAGATGATGATGGGTCAGTATATTTTTCGAGTGTGAAATTTGCAGTACGAGCCGAAGGCGAGTGTACTGCAATCACACTCGCCAAAATAGCCTTGCACACGATTTTTTTCTCAACACCTGGTCTGCAAAAATGCCTCTTTTCGGACCGTGTGAGCGGGCGCAAAACGGAACTTTGCGCCCGAGGGCAGGAAAAGAGTCCTTTGCGCCTGCTCTAGGCGGGCGCAAAGCACTTTTCCGCCCGAGGGCCGAAACGATCTGTTTTGCGCCGGCTCAAGAGGTACGAAAAGTGGCATTTTGCGACCGGGTGTGAGAAATAGTACATTGTGTATCAAGGGCGCAAAACACTATTTTTCGAGTGTGAAATTTGCAGTACGAGCCGAAGGCGAGTGTACTGCAATCACACTCGCCAAAATAGCCTTGCGCTCGTGTTGCACACGATTTTTTTCTCAACACCTGGTCTGCAAAAATGCCTCTTTTCGGACCGTGTGAGCGGGCGCAAAACGGAACTTTGCGCCCGAGGGCAGGAAAAGAGTCGTTTACGCCTGCTCTAGGCGGGCGCAAAGCACTTTTCCGCCCGAGGGCCGAAACGATCTGTTTTGCGCCGGCTCAAGAGGTGTGAAAAGTGGCATTTTGCGACCGGGTGTGAGAAAATATATATTCTCAGTTGGAGGTAATGCAATTCAATTAAAAAAGAACTGGAGAGTGGAGATTTCATTTTTATCTTGTCGGTCAAGATTCACATTTACAATAAAGATCGAAATCAAGGTACTTTAATTATCAGAAAATTATTTTTGTGTTTTATTGAAATTTTTTATTGGCCTCGATAATAAGATCGACGAGAAAATTAGGGGTTTCAGTAAGTACAGTAATAATTCTTGGCCCAATTATCCAAGTTTTAAAATAAATTCATGATGAACCGAAATTCTTCTGCTTCCAACCAAATTTCGATTTTTTTTAACAGAACTCTCACAGTCTCAGATGGGATGGACAGATTTTCTACAGGATTTCGATCTCTATTTTCTCAAATCAGAATTTTTTCTACTCTAGGAAGAAAAAGAAAACTTTTCAAGCTTCTCAAAGTTTTTTACATAGTTTTTTTCTCTTCTCAATACTTTCTTTTGAAAGTGGCAAAGATAAGAAATGCTTTTATGAAAAATCAACTGTCTTCTCCAAAACCTCGTTCAAATATCTTAAAAATCTTTCAATTTGGAGAAAATCCACGGATTTTGCAAATGGAAAAAGTCATCATCCCCTTTTTTCAACACATATTAGTTCAATTATTGACGAAATTCTGTTGATTGAATTAAGTCAACCGTAATTTAAAAAAAAAAGAAGTGATTATTCACAGCTAAAATTTGACTGGATGATTAACAGAACTGAAATTTTCACCTGACACCTGGCTTCGATATCAGCATAATATCCTCCGGTAGTTTTTCCATCGCATGTGAAAGAGGTCTCAGGAATTTTATCGTAGTTTGGATAATCCTTGCCCGGAGTGCCCGGGATGACGTCTAGCCATCCGTTTTCGTCCAATTGATCAGCGACTTCGGAGTCGAGACTGCGACTTCCGGGGGCTACAGCTGGCCGTTCGTCTTCATCCTCATTGTCAGACCCAGAATCCGAATATTCTGAATTTTGGGAATTGTAGCCTCCTTCGGGAATCTGAAATCCGATGGAATTTTGGAAAGCTTGATGATTGGGTCTGAATGAGGCCAACGAACATTTGAGAAGAAGTACCTAAAATTTCCAAATGTCATTTTTCAATCTATAAAATTGCTCTCAGACAATTTCTCACGCACATTTTTTCGAAGCCTACTAATCGCCCGGAGAAAAATTCAATTTCAAGTTTTCTGGTCTCAAATAATTCTTGGAAAAAATTCCTCTTTGAAATCAACAGACGAAAAAAAAATTGAATATTTTTAGTAGTAATAAAAAATTAACAACCGTTTCAAAGCATTTTTTATTTTTTCAATTATTCGATGAGGAAATCTTTCAGCATTAAATTCTGAACAGTTTGAGACCAGGAAATATGAAATTGGACCAAATTGAAAAAAGGCAAAATAGCCATTTCACATTTTCTTTTTTCAATCCTATTTCTACGTGACTCGTCTATGAATTGGATTCGCAACGTGAAATGCATGGTGCCAAATTGGATAGATTCGAATCGGTTATTTATACCGTTCGCAAAATTATCGTCCAAACAATTTCGAACTTTATGCAACGCTCGAAATTCGCTACGGATAAATTCATCCATCCGTACGTGATCGGTGTAGCTACGAGAGAATCGTGAGGCTAGAAAGTGAATTCGCAATATCGTCTCGACTGCCAATAAAAAGAATGTGCTCACCGATTCCGCGAGGATCACAGCGATGGACAAACAGAAGAAGATCGAAGTCCTCGCGATCGTTGAATGCATGTCGATTCTTTGACCTCGTTTTCAAATTTCTTCGATCCAAAATTCACTTTTCCGCACGCGCCATTCTTACAGAATTATCAATTCCGCCTTCAATTATTCCGCGCGTTTGCAGTATCCTCGGGTTGACCTTTGCTGACCTTTTCACCGGTCTTATGACTCGAATGCTGAGCCTTTCTGTGTCTGATTTTGCGCACTCATTCCGAACGGTGTGGGAATGCTGATCCTTTTCTCTCACGTATTACTCGAACAAGAATCTCGAACGATCTGCTCCAAGACTCGTTTCTCTCCGAGGCTTTATATCGCACCCCCACATGGACAACGCGAATCCTCTTCCATTATGTATTCACATTGTTTTCATTCGATCACGTTTTTTTTCACCGTGCACAAATGCCACGAGTAAAATCAGCCCGCATTTGTTACACAACTCGGATAGAAACACTGTAACAAACATTTTTCTGACCCAACCGTTTAGAAAGCCGATCTCAAAGCGGTGGAAGAAAGGAGAAGATCGCGCATGCGCGGATCAAAGATCGTCCACTTTACGCACTAGGGCCTTTTTTCTGTGGCATGACAAACTTCCGCATGTAGGAGTTACAAGTATCATTGATCGCGATGGGCAACATCTTCAAGTAGAGTTTCGAAGAAACTGTTGGGTTATCTTGCCTGAGTGGCTTTCTACGATCAGTTTTCCATCATGCGGTGTATCGTCTCGATATTCTTACGTCTTCCGATGGCTAAGAGGAGGCGATCTATCTCGAGCGCAGCTGGTACCTGGTGAAACATGTACATACGTACCTATACATTTTATGAAAATGCATCAGAGTAAACTTCCGTCTATGTTCCAAGACACTCCATCAGAGGACGGGAGGCGGGGGGACTGCAGCCTGCAGGATTGCATTCGACTAAGTTTATCCTGCGCTGTTGACTTTCCTTAGTCCTCACCCGTCTATATACGGATATACCATACTTCAGGACCCAAGCCACTAACAATAAGATGCAAATACGTCGGATAGATCCTTCTGTATTCCAGAGTGCTCTAGTTACAGAGTACTGCACTCACTCCCGTCTCTCTCTCTCTCTCTTCAACAAGCTTCAGAATTTGTATGGAAAACTTGAACTCTGTGAGGAACGTCGAATTCCACTATACCCAAAGAGAAACTCATTTATCGTGGTATCAGAATTTGTCAATTTTAGTGGCGAACGACGAGTAATGAGTGATACTTTGATCCTTGAGATACGAATTCACATGGTTCCGAATTCTGATCATAGATTTTGATCATAGAATGTCGTTTTTCATCGAATTTGATGAAATTTCGTGATACAATTGCATATTGTTTCATGAAGTCTGATCAAATTTAATCAGATTCGGCAAAATTGGATGAAATTCGATGTTGTGTGATTTCATAGAGACTGGGATTGGCGAAACAGGCGTCAGACCCCTCGAACCGTATTCTACTTATCATTCTGCAAACATTTCCAAAAAGACTTTGGACTTTTTTATTTTGCCCCTCGTTGTTGGAAAGTGATAAAAAAGAACGATCGTTGATACTTTTTCATTGAGAATCGGGTTTTACTCGTGTTTCAGTGATGGCGGAACATTTTTGAGGATCATTCGTAACGTCCCAAAAGTGTCCTCCTTCGGATGCCTGATGATCTTGCCGGTGCGTAGGACGAGTCCGCAACGGATCATTTTCGGTATTCAGTCAGATGGACTTTTCCTCTTGTATTAATCAAAGTTCACGTGATAATCGATCATTCAAAACCCCAAATGATAAATTTTTGATATTGGTTATAGATAATAATGAACGGGGAATGATTTTCATCAATATCTGCATCATAAAAAAACGTCATCGAGTGGACACAGATGTTCGAGAAACCATTTTATTGAAATAGTCTGGAAGCTACTTCGCTGATCCCATATCACACCTGAATCGTTTGAACTTGACACTATGTCAATATATAAGCCCGCGAAATCAACTTCTTCGACAAAACATGATTTATCGCTTATATTTCCGAGTGAATGAATTTCATTGATTCCAATTATGATAAATTGACTAAAAAGTCTCGACACGTGCGAAATATCAGCTGATCGGATATCGGCACGAGGATGAAACGAATGTAATTAAAATATTACTGTGAATTATTTGATAAAGCTGTATTGACTTTTTCTCACACCCGGTCGCAAAATGCCACTTTTCATACCTCTCGAGCGGGCGCAAAACAGATCTTTTCGGCCCTCGGGCGGGAATGTGCTTTGCGCCCGCCTAAAGCGGGCGCAAACGACTCTTTTCCTGCCCTCGGGCGCAAAGTTCCGTTTTGCGCCCGCTCACTCGGTCTGAAAAGAGGCATTTTTGCAGACCAGGTGTTGAGAGAAAAATCGTGTGCAACACGGGCGCGAGGCTATTTTGGCAAGTGTGATTGCAGTACACTCGCCTTCGGCTCGTACTGCAAATTTCCCACTCGAAAAATAGTGTTTTGCGCCCTTGATACACAATGTACTATTAACGACCCGGGATAAAAATGATATCGCAAGATTATATGAAAATTCAGACAGGTGTGATAAAATATTTCAATTCTACCTCGACTTTGTCTCTATCGAATAATACAATATCAAATTACATCGAATTTTATAGAATTTCATCCAATGAATCATATGAATATGCGTTGTAACCTTTGCCGACCTTCCTCAACCAAAAAATACCTCAAATTATCTGAGAAAGGTTAGAAAAAGTTGATCATCACATCATTATCATTACACCAACAGCCATTCACTCAAGTATGTCTGGCTGCCAGACAGTAGGCGTTCATAATTTATCTTCAGCTCGAGGTTGTGCTGAATGACTGAAAGACTGTTTCTTCATTTTTAAAAATTGTATTATATTAACAATTCAAACATACATAGGTGATTTATAAATAATATATTTGAAAACTAAACTACTAAACAAATTGGAACGAAAATATATTCATTCAAGAAGCTTCAAGATTAGTTTTCGCAAGTTTTGATATAAATTATGAAATAAATAAATTATACTAGCTCACGCTCACAATCACACGAGTATTTTTAATCAATTATCATCAATTATCGCACTATCGAGATAATAATTTGATCATAATAATTAGTCGATTATTAACGAGCGAGTCCCGCGTTGTGGAGGACGCTGAAGATCTTTTCCCTCGGGATTTTTTCAGCCTCACGCTCGATGACCTGGATCATGATAAATGTTTTTGATAAATCGCGATGATGAAAAGTGGAAAGAGTACCGATTCTGAACAAACCTGCATTTCCTTATTGCCGAACCACGATTCTTTAGCGAGTCCATTAGCTACCCTCGGGTTTCTGTAGAATTGGTTCCTCAGCTCTTCCGGCAACTGTGACTCCATCTGGGAATTTATCAGAACAGCTGGATGAGCGTAAGGCGTTTCCGGATTCACAAGGTGCTGGGGAGCCCCCAGACTGCTTCCCGCAACGGCGAGGAGGAAGGCGACCGCGACGAGGAGCTTCATGGTTTTTCTGTGTTCAGTAAAATCTGTATGATTACAAGATTCCGATGATGATGACGAAGAAACGTCCGTCGCGTTCTCCGAGTCCATTAAAGGAAAGGATAAGACGTTCGACCTCGGCCACCTCTCAAGATCAACTTGTCTACTTCTGTGATCATTACTTGTGTGATCATTGACCCAGATTCGAATATCGCGCTCCAGCTTCCGCGGTTTTAGCAACGATTCGTATCGACGGTGTATAAAAATCGTAGGAGTCGGTCAATTTTGGAATTTCGATTATGAGCTTTGTCGATTATTTGAAAGAATATGCTGTAACTTTTGAACCAATGCACTTATCGTGATGATTTTCCATTCAAAAGTACCGAATTTTTGTTCTTTTTCAAGTTTAGATGGATCGATGAAAAAAACTCTCTCAGTTATTTCACAAAGTGTGAAAAGATGAGATTTGTAAATATACTTTTTTTTTTATTGATGTAACTTTTGAACCAATGATCCGATTTTTTAAATCTTTGATTCAAAATGTGCACATTTTTGTCCAAGTTTCAATAAATCATAACTTCTACAGTTTTCAAAATTCTTAGCTCAAATTTGGTGATTTCTTTCAACGTATAAAAACACACCCATGAAAAAATCAGCAACAATTTATGGTCGATACAAGTGACAGGAATTTCGAATAGAATCTCGCTGAAGACTTTTTTTTTAAATATCCTTGATTAATTAATTAAACTTCTATCACATTCAATATTATTTCTCCCAAGAAATGAATTTCATTGATCCAGATTTCAAATGAACTGCGGTACAAAGAAAGAAGCGACAGAAACGACGATCCAAATAGTTTCGAATCATTAGCTTCTAAGCGTTGATAAACTCCAGATAACAAAAATAGCGTTTTACTAATTTGGGTTATCGCTGATCACGCGGTTATCTCATCGTCGTCTTTAATTAGTTGACTTTTTTACTCTTATTTGAAGCTTCTGTCAATATTTTATTTATTCTTAATTTAATAAAAATCTAAGTTACTAACCGATTGGATCGATGACGAGTGGATTCGTATGCGTCTGAACTGAACGACGAAGCGGGCAACCGAGTGTCTTATATACGAGGCAGGGTCAACCTTCGTTGTACCCCTCCGGGCCTCGGGCCGGTGACCTCTGTCCATCCTGACAATGAGTCAAGGGCCAACGCGAAAATATACGCCCAAGATAAGCCGTTCACTCGCCTTCACTTCCTACATACATCCAGGAATACATAAATTATCGGTAATTACATGACGATTGGAAGTATCAATTATCAGAAACGGCGATTTCCAGGTCAGAGAAATAGAATTGCACCAACCCAACGAGGCTATCAACGAACTAGGGAATGGATGAGATGAGGAGATTCATTCACTTTTTGCTCTGTCGACAAGATTTTCGGGTTTGTTGAAATTTGCCGAGCCTTAGATCCAGTAAAAATTTGAAAAAGTAAAAAATATCAAATCACAAATCATCATTAGAAGAAGCGTTTTGTCACAAATTCAAATTTCAAGAATTAAGTCTACTTTCCAAAGGTGAAAAAATTAATTTTGAATCGCCAAATGCCCGATGTCCATATTTGAATGAAAAAATTCCATGTCCGAGTTTTTTACGTCACAGAGAAAAACAGAATTGGAGCATTGCAGCCACGCACCGATGGCTCCGGTTACACCAGGTGAAAATTAAACGATATAACTATTGAATAACCTGTGGTTCGATTTGGTTTTCAAATTTTAGTCACATTCTTTCTCGTTCACAATCAGTTCAGAATCAATGATCGCATCATATAATATATCGTGTAATATGAGAAGGAGTTTATTTATTGGAAAGAATTACGCTTCTCGGTAAGTGATATATATAATCAACTTTTTATATCTCAGAAGAAAATGAACATCGATACCGTCTATCATCTCCATCCAGCCTCCGGCCATGTCCAGGTCGATTGGTACAGGAACGTGCTGATCGCGTCGTATATTCTCTCTCAGGTGCGTTGTCCTGATATCCAGGTCAATGTTACAGCCTTGCCCATTGGAGCTGACGCGACGTCCTTCGTTCATACCTATACTTCATTCCCCCTTTCTCATTTTTTGTTCAAAGATGATCAATTACCGCATTATTACTTCTGTATATATATTTTCGCTTTCGTCGCACGGTTTTTCGATCTGATATTTTTAACTTCCCGTTTCTCTGTTTTCAGAGAAAAAAGGAAGTTATTGTGATCAACCCGAAAATGAAAATTTTAGTTTTCACTAAATCTTCACGTTTCGAGGTCCAAAGAATCACCTCTGACTATTTTCAGTTTGACGTCTGGGTGTGTGTGTGTGTGTGACCACATTTTTGTCCGCGCGATATCTCGAGAACGCGTGGTCGGATTTCGATCAACTTGGGCTCAATCGACGGGGCTCTTCTTAACTTAGAACTGATTAGATTTTGGTTTCGATCGGATCAGTACTTTTTGAACTATTCAAATAACAAAATTCTAAAAAACGCAACAAAAATGACGATATCTTGAGAACGAATCAACGGATTTCAGTGAAATTTGGTACCATATGGTTTTTTTGATCGCTGATCACGAATCTGAAGTCAGTTTTGCAAAATTTTCATTTGGCGTATTCGATGTGCTGCAAAAAAACTAAAAACATTTGGATTTGGATGAAACTTGGTACTCGTAGGTTTTTTGGGTCACTGATCACGAATCTGAAGTCAGATTAGCGAAATTCAAAATGGCGAGTCCGATTTGCTGGGAAAAATACTAAAAACATTCGAAATCTTACGGAAATTTTTGCGCGAAGGGTTTTTGAACCGCTGATCCAGAATCTGAGGTCAGATTTACAAATTTCAAAATAGCTAAGAACAAAATAAATAACGGGAAGTTCGAAGGCTGGCTCATAGTCAGCGCAAACCCGCTTGTTCTAAAAAATTTTAGTTCAAAAAGAGAATTTAGAGTCTTAAATTTGTACTTTTTGTCTTCAAAATACGAATTCTATTTCACGAAACTCTCGCGGTATGGTAACTTTGAAAAGAATGAAGGAAAACCGGATTAGCAATCGGGTTTTAAAACTCACAACTTGAGCTTTATTTTGAAAGAAAGAATTACAACTTATGATCTTTATAATTTTAGCGGAAGTAGGGCTTGCAAAAACTATATTCACCGGAACATTTGGCCTGGACCTTTCACCAGGACTGATTTTCGATAGTCGAACTTCACATCAATTAACAATTTTTTTTTCAGTATGATTTCAAGTATTAAAGACGTTTTTGCTTGTTTGTCAAAGAAAAAAATTGGCTCGAAAAACCGTACGACAAAAACTCAGATAATAAAGAGATGAAAATTGATTAAAAAATTCAAAACGACTCAATGCAATCGGTCTTCGGAAGCTCTACTTCCGTAGCGTCTGGGATCCACAATATTAGATGATATGGGATGAAATTCTTTTCTCGAGAATGAAGCTTGAACTCAGTTCGCGAATTTAAATTTCCTTCATTCTTCGCTGAGTCATTTTATCCAGAAGCTCAAATGTGCATTTTCGGTCCTGCTCAACGATTGAATCCCGTTTTTTTCTTCCGATTCGAATTTCACATACCGTATAATCAGAGAAAAACAGAGAGACAGACGGTTAATGAAATTCCTGAATTCCACTGCTTCCGGTCGTTAATGAATCTGTTCGCATTTCGCGCGGCTGTAATTGGCGACCAAATTCCCACAAATTCCCAGCGGAATCCCGGGGTAAATCCGATGTCGTCGGGATACGGAAAACCGGAGAATCGCCATCAGGCTGGTGTTCGTTTCACTTTATACTCATTCACCGAATCGGTCATTCACGTCGTTGGATGACGAACCGCGAGCTTCCTGCCAGATAACCGCACCGACCGTCGTATCGTATCTTCGGTCTTCTCACAGTTCGTTCAAAGTCTCTCCACATCGAGCAGCGCGGGTCTTCGGCATCGTCTTCGGCAAATGGCGTCCCTTCTCCTCTCGGTCTTAATCATCGCCTCGATATTCGCGTTCGCGGATGCAAAATCGGCGAAATGCTCGAGGTCCAACAGCTCGATAACGTGTCTGAACGCGAACCGAAGAGTGATGGAAAGACTCAGCGTCTACTACCGCAACGAGACTTCTCTGATCGTCAGAGATTCTTCCCTCGGTATTTTGGAGACTGGAATTTTCGAAAATTTGACTCTTCTCGAAAGGATCAGCCTCTCCACGTCCGGGGTGACTGCGATTCAGAACGAGGCGTTTCGGGGTCTCGATCGGCTGACCCATTTGAACATCGCCGGAAATTCGATACGCAACGTTTCCATCGGTGTCTTCCGGGATTTGGAAAGCCTTCGGTTCCTGGATCTGTCACGCAACGCGATCATCAGCCTGGACTTATCGCTGCCCGAATTGAGGTATTTGGACGCGTCTGATAACCGATTGGAGGACATCCGTCTGGACGGTAATTTTTCTCAACTGGAAACGATCAATCTCGAGAATAACTTTCTGACGGAAATTCCGATCGACTCGATTCTCCGCTATCCGAAAATTGAAAGGGTATTCTTTGGCGGTAATTCTTTCAACGAGAGTTACGAAAGTTTTTTGACACTCGCTCTCGCGTCTTCGAGGATAAAAGTAGATATTGATAATACTGACTTCGACGATGGATGGAAGAGCAGCGGGGCTGGAAGGACCGCGAACGAGTCTGAGCAGAGATCGAGCAGATTTGATATCGAAAAGGACTTCGAATTGTCGCCAGAGGTCTTAAAGTCCCTGAACCACTCCCAGCTCGCTGGTTTGGTCGACAGAATTTTGATGCTGAGGAACTTTACGCTGATGGAAAGAAGGATGATCGAACTTGACAGGAAGAGGATCCTCGACGAGTCGAGGAACGTGAAGAAAGAATACACGAGGATCGACCAGATATTGAAGAGGTACTGCGAAGTGTACGGCAAGGCGAAGGAAGAATCGGTCGGGGAGTACATCGAGAAGGTACGAGACAAAAAAACTGTTTTCAATTTTCAAAATCGCACTAATCCAGTCTCAATATTCTCAGAGTTGTCAGGAGATGCCGAATGACACTTGGTGGAGACGGTTCAAAAAGTGGAAGTGTAAAAAGCTCTTCAACTGGGTCAAAAGACTCATAAGTCGCTAACTTATCGGTTGGAGCGGAATATGAATGATTGACCGTAAGGAGCGACTCGACGATCACAGAAATCTGCACACTCGTGATTATCGACGAGTTTGACCACTTGATCCTCCGGCATCCAACGTGAGAGAGCGACACGTACCGAACACGATCTTGAAGTCATTCGAATGTCCAGGCGCGAAGAAGATTTTTTGAGTTTCTTCAAATTTGACCAAATTTTTTTAAGCCAATGATTGTTGTTTTTGTGAATTTTCACCGATGATACAGCATTTCGAAAAAAAAAACCTTGTGCAGAATTTTGAAGTTATTCTCCAACCGGAATGAAAGAACTTTGGAACGAAGATTCTTGATTATAGTGTGCGTGGATTTGACCGATATTACTGTGAAATTTTCAATTTTTCATTTATTCACAACAAATTTTTCAAAAAGTTGTCATTTTTCAGATATTGTTTCGCAATTTTTTACTGCAAAAATAATTAGCTGTACAATGAAGTAAAATAAGAAGCTGTTATACCGTCGAAAATAGCTTTAAAGATCGCCCTCAGCTGTGTAAAATCGAAAACCAATTTTTCTACCAATAATGTCACCCCGAAAAATGCCCTCAAATATTTCTATTCAATCAACGTAAAATAAATGATCAAAATTTCGTGTTTAATTTCGATTATCAGCCTCCCAATGAAAATTAAATCCACATATCCAATCCACGTTCCAAAATTACGTCAAACTTTCTTGCGAATGTACACCTGTACAAACATTCGGGTGAAAGTGTCCATTAGCATTGTCTGCAGTAGGTATATATGTGCAGAAATAGCGTAGAGAAGATAAAAAGGAAAAAAACAAATGGTCAAGGATCCTTTTTATAATTCATAGCGCGATCAAGTGAGTCCGATACTCCTTCTGGGAACTAAATTCTGGCGAATACCTACACAAACTTTCATCGAAATGAAAGACGCTTTTATCCCGACAAGCATAAATCTGAACAGTTTTGAATCTTCGAGCACTTAGTGTGATTAATTACCGAGTAATTATCCCGGGCCACTGATCGGGTGAATAATCCTGTCGACGGATAATTTATCTCCGAGTAAAATGAATACTCTGGTTGCTACTCGTGTGCCAATTGCTAATTTCTACGTCTCAGGCGTTAAATGAGACAAGTACTACTAGTAAGGAAAACTGTATTAAGATTTGCGAAAAAGACGCTTCATGGGTATTAATTTATCTGCGAAATAGATGATTCGCCATTTCTCGAGGTGACATCATTGATGGAACAATGCGAATGTGATTCTTATAAAATTATTGTTTTTGGTATTGTCTTTCGGTGATTGACCGTCATTCTTCGTAAAAAGTACCTATCAAGTACCTTCAGCGTGTGGAAAAGAAATGATGGTCAATACTCATAATCAAGAAGACGATAATTCGTTCAGGACAACCATTGAATACTCGAAATCTTTCGCTTTTACTTTTTCAGCAACAGAAGAGGAAATCCTCCGTCGCGGCTACATCCCACATCCTGACGTTGGTTTCGCCTACAAAGTTTACACCGAGAATGTCTCATGGACAGGGGCAGTGAACTCTGCAAATCAGAAGGTGCGAAATTAGCGGTGATTGACACAAAGAAGAAACCCGAATACGCGAGGATCCCTTTTCTGGATTGTGATCAGCTGAGACACGTGGGGATCCACTGGGTCGATGAGGACTGGGTCAACGTTAGCAATGGTGAGTCTTGAGGGGACGATAACCTTTTTTGTTTTTTATCGCGTCGTACAAAGTTCTGGATTGAGATAGGCCTACGTCTTTCTAGGGCACATTTATCACATGATTTGAGAGTGAAAAAACATTTTTTTTCAAAATTTGTTGAACCTATGAAATTATATTGTATATCAGGTGACCCTCTATCGATTGAACCTGAATAATACCAAAATCATGTTTGGGGGGGGAGGGGGCTGCGTTTTCCAGAAAACATAGAATTCGTGAAGCTCGGAACTTTATACAAGTGAAGTTCATATAAGCGAGGAGTCTGAAATACACATGGTATAGATTTTTTTTCTCTGCAGAAATTATATCATATATGTCCGTACCGTGGTCACCGGGTGAGCCAGGACCCAGAGACAACGGTTTTGATTGCGTTATGGTGGGATGGAAGAGGGTGAACTTCACTGGACCCATGAATCGAAGATGTGAAAAATTCGATGGAGAACACATATGCGAGATTCCGATCCCAAATGATTTCCCTGTTATCGAAACCACCACGGAATCGTCGAAGGAAATAATTGCGCCGAAGCAGAAATTATTAGAAGATGTGAATAAACGGTTCAAATCAGTTGAGGATCGATTGTTGAAAACTAAGCCACGGGTTTTATCCGAATCTGCAAATTCCTCACGATAAAACAATGAGCACAGTACCGATTGCGAGATTAGTTACAGTAATAATGTCAATGAAAACACTACGGAATTAGAAGGGTTTTATAAACTACTCGTCATACGTTTCGACGAGATCGTCAAACAGTCTTATACTCATAATCGGTTCTCGTCGGTGTGCGAGTGCGGCGCGGTGGTCATGGCACTCGTTCCTGGACTACGGCCGATACAATACCTCTCAGAGATTCAGGTGATCACACTTCACGCAATCTTGATCCACACTCCATGCACACTCCATGCGGAGTCGGTGCACAGTCGACGCACTTTTCTGACTGCACATCTTGTCACGCTTTCCTTGTTTCAATTTAAATTTCCAGCACACTGCACTCCAGACTATTGTCACACTTTGGTCACATTTCCAAAACATTTGAATTCAACCTTCGGTCACATTCGGTTTCACACTTCATTTTCGCCAGGGGCATCCTGTGTCGTAAACAGTGGAATGAAGCGAAATAGGATCCAAAGCTTTATATATTTCGTGGCTAGCATCCGATGAAGCCAAGCCAGGCTCACACACTGGATTCGTGACAACCCGTTGATGGCAGTTATCCGTTTTCTTCGGTAATGAAAGATTGGCTCAAATAATCGTATTATCAGGCGACTCACGACAATCGTGGGACATAAAGTAACACTGACTTTTTTTATTGCACCCAACCGGTGGATAGGCTATTCGAAGTTTTACGGTGCTTTTTACAGAGTTGTAATGCTGCACGAAACAGGATGCTTGGAAGATTCCCACACCAAAATATATATACCGCACTCAGCTTTATCTAGAGACGTGAGTAAATATATCCGCTTTATACGTGAATTGTAGTGAAAGGTGTATTTTTAATGCGTCTCTCTAAGATACTTGAAAAGTTACACAACCACAAAACCTTGCTCCAAATTTCATTCCGATCCCCGGCCTTGTTTGGGCGTGGACATCAAGCTCGTTCGCAATCGCTGAACACGATCTTAATTGATCGCCAATTATTAATCACCGAATCATAAGCAGCGATGAAAAAACAGCGGGGATACGAGGATATCAATAAAGCACAATAGGACACTCGCTCTCAACACAGCATTTTAATCAGTTATGTTATCAAGGCATCGATTCTCTATGTACATTCGAAACGACCCCACAATCGGGGACGAAAATTACGGTCCACGGTGGACATCGATTAGCATTCGAGTGAAAAGCATCCTCAGTGGTAGTACCCGTACTCGGCGGCCGGGGTGATGGTCTTCTGGTACACCGGAACCTGGGCATGAGCCACTGCCGGGGCGAGTGCTTTTCCGTACACCGGAACCGAGGTCGGAACCTGGACGTGGTGGGTGCGAGCGGTCTTGATAACGGTCGGCTGCTGATACGACAGTCTCTCCAGTTTCGTCGCTGGTTCGACGACGTCAAACTCCTGAAGGGTCTCGATGGGGCGGCTGACCACCACGCGCCTGGTGGAGACGCGTTCTCCGGTCGGTTGGGCGTAGTCCGGGGTCGGGGTTGCGGAAAGAACGCGGGCGCGGACGTGGCCGGCGTCGCCGACGTGATCGGCGGGTCCCTCGCGGCCGAAGCCGACCTGGAGGAAGAAGAGGTGTTAGAATAGCTCGATGGAATCATGGTTGACGTTACTGACCTCAGCTACTCCACCACGAGCGGTCAAGAGCTCGATGAGCTTGTGCTGGTTACGGTGACTCTCTTCTGGGCCTGGTTTCTCGCTGTGGACGACCGCTGGAGCCGCGTTGTGGGCAGCCAAACGAGCCACCTCCTCGTGGAGGGGGGTTCCATTGGAGTGAGTCACCACTCCGTGGTGGCCAGAGCGGGAGGCGTGGACCTTCGAGAACATTCGACATGACATTGATAAGACATTTGGCAGGGATGGCCTGACTAACGCTGAAGCTCCAAAGAGAAACATTTCCCCAATACTGCCTGATCAGGGCCTGAACAAGTATTTTCCAAGACAGTAGTGTTGAGATTCTGATGAGGACAGTAAATTGGGGCCTGACTGGAGCCTGATCAGTTGTCCCTTAAAGAAACCTACTGCTCGGATTCTGGTAACATGCTGCATAGATTCTCCTGAAGTCACTGACTTGGGGCCTGACTAGGGCCTGATTAGTTATCATTAAACGAACCTAGCAATCAGTCTATTGTAATTCTGATTAGGTCAGTCTGCTGAAATTTTGATGATGTCAGTCTGCTTAGATTCTGCTGAGGCCAGTAGATCACCCGAAAGCATTTGCGAAATCGACTTCCTCGAATAGAATTCCTTTTTTGACAAAACGGAATGTTGATGTCCTGACTGGAACCTACTCAGACTTTCTTCTGATTATAACTCATTACTGTACTCACATGAGCGTCTCTGTCGGCCTGAAGTTCAGCCCTAAGAACGACTTGCTGATACTGAAGGTCCTCCAGTTGTCTTTCCTTCTGTCTCAGAGATGCTACTGCGTTTCTAAACTCGACATTTTCAACGACAACAGAGTCCTGGTCTTCGAAATGGGGGGCAGGGGTGGATGACACGATCACCGGGCTTGGGGACGGAGAAGAGATGATCACCGGCGCCGGGGTCACATGGACGGCCTCTTGATGATGGACAGCCTCGTGGTGGATGAACCCTGGGGTCGGGGTCACGTGGATGGACTCGTGAGCGTATCCTGGGGCCGGGTTAACGTGGACGAAACCTTCACCATGGTGCTCGTGCTCAAGATGATGATGCTCGTGGTCCGGGACCGGGGTCACGCTCAGAGGAGCTGCGTGAGCGATCGGCTGGACGACGGTAGGTCCCTTCTGGACCTTCGACAGCGGCTCGTCGAGCTCGAGCAGCGCGGATCCGGCTGGACGGACGATGACGCGTTCTTCAATGTCGTAGAACTGCTTTTGGATGGCTGGACGTCTGACCTAAAATTTGAAAGATTGTAAAGAATCTACCTCGATCCGTTTCTCCAAGTGTTCAGAGAACTTTGGGGACAAGTTTGGTAACATTGGCGCCCAACGTGGGGCACCGATGTTCAAGACCCTATCAAACGTTCATCTCGTCCAGTATTAACGCCCAAAGTTGGGCACCGAAGTTTGGGACCTCAACACAAGTTTGTGGAACAAGTCTTGTCTTCTTTCTCTCACCTGGAACTTCCTCGTGGCAACTGCGGGCTTTGTGACGTCGACCTGCTTCTCGACGTATCCGTGCTGGGCCTCGATGTGGGTGACGGGAACTTGGGCTACCCCGGGAACGTGCTTGACCACTGGAACAGCAGCGACGGCGGGAACCTGGGCGGTGGCGTAGCCGACGTGGTGGGCTTCGACGCGGGCGCCGTGGGTGGCGTATTGGAGGGGTTCGGGGTGGGAGTACTCGTAGTTTTGAGGGTGCTGAGCGTACTGGAACGCTGCATGCTCGTAGGCTCCGTGCTCGTACTCCAGATTGGGACCTGGAGCACTCACCAGTGGAGCGCCGTGTCCGGCTGGACCTGAGACGTAGCTGACGCCGGCGGGGTTCAGGTACGGAAGTCGGACTGCTACGTGGCCCGACAGGGCGAGCTGCAGAAGCGCAGCGAAGACTGCGTAGGACCTCATCCTGGAATTACATTCGCTGCTTTATGAGGAACGAGTGACTTCGAATGGGGTTACTTTTTTTATTATCAAGGCTGATTTTTCAATCAATTTATCATAACGTGTGTGTAAAGTGGTCTGTGATTATTGAAAATTATCAAATCACTTTCCAATTTCATACACATAACAACATTTTTTTAATGAATCAGACCTGATCTCGATTTTAGTTACGACATTCGCTGAGGTAATTACTGGGCATTAGATGGTAATTGACTGTGTCTGGCTTCAATTATATGGTCTAGATACATTCATTATATACTGCGTAAGTGGGATTGGAATAAAAAATCATATTTGTGGAAATTAAGAAATCGAGTCATTCGGTCAAACTCATATACACTGTAAATCAGAAGTTTCTTAGCCACTTTTTTTCCAACTCTTTGGCCACTTTGATCAATAATTACTATTTTTTTAAATATCTTTTTTCAATATCGATCCCAAAATTCTGACCAACTTTGTCAAGCAATAAAATCTCTTGAGGAATACATCGTACTTTTCAGATTTTAGAATCGAAATTTGTTGGGTGTAAAAATGAAAAAAGTTAGTTTTTCCAAATATGCCATATTTTGATGTGTCTATTTTAATTTATTTCTTTCAGAGTGTCGAATGGTGAAAAAAAAAAAAAAATTCTGACCAATTGGAAGGAGTTTGACCATTGAAGGGTTCGAAACGATGTTCTTTCATCGAATCCACTAAAACTGAGGTCCTAATTTCAAAACATCTGCGCATCATACATTTTTTTCTTCAGTTTTGATCTAGAATTTGAGAGAAAAGAAAATTTGCAAGAAATTTCGATCCCAATTCCCAAGAAAAGCAAGTCGTTCAAAGAAAGAATCTTCAAGGAATCCTCGATCACAATTTTGAGACTTCGAATATGAAACTGTGTAACAATTAGTCAGAGGGTCAAACATCCGTGAAAATTACGTTCAAGTGACGAAAAAAATTATCACCGATGTGAACAATTGATTAGAGTTAAGGAAACACTAGAAATTCACTTTCTGAAAATCGAAGCACTCCAATCACTGATTCCGATCTGAATGTTATTCCCCTAACAGGATTCAAAAGCCGGTACAAACAACCTGAAAAATGGATTTAACGCTAAAATTTCAGCATTTTAACCAAGGTTTCAATTATTGATAACAAAAAATGAAAATTTTCAAATACGTTTCTAAACCAAGTCGCTCACCTGCAGAGAGAATGCTTTCGAGCGAGGGTAGTGGAACTGTATCCTGTTTATGGCTGACCACTGTTCTTATATGCTCACGTGAGGCCCAACGCACCGGGGCCCCTCCCTCGATCAGGGGACACGGGCCCCTCCCGACAAGGGCCCACCAGGTCCGGAAAGATCTGGGTCGACCTGGACGCCACTAAATTCACGCACGTCTCATCACATCTTTTAAATTTCGGGCTCTGGTCGAAGAGAGAGAAGAAAAATTACGAAGGGATTTGGATCAATTAATCGTCAATTAACGCCCGCATTTGTCCCCTTCTCAAGACTTCGGTTCCTTTTCCTTGTGTGTCCCAATTCCAAGTGTGTTTTATCGATGTCGAAATCGTTGGGACAACAAATCAAACAATGTTTGTCAATGTGACATGTATATTAAATATTCTATAAAAAAAAAAAAAATGGTAATTGGCAGAACGTAGATTTCATGGACAAAAATTAACATTCAACATTCACCAAGAGATTGCTTCTCTCATTCTCGTATAGTTTTGTTCGAAATTCTGACCGCCTCTCATAAATTCGTTACATAATGTTTGAATCTAGCCTCTCGGGTTTCGGGGTACGTATATAAATATCGTGCGATCTTATAAATCACATTTGAGTGCTTAATCCACTGCAAGCAACCAAGAAAAAAAAGGCGCAAGACAAAAGAGAAAACGGTGTGGATCCAAAGTTGACTCGAATTGATTGATATGCGTGGCGCGATTGGTCCCCGTGTTACCGCGGCACAATGCACCATGTTCTCCACTCTCAGGTTCTAAAAACCGATCGAAGAACAAGACGAAAGTGTTCCTCGTCCTTTGTTCGATAAAAGCGAAAGGTCTTCCACCGAATAGAAGGATCGTCTAATTAACACGTCGCCTATTTCTTTGATCGAGGTGACATCAGTTGAGACATCTATCGAGCTCCCAAACGTTGCGAAATTGGAAATATATACTCTCCATGCTTCAAATTCGAGGATGAAAAACGGTTAATTTTCAAATACAATTAGATAATCTGGTTGTCCTTGACCGCTGACCTTCTTCCTTGAGTGTCTGAGATAACCGCAGACGAGAAAAGAAGCCCTAATGGGTCACGGAGGCTGCAGTGAAAGGATTTGTCGTGGTGTAAAGTGATGTGGCAACATCAACAACAACAAGAGCAGAACGGAGCCGAGTTCTTGATTCTCAGATCTGTGAACCGACAAAAGACTTTTAGAGTCATATGATTCGCGTTGTCTGAAGTGACTTTCCAGGTAGCTGATACGCTGATAGCTTATGTTAGAACAGTGGTGTTTTTTCTTCATATTCTGTATACGGTATGATATAGGTACCCTTTGGTCTTACTTAGAACGATAGTTTATAATGTCACAAGTGACGCACGCAGGCGGCCTTGCCAGGAAATCGCAAAATCCTTGGATCACCGATGACGGGAGGCTGCTCTGCGGACGGCCATAATCTGTCGAGGAGATTGGAAATTTCAAACCGGATATACTGTCGTATCACGAAATATGGGATCGAAGAATTTAGGCGAGAGCGAAATGATGTTCTTTCAATTTTAAGAAATTTTCTGAGATCCATGAGTTTGCTGAAACATAGACTCTGAGATTGATTGAAACTTGAGGTCACTATAAATCACAAGACATCGTGAGAAATGACAGGCGCATAATCGCAGAAATTCACAACAAATCACATGAAGTGAAAGAAGGTAAAATTAAGTCATGGAAGAACACGACGAATTATGAGGAATTGCGAAAATCATAGGCAATCACCAGAAGTTACACAGTTATGACCATGACTGAAAACCACAGAAAGATCTAAAAAAATCGCGCGAATTAATCTCAATAATTAATTAAAGGAATTACACAAAATGTCACAAAAAAAAACGCAGAATTAAACCACAAAAAGTCACAGAAATAGAAATTATAAAAATGTACAGCTGACACAGAAATCTGGTGAAAAAAAATCTCAAAAAGTGACAGGAATTCATCACAATAATGAATCGAAGGAATCGCAGTCACAAAAAAGTCAGACAAAGTCACCTGGAATCACAAACACAAAAAACCACAGACATCACGAATGAAAGTAAAAAAACTAACAGAAAATCACAAAATATTACAAGAAATTATTTGCACTGCAGATTTTTTTGTGATAGGAATTCCAATGATTTCTAACGATTTCTAAATATTATCAATTGATTTTTCTATTTTTACTTCTTAGTGACTTTTCATGAAGTTTCTCGATCGTTTCTAAATCGGAGTAAAAAGTCCTGCTGTTGAAAAATTACGTTCTTCTCAAATTCAAAAATCATCTTTGCTTACTGCCTTCGGATTACGAAAAAAAAAAAAATAGTAAACTTTACGATCCACAAAGTAGATAAAGTAGAGTAATCGCTGTCCAGCAAGTAAGTTGTGAGCATGACCGTAGCTTTCGAAGACATTCACATGTGGCGAATATTGATCAAGGATTGATCATTTATTTCACAAAGATTGTGATTCCGTTCCACTATCCTTAATCACGGTCTGTAAAATCAGGCTAACCCGATCTAATTAATTTCTAACACCACATCGAGGTTACGCAATTGAGCCTCTTATTGAACCTTCACACGTGTCTTTCAGTCCAATGATCGGTCAGATCGCTCTATATATCGACCTCGAATTTTCATTCAAGCAGTTAATCGATTATCATCGATAAACGGATCCAGTCGAGGATGTAGAAATATCAAATTAATTGAAGAGTCCCAATACCAACGAGAGAAAGAGAGAATTATAAAAAAATTGTCAATGTCTGTGTCTGTATCTTGTCAAATATTGTGTATATACCAATCGAGATATGTACTCTTATCACGGCGAGAAAAAAGAAAAACAGACATAATCATCTAAACTCATACAAGAAATCACAACAGGTCACAAAAAGTCACAAAAGAAAAAAGCAAGAAGTCTGTGAATCATGATAAATTGCAGAAAACCACAAGAAAGCACAAAAAGTCACAGGGACACGAAATCGTGTGAAATCAAAAGAAGTCACAGTGGATTTATACACCAATCGAGATACTTTGATGTGGAACATCGATCCACAATTTATTTTCTTTACAACTCATTAAGCAATAAGTAATATATGTGCAAAAAAAAAAAAAAAAACAGAATCAATTAGACTGTACTATGAATACAAACGAAGTGATAAATCAGCTTTTATATCCACCGTGTAGACTGTAGAGGGTGGGGGGATTAAGGCTTTGGAGAATGTGATGAAATTAATCAAAATTTCATTATTATTATTATTATTTTCATTTAGGTCCGTATTCGATATAGGCCATAAATTGCAATGAATGTTACCTACGTTATTCTTTCAGATAAAGTAGAAAGAGAAACGCGAAACAAGCAAATTAGAAATGCAAGAATGAACCGAGAGGGGGATTGAAAAATTGGCTGAATTAAATTTAGTAATCAGAGATTCGCGGCCCACTCGCATTGCCTCGGATTGGAAAAATTAACAAATAAAACTTCAGAATTTACTGCTCGTTGCGAAATTCAAACACTGAAATAAAAAAAATTACAAGAAAAAAACTGTAGATCTGTGCATGTGATAAAAAATGTATCACTGCCCGATGAAAGAAATCCATGCTTTTTTCTTCTGCTTTTATTGCCGCCCTTGAACGCTCCGTCAATTCGATCCAAGAACTATTACTCACAAATGGTCGTCGGTTATTTGCCCAATTACTTTTTCTACACCGAGGAAAGATTCTGCGAGTTATTAACTTTTTTCTGTTCTACACATAAAGCCGAATACGATTCTGAATATTTTGAAGGTTTGAATTTGTTGGGGGAAGAAGAAACTTTTTTCGTTTTAATTCCCACAATTTTTTATACCGTTAATTAAAATTTGTTCTTCACGCTCAGTTCATCCTCAAATATTTTTTTCCCGCCTCTGACTTTGCT
This sequence comes from Euura lappo, assembly GCA_018257835.1. NCBI lineage: Eukaryota > Metazoa > Arthropoda > Insecta > Hymenoptera > Tenthredinidae > Euura > Euura lappo. The sequence continues at coordinate 49,450 of JAEUYN010000906.1, read as the reverse complement.
CGAATTTTTTCAAAATTCTGAACGACATTCGATTACCGATTGCGATAATTTTCCCTCAGATACCGCGGACTGCTTCGATTACCCGATTGCGAAGGGGTGTGTCGTGTCGCTCCCGAGGGACTTCCGGGACCAGTTTTGTCACTAGGAAATCTTTATGATTCAGCCTCTCTACGAACGTGCGGTTTGAAAGGAACTTGTTCAACGGTCTTTTTAAAAGCGACATTATATTACTAGAGAAAGGACTCCCATAGCCAAGCAAATAACTGAACGTTATTTTCAACGTGGCCTCGATACTCCCTGATATACCGTATAAACTGGATACTAGAGAGAAAAAAAAAAAACTGTAACACTAAACGATTTCTTCACAAAGTGAGCATAAGCCTCGTATAATCAGACTCTCCGTAGTTCAATGAGACTGAATCTGAAAAATGTTCCTATAACCTGAACGAAGCAAAGTCTGTTAACAAGTAAATCGATTTACTTGATACAAGAAAAGTTCACACGAGTAAAATATATATTTCAACCAGAAAAATGTCATTCAGTCAAACTAGTAGGAATTCAAAATTGATTGAAAATTATTTTCTTCCATCTTCCAATCCCGTTTGGCCGTTTTGAAAAATTGATTACTCGTTTCTGGCGCCTATATTGTCCTATTACTGACATAAATATGCCTTGAAAAAAGTCTTGGATACACATTTTCAATACTGAACTTGAATTTTGACTGGATATCCACGCTTTGAGGCCCAGGGAATAAATTTGAATGATATTTGATACCATACGGTTTTTTGGCTCGCTGATCAAAGTTTTGCAAAATTTTAATTCGACAAATCCAATTTGCTGGCTGAAAAAAAAAAACTAGAAGCATTGAAAATCATGTAAAAATTGTTATTCAAAGGTTTTTTGGATCACTAATCAATAATCTGAGGTCAGATTCGCAAAATTCGAATCCGGGTGCGGTTTACCTAAATTTTTTTGGGGGTAAACTCGATCGATTATTATCTCACACTCTTTCAGATCCGTTGCAGCCATTGAGTCTGGCCTTCTGAGTTCTCTGCACTTACGTCACACTCGCTTGACCCGGAATTTATTTCAAGTAAGTACGTATATATATATATATATCTCGTAAGTATATACCGATATCCGATAGTAAAAGATGAAAGAATAATAAAATATGCTAAATCCGTCGGGATAAACGGCCTTCGAGTTCGAGTTCGAGTTATAACTAAATCAGATTTTTATATCGTCGATTACATATACCTATAAAAAAAAGTAATTCGCTACGAGCTATAGCCATACCACTCAATAAGAGAAAGACATACTTTGGTCATTTCGCATAGAGACTACGAAAAAATATTCTCAGCAGGATTTCCTGAGCTCTGAGCTGCTGCTGCTTCTTTTGTCTGATGTTAAAACATCGATCAAGGGGGGGGGGGGACTAATTACTGTGTGGAATCAGATCCTGGAACTGATTTTCTGTTATCTTTTATTTCCATTCTATACATTCTCATGATTTTTAATCTTGTTCACTGATGTTCTTCTTGCTTCACTTGGTTAATACTTGTTTTACTTTTTTTTATATTACTCTTGTTCACTGATGTTCCATTTGTTTCACTTGTTTCTACTTGTTTTACTTGTTTCACTTGTTTTACTTGTTTTACTTAATTCACTCGTTTTACTTGTTTCCACTTGTTTTAGTTGTTTCTATTTTTTTTCCACTTGTTTTACATGTTTTACTTATTTCCACTTATTTTACTTGTTTTACTTAATTCACTCGTTTTACTTGTTTCCACTTGTTTTACTTGTTTCTACTTTTTTCCACTTTTTTTACATGTTTTACTTATTTCCACTTGTTTTACTTGTTTTACTTAATTCACTCGTTCTACTTGTTTCTACTTGTTTTACATGTTTTACTTGTTTCCACTTGTTTTACTTGTTTTACTTGTCTTACTTGTTTCACTTAATTCACTCGTTTTACTTGTTTCTACTTGTTTCTACTTGTTTTACATGTTTTACTTGTTTCCACTTGTTTTACTTGTTTTACTCGTTTTACTTGTTTTACTTGTCTTACTTGTTTTACCTAATTCACTCGTTTTACTTGTTTCTACTTGTTTCCACTTGTTTTACATGTTTTACTTATTTTCACTTGTTTTACTTGTTTTACTTAATTCACTCGTTTTACTTGTTTTTACTTGTTTCTGCTTGTTTCCACTTGTTTCACATGTTTTACTTGTTTCCGCTTGTTTTACTTGTTTCGCTTGTTTCTACTTGTTTTACTTAGTTGTTTCTATTTTTTTTCCACTTGTTTTACATGTTTTACTTATTTCCACTTATTTTACTTGTTTTACTTAATTCACTCGTTTTACTTGTTTCCACTTGTTTTACTTGTTTCTACTTTTTTCCACTTTTTTTACATGTTTTACTTATTTCCACTTGTTTTACTTGTTTTACTTAATTCACTCGTTCTACTTGTTTCTACTTGTTTTACATGTTTTACTTGTTTCCACTTGTTTTACTTGTTTTACTTGTCTTACTTGTTTCACTTAATTCACTCGTTTTACTTGTTTCTACTTGTTTCTACTTGTTTTACATGTTTTACTTGTTTCCACTTGTTTTACTTGTTTTACTCGTTTTACTTGTTTTACTTGTCTTACTTGTTTTACCTAATTCACTCGTTTTACTTGTTTCTACTTGTTTCCACTTGTTTTACATGTTTTACTTATTTTCACTTGTTTTACTTGTTTTACTTAATTCACTCGTTTTACTTGTTTTTACTTGTTTCTGCTTGTTTCCACTTGTTTCACATGTTTTACTTGTTTCCGCTTGTTTTACTTGTTTCGCTTGTTTCTACTTGTTTTACTTTTTTTCTGTTCTATATATTCTCATGATTTTTACTATTGTTCATTTTATTTCAATATAATGTACAATTCTCAAGATCGTCGAAACAAATAAGAATAACGAGAGTCATAAATATATGCGAGTGAGTAATGACTCTGCGGTATTGCAGCAACCTTATAGGTTATACCAATTTCGCACCGGGTTAATTGGATCCGTTGGAGGTAAACGCCTCCGAAGTGCAACTTGAGAAAGTGTAAAGCCTTAAAATGACAATAAAATGATCTCAAATATTTTTTTCAACGCGATATAGCTGATGAATATATATTGTTTTGTATCCAATCTTAAATTTGGTAGAAAGTTATTAACAACTTGACCACTTAGCGCATTATCTCTTTCTCTTATATATGTCTCTTATATGTATACACGTACTTTCTTAATTCATTCGCGTGATATATTAAGCTTCGAAATTATCTGTACTCAGCTATGGGATTATGAAAGAATGAATTATCCATTTTGAGGTTGAAAATAGGCGATGCATCTTTAACATACGACTATACGGCAATGATTATAAAATAGACGTTGATAAATGACTGGCTTAAACCGGAAATGATTAATTTTTAGAAATTTTGTCTTCTCTAATGGATAGGAAAATGAGGTTTTCAAAAAGTCAGTAACGAAAAATTATCTAAATTCCTTTATGTAGTTACGTTCACGCTGTTAAAAAAAACTACATTCTCTATTTTGTCTTATTTGTACATTTTTATTAGTAGATATAATACAAATTCATGTTATTTTCACTTTTTAACCGTCGTATTGATTAATTATACAATTAAACATCTTGAAATAGACACAAAAATTTTAGTTTATTTGTTAAAACATTTTTTTCTGACCGAATACTAGATTCTCTTCAATAATTCATATAACTTGACTCAATTTTCGTTGGAACAAAAAAGAAAAGAAAATGAAAGCTAATAAAGTCTCTAAATTATATTACAGATTACGAATTTTTTAGGAATTTCACTTTTTCGAGTGAGAAAAGAATGAACGAAAATCCCTCGATTATAAAACTGGATTCCATCGTTAATAATTAGGATAAAATAATCATATTTTCGCGGGTATGTAAATTTGAAATTCCCCATAATTGAAGTTATTTCAAAGAGAAAAATAAATTAGGGTCAACAGTGTCGAATTACGATCTCATTACACGCCACGCATAACCGGTTTAGCACAATTCCTTTTATTTTTACAGGCTTTTATATCTACTCCTTGCGGTCTCGATGTGTATCTTGATTTTCATTATCATCGTCGATCAAAGCGACGCAGTCACTGTACTGCAAACCTGTCAAATTATAAATTGCGAAACTTATATTGCCTCACATCACCTCGGCTAGCATCGACGTTTCTTTTTTCTAATTCTTGTGGTCAACACCCCAGTCGCTTCATTGTTGACTGATTAATTAACCGCAGATCAGATTCTCTGGTTCCCTTTTCCAGAACTTTTATCACACACTATTTTTCCTTCGAGTAATTTAAATTGATTGGAATTCACAGAAATTAATCAGGTCTGGTTAGATCTCGCCGTTAATTGGTGATAAATTTGATTTATTCCGTTACGGAATCGCGAACCAGTGTCAGAATATCGAACAAGGCCGTCTGCCTACTGCTTTTTAATATTCTTTTTTTTAATCTTGTCAATTTTTATTTATTTATCGTCTGCCTTCGTTCCTGTAGTAATCGTGAGAAAAACGATGGACTGATTAGGATCGATGCTGAGAAGGTAATCAGGGTCGTTTCTATTTTGGGAATGCGGGATAATCGATGAGAAGATTTTCAACGATTTTTATTGACAAAAAATTCTATTATTTACAAAGAAAATTAAACGTGTATAAATATTATATTTCAGCGCCACAATTTATATACTTTTTTGTTTGTTTTATACCCCCTCTTACATCTTTGTGCTTCGTATAATAATAATAACGTTCTTAGAATTTATTTATACTTAAATAATACGATAATAAAAAAAAAAGACAAAAAATAAAATAGTAAAAAAAACGAATGACAATGTGAATATTGATTATAGATAACGTGATAAGATTCTATCTATTCTCTTTGACATAATAACTCACGTGGCATGAGCGCGTTGTTAAAAGTTTGAGTTAAATTAATTATTTGTTATTAATATTATTATTATCGTATAAAATATCAGGAATCAGATGATAGAAAAAAACATCATATTTTCCCCTCCACTTTAAATCGTACGGTGAATTTTCAAAAATTTATTTTAGTAAATTTTGAAAAATTCACGTGCCGAGTTTCAACGAACAAAATGTGCGTTTAGGATTGCGGTATTATATTCTCAATACGTCTAGAGGCGTTGACAGGGCGGTAAATCAGTAACTCACACGAAACTATTGAAGCTATTGACATGAGATTATCGTACAATGCCGATATCTCACTTTCAGTTGCTTCTGGGTGAAAAATGAATGAAACCAATTTCAAACCTCATAAAATTTCCTACAAAAAAGGATATTTAAGTTTTTGCCGTAGATACAACCGTTTCGAAGATACAGGCAGAATAAAATCAGCCAACTCGTTACAAGTTTCAAGTTTTCAACAATGTTTGATAAGTTTTCTCCGTCGATATCTCGCTTCAAGTCGCGTCTAGGTAAAAAATGGTTCAAACCAATTTTGAAGCTCATAAAATTTCCTACAAAAAAGTAAATGTACGTTTCTGCCGTAGATGCAACCGTTTCGAAGATACAGGTAGATTAAAGTCAGCCTGGTCAATCGGTTATAAGATGAAAAATTTCAATATTTGACAAGTTTTTACCGTCGATATCTCGCTTTTCGTCGCTTCTAGGTAAGAAATGGATAGGATCCATTTTGAAGCCCATAAAATTTCTCACAAAAAAGATTCTTATATCTTTTCTCTCAGAAGCGACCGTTTGGGAGATACAGGCAATCAGATAAACATCAGCCAATCGTGTAATAATTTTCAAGTTTCTTCTTTTCTTTTTGGTTCCATCACACTGAGAACGAGTGACTGATAAATTTTCAAAATTTCCGTTACAGATTTTCCAGCCCTAAGGCAACGCCCTTAATAATAAATCTTTCGATGAGATGAATTCATTAGCCTCAGTCGTTACTCCTGTACCTGATGAAGCCTCTGCTTCCTAACGGGTACTCTTTGCAGAGTGGTAATCTGAGAGTCCTCGTAATTGGCGTAATCGCTCCTAGGCTGTTGAGCCGGGCTCCTCTGCTTCTTCGAATAGTACCCAGCGGATGTATTCTCCTCGGCATAAGCCCTCTGCGGAGGTTTAGCACCGGGAACAGGAGTCACTGAGTACCCGGCGTTTATGAGAGCAGCCACGTCCTCCTGGGTGAGGGACTGCGGTCCAGTCAAATTCGGAAGCCTCACAACCTGAGGACTGTTCTGCTGATCCTGTTCAATGATCTCTTCGATGGTCAGAGACTTCACCGGCGCCTTCTTCGCGAGGCCAGACTGAGAAACGTATATCGAAGACTGTGGCTGATTCTTGTACTTGTAAGACTGCCTCGGCTGATTCACACCCTGAGCATAAGCCTGCTCCTCCTCCTTCGGGGCTGACCTCGGATTGTAGGTCGACGCCGAAGCCGCAAACTTCTGAATTTGATCATTGGTGAAGTAGCTGTTCGGTGGCGGAAGTGGAACCGAAGTTGGAAGCAGGTACTGGACCACGGGGGTGTTCGGGTCGACCTTCCTGGCCTCCGTCTGTGCCTTGGCAGCCGCCTGAGCCTCGCTGTGCGCCTTTCCTCGAGCCTGCTGTATGTGCTTGTAGATGGCTTCAGCCTGAGCGTTAGCGAGTGCCTGAGCGTTGGCCTGGGCCCTCAGCTGGTTCCTCTCCAACGCCAGCGCGTTCCTGTGCGCGTCCTCCTGGGCCTTGACGTGGGCCTGCTGCTGAGCCTGCAGATGCAAGATGGCGTCAGCGTGAGCCTTGTGCTCCGCGGCCTCCTGGGCCCTCCGGGCAGCGGCGGCCTCCGCGTGGGCCTGCGCCCTGAGTTGCGCCTTCAACTCAGCTTCACGATCCACCGGCCGTGGGTGGGCCTGCTCCTCAGCCTGGGCAACCAAATGGGCCTGACCAGCTTCGCTGACCTGAGCGCCCTGCCGGATCTGTTCCAGCGCAGTGGCCTGACGATGGGCCTCGTTGTTCACGCGGATCTGGTCCAGAGCGGACTGCTGATGTTTGTTGTGAGAGGCTTGAGCGATCCTCTGGAAGGCTATCGCCTGGGCTTGGGCGTCAGCCTGGGCCTGAGCGATGGCCTGCGCCTCGACCTGCTGGAGGTGCTGCTGCTGCTGGTACTGGGGCGACGGTCTGAAGGGTTTAGCCTGTTTCTGTTGATACCTCGGAGTCTCAGTCGGCACTTGGTACTGCAGCTGGCTGACCTCGTCCGAGTAAGCCTGCTGCGGGTATCTAGCTCCTCCCGTGGTCTCCACGTGGTACTGTTCGGGATAAGAGCCAGCTACGGCTTCCTGGCTGGCGTAGGTCGGTCTTCCCTGTTTGAATTCCTGGGCCTGATTGGCGGATACCAGCTGCAGGAGCTCCTGCTCGAAGGTACCGATCTTCGGGTCGACGTAGGAGGCGGCTGGACTCGGTCCAAGGCGAGCTGCCTGGAGAGCCTCGGCTCTGGACTGCGCGTCGATCTGGGCCTGAATCTGGGCCTGCGCCTCGGCCTGCGCTAATGCCTGGGAGTGCAGCTGGGCCCTGGGCCGTGGCGGGTTGACAGCAGGCACTCTGGAGTTCTGGTAGGCCTGCTGAAGGTCCTGCTGCTGTCTAGCGTACGCTGGAAGACGTCGTTGAGATGCCTGGGGCTGGGGCTGCTGGGTCTGAGGCTGAGAGTGAGTGTACTGCTGGAGCAGACTGAGGTACTCCGGCGTAAACTGTGAAACAGAGATGAGAATAGTAGTGTGTTACGTAAGAAATCGTTCGAACCGGACCTGCCAGATGCAAAGGTGTCAAGAACAGCTGGGAACCGATCTGGTAACGGTTAGATTTGTGATATACAACGCAGAAGTGAACGTCCAGCGGTTACGGTCTGACGAATTGCGTACGTGGTCGTACTTTTACGCCAGGCGGAAGTCCAAGGAGACCGGAAGTTCGTCGTTCTACTTTATTAAACTACGTATCCTGGATTTGTATCGTGATTTCTTTGCATACCTCCTGACTCTCGTCGCCGTGTCGGATCACATATTGACTCGGCGATGCTCCGTAGACGGCTGAAGCGGTCACTGGAGAGCGTTTGGACTGTCCTTTGACATCGATCTCGAGGAGTACCAGGTCGTCGGCACTTTTCCCATCAGCTGAAACATTTTCCTGTCCTGCTGAAACCGCTAACAGAGCTGAAACCAAAATTACACACGTCAGCCATGACAGGCTAGAGACAATTGAGACACGTCATCGGTACGATTGGACGGATTTTGACCTTCCCAAAGGCAGTTGACCCAGTGGCGACTCGATCGAAGTCAATTAGTCTTCGGTGATGTACAGTACTTTGATTATTCAAGGGGACCAGTACCAAAAATCATGTATATCATCATGTATATGTTGAAATATCACTTGTCGTGAGGTTTCAGGCACACGGTTGATCCGATTATATCTCTCGACGTCTCATTTTCTTCGGGGAGCAATCTTTCACCGTGTGAATGAGGGAAATTAAAAAACAAAATTTTCGGACCAAGTTATCAGCAAAATAGAGACTAGATTGTCGCTAAATTTCGATAACTGACCGTAACTTATCACAGGATTTTTTTTCTCTGTTTCCCTCATTCACATGACGAAGAATTACTTTCCGACGAAAATAAGACGTCAAGAGACATAATCGAATCAACCGTGTGTCTGTAACCTTACGGACAAGTATGTAGAATTTGTTGAATCACGGTGTACCGGTCCCCTCAATGTGGACATCTTCGAAGAGATGTTGGGTGCCTCCTTGTGAGAATTGTGTTCTGAGACAGCTGATTTCCACCTCGTGATATCAGGTACACCTCATTATTGCGTATGGGGTCTATTGTCGTACCGTGAGAACGTTGGGATATTATTTCGCTTGACTTTTATATATACTTTGAATACTGTACGTGTGTAGCTCGTGTAACCCACCGTCGTGACTAGAAAGGTTACCAGCTGTCGCTCCATGTGCGCTTTATTGTTCCCGTTAAAATGATCGTGTTCTCTAATTTTTCAATCTTAATTTATAAAAATTAGAGCCAGAGTCCTTCGGGGTTGACGCTAAGATTATCACCTACGAACGGTTTCGTGGGAGATTTAAGAGCGCCTTGAGGCCTCAAAAAAAGCATGCAAATTGTACGGCTACCACCGCATGCATAATCTGCATAGCGTGCAGAGCCTCGGTGGGTTCGAATGCAAAACGACCAGATACGTATGTAATGTTACATAGAGCACGTAGAGACCTCGCAAAACACTTTCTCTAGCATTAAACAAGGCTGGGTGGGTCATTTACGCCCCGTTCCACGGAACCAGCGTATGACTATCGGCGTATATCTGCAACGAGGTGTATCTCACACGCGGATCATTCAAAAGTGTATTAAAAACTAGTTCAGATCCGGCTACGCGGATTTAATGTCGTTATAATTGATTAGGCACACCGTAATTTTTTTTATTCTCATTCTCTTTCATACACCGGGCATAATTGATATCAACGATCCTGCGTCGTTCAGCAGTGAAAAAGGAAAGTCCTCTGCGAACACTTCCGGAAAGAAATTCAATTCAGTCTCGTATATCTTGTGAATTGAAATACTTTACATGAGAAAAAAAAGGTACTCACATCATTTCATTTCAATATAAGTATGATTACCTAATAATAACTGAATTCGCGAACGTTTGAAGAGAAAAATATTCAAAAGTACATCGGTGTGAGAAAGTGAAAGAAAGGAAAGACCTTTTCACACAATTAATGATTACGTGCGGGTAGGTAAATTATACCAATTACAATAATTACGTGGATATTAATTATTTATCCTTCATTCTTATCCACTTTCGTTACTCATCCGGCTCAGTATTTTATAACGTCGAGGAAAGTTAGTCGATTGAACAAATGCAATTCCCTTTTCCCTCCCTCTCTAAAAACTTGCTATTTTCCAATATCGAACATCCTCATCAATGCTCGTAATTAGACGATACGCCTCGCAGCTATAATGATAATAATGCTTGCGTGTACGGTAATGGAGCCAACCCAAAGGTTATGGTAATTGGATAATCAAGTTGGGTAATCGATGTGGGTTCTATGTTCCCTGAATGATAATAACGACCGATTATCATCGCAGATCAAAGGCGATCGATCTTCAATCTTCAGAATCACAATACAAATTTTCGCGATCGATTTCATGCCGATTTTCGTCAGGGTTACGAAGTATACATCCATTTTTTCAAAACCTTTCAATTCAAATCTGCAGAAAAAATTGATGAACATGTTTTACTCACATGTTTCTTCTGGTTTTTGTGTTATTCTCAGCTTTCATATACGAAATTTTCTGTTGATATCAAATTAGCGGACGCAATATTCAAGGACGTCGATATCTTTACACGCGAAGGAGTTAATTGAACCGTGAAAAAGATCAGCTGTGGATTATAAGAACAGGATTGAGAAATAATCGTTGCCGATTTCTCAATGCAACAGGAAGTAGAATCCTTTCCCGATCTGATACGTATATCCTTTCATCGGGCCATGAAATACTCGTTCTTCGAATTTTTTTCAAACAATATAAAGTCGTCGAGGCGTTTCACTTTCTGTCCGGGTCCGCTGCACCCCTGCAGATATTATGTTATCCGGATCTGTTAAGAGTATATAGACAGAAACCAGCGGCTTATGTACTGGCGTTTTCTAGTCCACCGAGTTCGTTTACGTTAGTTGGAAATATAAACTAGAAAGGCCTGGTTTGGATACCAGGTTGAATCACACACTGTAACGTCAAACGTTTCTCGAATTACGATCCACACATGTATCTTACGTAACCGAAGAAGAAGAATGAAAAGAATTTTTACACGAATCTCATTCTTTTGCACGTGGTGAAAGCAGACTTCAGACTTTTGCTTCGGACGAGGAAGAGAAATTTCAATTTTGCGTGGGTGGATTGAACGACTTTGTTCTTCATTTCACGATATTCTTATCATATCGCGTGTCGATTTCATTAGAATGGATAAGAACTGGGGCAGTGAGATCAAACGCGCTTTTGCAATCGCTTGATGAAAAATTCTGTTCACTTCATACACGCATTTTTCGCCTCATTTGAAACCTGGTATTCAGGAATGTTGACTACATGATACTTTAGGAGTGAAAAAAATGGGTTTAGATCGTCAGTCAACCTTATCTGTCGTTTTTTTGTTCATTCAATTTCATGTTACTCAACATCGACTTTGCCTACTGTATTAAAATATGAAATATTGTTACTTCTGATTCCCACTTGTCAAACCAACGCTACTATCTGACCATTTTTTGCATACAATAATTTACATAGATCGCAGAATCAAGATTTATCTCTCTTCCAACGATATACGCATACTGACTTTCAATTAGTCAAGGACACATTCTGTCACACTGTCATTAAGACCGTAACTGAAAAAAAAAAAACTGAAACACTGAATTAATTCCGCGAATTCGTGTCTCCGATTGCGACATTGATGCATGACTTTCACTGATGGATCTTCTTCAGAATAATGAAAACTGAACTTTTTACAATAGAGAATGTAAAGAGTGAAGATGCATAGGGAGAGAGAGTTGTAATTGCATCCTCCTTGCGACACGTCCGCACGATTCCATTCAGACTAATGATACCGTAACCTGGCGTATTATGACGTATCTAATAACCGGGTAAAAACAAATGGACTGAAACACAATCGTGCAAGAGAGAATGACTTCCTCACTCAGTTCGAGAACCGAGACGGTGAGGTGTTCTACATTATTGTGCGATAAGATAATTGTTTTATTTCGTTTTGCGGACATTTTATCCTCGGTCTCCTTCAGCATAATTGGCAGAATTGCGCGAATTACCGGTTATCAAGAAAGCGTAAGGTTACGTATTGACTGAAGTAAGTTTCTAATGCGGATAACGTGCGAGTGCATACCATGCGATCCTGGTTGAAAAATCATCGTAGAAAGTCCTCCGGCTCTGACGCTGACGTCGATCTTTATCATTCAAGACTGATTCAATGATCGTTGATCGACGATATCAGAATGTAACAGATCGAAAAATTCAGTCTCTATTCTTGTCGAATAAGATTTCAAGCGTTCATCTCTCTAACGGATGATTAGAATTCTGATGCAAATTAGATTTCTCTTCGGTCACTTGGATTCGAATCTCAGAAAATCTGGTATATGATACAAAGAAAGTTGATAAAATTGATAAAATCCACTTTCACACTGAAATGAAGTTTCGAATGATCACAAAAAACACGTTGGTCTACGGTAACGAAGATCGAGGGGATAAAATTTGAAAAAATTAAGATTTTTTTAGATAACGAAAAATGGTATTAAAAAATTGCGATACACTCACCTGCTAAGAAGAGTAGCCACATGGTGTGTGCGAGTAAAGTAAGGAACTCGCCGAGAGTGAATGTTCTCCTCAGACGAGTTCCTCGTCACTTTATAGACCTCGGGGAAAGGCCGCGCCCGTTTTCTACCACCCAACCATTTCAGGTGGGGTGGTCTGTTATACCTTTTTTTTAATACTATTTTTCTATTCATAGAATTCTTTCATTCAATATTTTTTAAGAGTTTCTTTCATCTATTAGAATGCCTCATAGTCTAAGACTCGAACGAATTTCATTCATTTCATTCATTTAATTCATTTCCGGTTTTTCTATAGTAAATTTTATACCATAGATAGATTAAGAATTTTTAGGAAAATCAGGACCTTTTGTGATTCTATTTTTATTATAAAAAACATTCGATATGCTTAGTTTTTCATGAAAAAAAATTTGAGAAAATTTATTTTAATAATATCTACCAAATATATGTATATTTTTTTTTCATTCAAAAACGTCTTGTCCTTGTCCAAATATATTCTCATAAATAACGATTCGTTGTTTGTTCTAACAGTTTGAAATTTCAAAAAAGTACTTTTTTTTTCACAACGATTTTGAATTTGTTTCCTTTTTTTTTTCCTTAATCACAATTTTTTGATTCTTGTTGATAGAGATTTTCTTATAGTTTGCTGATGAAAAAAAAAAAACTAATACGCAAAATTTTTTCATAAAAAAAAATCTAAAAAAAAAAGTGAAAAAATAAAAATAACAAGTTTGTATGAGAATGTATAATTTTTTTAATTAAAAAAAAATAAAAATAAAAAAAAAAAATTATGAAAAATTCGATAAAATGAAAAAAAAAAACATCTTTTCACCGCAACTTTTCTCATGGACTCGATTCAAAAAAACAAAAAAAGACAAAAATGAACCACTTTCACTGTTTGCTACGCAATGCAAAAAAAAAAAAAATAAAATAAAAAATAATACGTGAGAATTTTGACAGCAGTGTAATCGTACGCTAAATTAGACTTTACCTACTAGAATTTCGCAAATTCGGTTCGCAAAAAAAAAGAAATGATCGTTATAAGTTTTCAAGACTTCACTGACCCTGGAATCTTCCGCATCACGATGCGATTCGGTCCCGCCGCTGTGAATGTCCACTGTAAAATAAAAGAGAACGTTGCTAAATTTGTTCTACTGAATTATCAGCACTTTGGCTGTGACTTATTATATTATAACACCTGATGCGGTCCTAAGTGAAGTGAACAAATTTTCTGACGAATTACCGTCTACTCTTGCGGGTATGAGCCTAAAATCATGAATAATTGCCCTCCATCAACATTTCTATTTTCTCATTCTCGTCATACGGAGGCATTTCGCGTCAATTTTTTCTTATTTCTGGTTCTAAATTTTTTATTTTTCTTTTTTCCTCGCAGGATTTCGTCACTGGACCCGAAGAGCAGAGGCGCTTTGCAGCCAGACGCCTACGTAGGCGGTGAGTACAGACTCGAGCGAATTTGTGCCACTGGACTGCATTCAGATATCCGGTAAGACGGATATAATACGAAGTATAGGTATAAGAGTACCTGTAGAGTCATAGAGTAGATCATGGAACTCCTTGTGTGTCTCTCTTCTGGCGTATCTGTACGGTTCGGGCGTGGGAAAGTAAATCGGTCTTGTATATGAGTAAAGCGATACTTGCACCCATAGACGAGCTGTGATAGGGAATTCGCGAGGTATCTTCTTCACGTCGCACACGTCGTTCGATCTTCGAATACGTGACGGCTCTTCAAAAATTGACCGTTTTCGTTTAATCAGTCAATTTTCTTTCTCTCTTCGAACTTTTGAGGAAATGAAAAGGACGAAACTCAAAATTATATGGGATTTGTTTGATTGGACTGAAAAAAATTTTTTTTCAACAATTCACTGGAAAATAATGAAACGGTGAAAATTTTTAGGACAAAAGAAGCAAGAGACTCACATTTTTTTTTATGAAAGTCGTTATCAGAATTTTTGAACTGGAAACTTTTGAGAAAGAGAAAAAATCGCGAAAATCAAATTTGTTTCATAAAATCGTCACAAAAATTGTTTAAAAACTCTGTCTAAAAGTAATGAAACAATGAAACTCTGGAGGAAACTGGAATTTTTTATGCAACAATCGATGGCAAAACATTTTTTAATTGGACTGAAAAAGTTTAACGATAAATTATCTGGAAAATCATAAATTCTTGAGGAATTCTTCAAATTATTACCTAAATTATTAGATTGAACTGAACAACATGATAAAATTGCAAAAAAATAAACGAAACAATGAGATTTTTTAGAACAAGAAAAAAAAAAAAAAAATCGCGAAAATCAAATTTGTTTCATGGAATATCGATCATCTAAATAATTGTCGAATTGGACTGAAAACCACGAAATCGAAGATGTGTGCGGAGATTTTTATAAAAAAATATGTCAATGCCATTGAAATGTCAATTTTTATATCGTTTTTTATCGATCGCAATTAAAATTGAGTCAGAATATTTATCGGGGAATGGAGGATCAGTCTCAGAATTGACAGTCTAAATTTGTGCCAAAATTGGAATTGAAACTTCCATATTAACTTTAAAAAAAAAACTATTTTTCTTCGATCTTTCAATTTTCAATGAAAATTTGTTCTTTCTAAATACGATTCCGTTATTTTACATAGTAGTTAACTTTTTAACTCGTCCAATAAATAACGAACAAACATTTTTACTAACGATCAGTTTCTAATCAGATTTAAAAATTCTCAGAAATTTGTGAAATTTTTTGACAATGCAGGAACAAACAAAAAATTCCACAAATAATTTTTCATTTTTCAAAGTGTCTTAAGGAACTTTTGATCTGAATCTCGACAAGAATTAATCTGAATCACAGATTCGTTAAAGCGTGTCGTTCAGGTGTTGTATAATTTTTCTAGTGTGTCTCTTTTACGGAATAAATACGTTACCTATATGCATGCGGATTTAGCAGCGTAACTCGTTACCATTGTGTGAATGGATTAAAAGTGAGAAAGAAAGAATGAAAATAAAGGGAAGGAATGAAAATTAAAAAAAATTTAATCCTGATGGAAACTATAGTTATAGTGCTTTCTAAGTATGACTCAAATGCACTTATATATTATACCCGTATGAATGTGGCAGGCATCTATCTGTATCGTACATTCACCGAGTCTACCGTGGTACATACTTTGCGGTAACTACATGATCACTGACAATTCCGATCCCACAGTTTAAGCAAATAATAAAACAGAAAAGATACTAGAAGACCTATAGACGGAGTATAATAACGCCAATATAGACTCGCAGACCCCCGTGAGAGAATTACTGGAAAAATTATTCAAGAAAGAAGAAGAAGTATTTTACCTCGTAGTTTTCTTTTTTAACTTCCCGTTTCTCTGTTTTCAGAGAAAAAAGAAAGTTATTGTGATCACCCCGAAAATGAAAAGTTGAGTTTTGACTAAATCTTCACGTTTCGAGGTCCAAAGAATCACCTCCGACTATTTTCAGTTTGACGTCTGGGTGTGTGTGTGTGACCACATTTTTGTCCGCGCGATATCTCGAGAACGCGTGGTCGGATTTCGATCAACTTGGGCTCAATCGACGGGGCTTTTCTTAACTTAGAACTGATTAGATTTTGGCTTCGATCGGATTAGTACTTTTTGAACTATTCAAATAACAAAATTCTAAGAAACACGACAAAAATGACGATATCTTGAGAACGAATCAACGGATTTCAATGAAATTTGGTACCATATGGTTTTTTTGATCGCTGATCACGAATCTGAAGTCAGGTTTTGCAAAATTTTCATTTGGCGTATTCGATATGCTGCAAAAAAACTAAAAACATTTGGATTTGGATGAAACTTGGTACTCGTAGGTTTTTTGGGTCACTGATCACGAATATGAAGTCAGATTAGCGAAATTCAAAATGGCGAGTCCGATTTGCTGGGAAAAATACTAAAAACATTCGAAATCTTACGGAAATTTGTACTCGAAGGTTTTTTGAACCGCTGATCAAGAATCTGAGGTCAGATTTACAAAGTTCAAAATAGCTGAGAACAAAATGAATAACGGGAAGTTCGAAGGCTGGCTCATAGTCAGCTCAAACCCGCTTGTTTTCGTCCGATTTTAGTAGCTTAAGAAAATTCAATAGTCTATCTCTTCATTTTTTGTATTGATAACTTGAAAGATTCCTAATTATCGTAATCAGTAATTGAAGAAGAAGAAGAAGAAGAAAATCTAAATTGCAAAATTTCAATATTTGATAAGTTTCCCATTTCATTCCATCTCGTTAATCGAGTCATTTATTCATACAGAATATCTGAGTATAGAATCTTTTAATGAACCCCCATTGTTCTGTTATACAAAGTGGATTAAAAAAAAAAGTCACCTGTATGAAAGATGAATAATGATTTCACCACCTATTTAAGGTTGGAGAATTCTCAATTCTTCATCATTTCTAGATCAACTTTCAAAACGATTATTATCAATTATCAGTGCAATTTGAAAGAAAACGAAAACTCCACCATTTTTCGCTCAGTACTTAAATTCAGCATAATTTTCGTCATTATAAATTGAGAATGTTGAGAATTTATTGCATTATCGCCTTAAGCGATTTCTGAGAAATCGGAAAATGGTTTCTGTCTGATAAGGGTCAAAGGTTTGCGCCGTATGACCTCTGAAATCTTGAGTTCATAGCGTAGCATGGCATCAGGCAGTCGCAGCTTGTAATTAGATGTCGTAAACTAACTAATGTTACTTAGACTACCTAAATAAGTAAACTAGATTGTTAGGAAATGGTTAAATTTTTTATTCTTTTTCCTTTTGCTTCTACCATCTGAGAACAAAGGTCTTTCATTTAGCTTTCAGTTGACTAGGATTAGCTAATAAGCTCGTTGCTAAATACGAAGTGAAATAAAAGTAGAACCTAAAAATAGAATACATACATTATGAATCTTTCTTTTTATGCTGACAGAACTGACCAGTCGATATTGGTTAATGACATAAGAATTGATTGAGTAACAGAAAAATCATTGAATTTGAAGAATATGGTTTTTTTGTCTTTCGAAGCTGAAATTCTAACTTCTCGTCAGATTAAAATATGATTAAAAAAAAAATGAGAAAAGTGTGAGATAATTAACGCGAACGTCACTGGAGTGAAGCGAGAGCCTCCTCCTTATAGAGATAACTAACTATAACTAACCGCAGGTACTTTCTTGAGCCATAAATAAAACCGTGTGGAAAAAAATAAAAGTGCGAGAACAGGTGTGAGAAACGATTCGACATCTTGGTTGGCACCATGGGATGTTGAAGCTATATTATGCAAAATCCTGTGTACCTATGTACGTATAAATTTCACAAACTCATTGTCATTGTAGTTCTTGTATTATATTATAATTATATTCAAGTACTTCATTCAGAAAAAAGAGAGAAGACAAAACTATGTGAAACATGAGGATTTTTATTTTCAAATTATATCTATGTCCTTGGATCCTTTGATTGGTGAGAATTTCTTCAAGAATGTCAAACCGCGTGTCAATTCCCAGAGAGGAGATATCAATTCTCAGATATAGAAATTTTCATAAAAATTATGATCTCATTTTACGAATTCTAACTGAACTGAGGTGCTCGGATTCAGTTTTTTCAGCATACGTCGACAACTATAGATCCCATCGTCACAAAGGTCAGCATAAAAAATGAAGTTTATTAAATTTCCTACAATAAGGATTCAATACATTTTTTTCATATCTTCAATAGTTTTTGTGCAATACAGGGCTAAAAGTATCACTTTCTCGGTACAGAACCTTGTCAGAATTACGTACTTGTTTACTCGTGTATTAGAGAAAAACTATCGACGATACAAGAAAAATGTGCTAAACTTTTTTTATAGAGAATTTATCAAGCTTCAGTTTTTATAATCACCTCCATGACGATAGGAT
The DNA here is from genome assembly GCA_018257835.1 of Euura lappo. Classification (NCBI taxonomy): domain Eukaryota; kingdom Metazoa; phylum Arthropoda; class Insecta; order Hymenoptera; family Tenthredinidae; genus Euura; species Euura lappo. Next base: position 31,135 of record JAEUYN010000906.1, on the reverse strand, counting down.
CAACAGTTGTAGAGATATTATGAAAAAACTGAATTCGAGCACCTTTGCTAATTAATTTCTATATTCGCTACTTTTTGCCCCAATTTGACTGGACCAAAAGCCTAAACTGACCAGAATAGAATAAAAAAGAGATTGAACACTAACAATAAATGTTAATTTCATCGTGCAAATATGTAACCTCACCCTCTTCTAAAGCTAGTAGCGTAAACGTTAACAGAGCTAAAACCCAATTATCTTTGACTCGTTTCTACGATCATCGGAGTTGATGTTTGCCAACGTTTAAACACTGATTGGCATACCTATAGTAGCGGTATAGGTTTTCATCGTAAAAACAAAAGGCACTGCTGAGATCACTCCTCCGCTATTATTTCACCATACGAGAATTCTACAAGAACAGAGATTGACATGGGGTAATTAGGCCTCTGACCTATTGAGTCACTCTCAAATTACCCTAGAATCAAATCTTTCTCTATTTCTCCACAAAATTTTACAACTTTTTCATTTTTTTTTTTCACTAATCGATGCATTTGAGAGCCAAAAATTTAATAAATATTTTATAATCAGAAATGGGACCCAAAGTATTTTGTGAACTTTATTCCAAACGATCGGAAGATTATATTGATTAAGTAATCGAATTGTCATGCAGGATTATTTTTATTCAATTATATATATATCATAGATTATATTGATTAGGCGATAATTAGTATATTTCGATGAATTGTTGATTTAGATAAATCAAATATAACAGTAAACAGTGGTTCGTTCATATCTTTCTTATATATCGTGATAATAAATATTCATAATTACATCTGTACATGATATAATAAACTCTGTATAGTTGAATCATTTTCACATCAAAGAAAAAAAGATTCCCCTACTCTCGTTATCGATACTCACACTTAATGTACGATTGCCATAAATAGAATGCGAATAATATTAACTTCGAAATAAATAAATATTTTGTATAATCGCTGGTTATCATCTCGCGCGAATTTCTTCAAACCATCTTATCGCGGTTTTTCGTCTCTTTTGTTCAATTCCCAAGATCGAAGGGATGAAGAAAGATGGGATATAATTGAGAGCAAATTTCATCCCCGAGCGAATATTTAGCCAATATTAAACAAAGAAAAGAATCAAACGAAACAAAGACACTTTGATTATGTACAGAATTAATATTTGATGACGTAATTTATTTTGAGAATTTTCACAGGATTCTCCTTGGTCATGATTTTATTGCTGATTGAAAAAAAACGTGGAAGAATAATATCGTCGATCAGTAAACCTCGATCTTGAGTTTCTGATGATTTTCCAATTCTTCTTCAGGTTTCTGTTTCGGGACGAATGGGTTCTTCGCGGGGTCCAAATTCAGGCTACAAACATAAGAAATCATTTCCAATATGTGCAAACAGAAAAATCGAATTGTCTTTTTATTTTTTCTTCAATTTCATATTGTTTGTAATTTACCTGTAGAGGGAAGGAGCATCGGCGCAGTTCACGTTGTACCACCAATCACAGGCAAATTCATGTTGATTGAAGAGGGTACCGTTTGTGCACAGGAAAGAGGCTCCCTGGTGACCCTCTCTTCCATCGTGACAGACGTGATATGCCTGTGAGGATTGGACATGGATTAATAAATGAAATAAGAAATAATAAACGATCAATGCCGCATAATAAATTGATTGTTCAGAGATAAGAGATAAGAATAGCTGAATGGAGTATGATTATAGGTGTATTACACCCGCGCATTATGCCCCTAGTATATAATTTAGAACGCGTGAAAGTTAGTGGATATGTAAAACCAATAGCTCTCTATTGGCCACGAAGGATAAAGAGACTCGTTAGATTACGGATACTTATCAACAATCTCCAGTTTTGATTGTTTTTTAATAATTGAAAAAGAATGGAATCGAAATTTGCAGACTTTGGAAAATTTTGACAGGAAAAAAATTAGAGGACATCGTAAAGGATAATGGCATTAGAAAAAACTCTAAAAACTGAAAGAATTTTAGGAAAATTTTAGGACACTTAAAAAATACCCAAGAACCGTGAGAAAACTTGAAATTAAAAAAAAAAAAAAGGAAATAACGTAAAACGTGATAAAAAATGGCATTAAAATGACTCTAACTTGGAAAAATTTGAAAGATCTCAGTAGACTCTGCAAATTCGTCATCGATAAAAGACAGTAAAAAAAGAACCTAAGAAATTTTTAGGAACTTTGAAAATTACCGAAAACCTTCAGAAAACTAGAGATTTGAGGAAGGAAACAGCGTGAAGCCTTGAGCGTGAAGATTTCGTATGAATTTGAAGGAGTCTACGACTTTTAAAAAATTCTTACAAAGTCCTCAGAAGACTTGAAAACTTCAGGTGCCAGCGTCATGAATAAAATACAGTAAGTATATATATATATATATATAAAAAAAAGCTCCAAAAACTTGTATTGAAAGACTTTCTAATAATTTTGAGCATTTTCGGGAGATTTTGAAAACAGGAATATAAAAAAATTTTTAATAATTCTGAAAGCTTCTGTCTTTCGTGAGCTGATCCAATCCCATGTGTTCATATTTTTTGTTTAGAACTATTAGATGATGTATTCTTCATTCAAATTGAGATAAAAATCGACCTCTGATCTAGAGGATAATGAAAATAATCATATAAACTTACTTCAAACTAGATGAAATTATTATCCTCAAGAAGTGCTGAAGCTTCAGAATATATGAATTCAAAGGATTCGAATACATATTTGCGAAATTTGTGTCCTAAATTGTAACAAAACGAAAAATAACAAGCGGGTTTGGGCTGACTATGAGCCAGCCTTCGAACTTTCCGTTATTTATTTTGTTCTCAGCTATTTTGAAATTTGTAAATCTGACCTCAGATTCTTGATCAGCGGTTCAAAAAACCTTCGAGTACAAATTACCGTAAGATTTCGAATGTTTTTAGTATTTTTCCCAGCAAATCGGACTCGCCATTTTGAATTTCGCTAATCTGACTTCAGATTCGTGATCAGTGACCCAAAAAACCTACGAGTACCAAGTTTCATCGAAATCCAAATGTTTTTAGTTTTTTTTGCAGCATATCGAATACGCCAAATGAAAATTTTGCAAAACTGACTTCAGATTCGTGATCAGCGATCGAAAAAACCATATGGTATCAAATTTGATTGAAATCCGTTGATTCGTTCTCAAGATATCGTCATTTTTGTTGCGTTTCTTAGAATTTTGTTATTTGAATAGTTCAAAAAGTACTAATTCGATCGAAGCCAAAATCTAATCGGTTCTAAGTTGAGAAAAGCCCCGTCGATTGAGCCCAAGTTGATCGAAATCCGACCCCGCGTTCTCGAGATATCGCGCGGACAAAAATGTGGTCACGCACACACACACCCAGACGTCAAACTGAAAATAGTCGGAGGTGATTCTTTGGACCTCGAAACGTGAAGATTTAGTGAAAACTCAAATTTTCATTTTCGGGGTGATCACAATAACTTCCTTTTTTCTCTGAAAACAGAGAAACGGCAAGTTAAAAATGAACCGTACAAATTCGATATCCTCGGTACAGGCTGACACGTAACAGTTAGAATTTTGTAATCGATATATGTATACGCCCGCGGCCTCGATATGGAATTGTAATTCGATCGTGATCAAGGAATGACCTAGCAAACCGGGTGGGTGTCTTTCACCACCGTTATAGGTACATTGATTGTCGGGCAAAGGCAAAGGCAAAGGCAAAGGCAAAGGCAAAGGCAAAGGCACTCTATGCATGTCTACATTCTACATGCATGAGGTTCTGAAAGGCTGAATCTCTGGTTGCCTTGAAGCGTGATAAACGCCATGAGACCCGACCAACTTTGTTACATAACTGTAATAGACTGATAGACATACGTATGCCATTGGCTATTCGCTCCACTTATGAGATCAGACCGGTACCGCTTTTGGCGTAACTCGAGGAACACGTAGCTAAAATCCAAACAAGCCTAAAACTGACACGTATCGTAAATGACTCGAAAATTAAACGATAGACAGACAATCGGCTTATACTTCCAAAGATGGCGCCCATAGCCAACCCCTTTTTCAACGTCAGTGGAGCCAGTCCAAAATGGACCATACAATTCTACAGGCTTGAAGATGTGTGTCAAGAAGCTCAGAAGATAGTTTAGGGGTACATGAAAAGCAGAGTGTCCATTTTACCCCAGCTTTGATTAATCGATCAGTAGGCAATAAGTATTTCAATATTTGCATCGCCTCTTCTGCGTGGGTGCACTTATTCATTTACACCGTTAATTATTCACCTCTTCGAGTTATTTGTTGCACGTTTTAATCTCCGTGTACCATGTAACTGTACCGCGTGATTGCCTTCTGACTTTCTGCGGTCTTAATTATCGTTGTGAAACACGTTTACTCAATATTATACAAATTTATATGTTATATCATGCACAGTAAGCTCTGCGCTCTGTTATCTTGCGGTTAGTCTTACATCTTAGCTAATACTTAATCCTAAGCTTGCCATCATCCTCACGTATTCTCCACTCGAAGTCACGACTAAGATGCACTAAAATTACACTACCCACAATGCTCTTTCCATATTTATAACATTTTGAGATATCGATATGGACCGATAAAATCTATGGCCTGCAGGCAAGCCTCAAGATAATTAGCTGTGAATGTGATTAAAAAAAAACCTTGTGATTTCGAACAAATACATAAAAAATCACATGATTAATCATATAGGCACCCATCAGCATGTTTAATGTAATTTGTTTTATATTATATCTTACGAACTCGTGCCTATATGAATTATTATGTGATATTCTTACGTATATGCTCAAATTCACAAGATAAATTATATGATGAATGACGAGATGATTCCGTTCATGACATTATATGATTTATCACATCAACATGTACTGTCGATTATATGTTGAATTTCATACAATTTTTGCACTATGTCATTGTTGAAACAGTAGGATTCAGGTTCTTTTTCAAAAGAATTCCATGTCCTCTTACATTCTGACGATAATGTATTATCTCAATTTGAGGTGTTACAGGAAATTGCCAATTGTTCTTGAGACGGAAGTTTGATATTACTGACAGAGAAAAACCGCAACAGGGGGGACAAAATAAAAGCCCCAGAAAAGCGGAAATTATTTTTCAAACTGTGAATAGAATACTTCAATAGATTTTGTCAAGTTACATAAACAAGAGAAATGATTTCTTCTGACTTCTTCTCATGATATGAAATCGTCTCACGTGTGTCGCACGACGATCCAACATAGAAAGCAGGCTCGACGGAATTCGGATAATTGTTGTGCCGCTGCGGTTCGTAACTCTGATGCAAGTAAAGTCGTTCTTTCTGCATTGACAATTCTCGTGTCCGAGGAAGGTTGTAAAATTCGGTGTGTTATTTTACCTGACATCCGGTTTCGACGTTCGCGTACATCCCAGGGGCGTATGGGACGTGGGCACAAGAGAAACTCGTCGGAGGAACCTTGTGGTAGATCGGGTAATCCACCCCTGCTATACCGGGAATTTTGCTAAAGTCCTGTCCGCTCTTTTTCGCCGTTTTTTCCACGATTATTGGACCATTGGTTCGCGATATGGGCTGGAAATTCTGGTAGCCATGGTAGCCCAGGTCGAATCTGGGCTGCTGGAAAAGTCAAATTCGTTTTTTCGTCACTTTATGTCCTTGTGATCCTGGGGTCTCGATGAGCCCGACTGATTTCTTACCTCTTGGAATCCACAGTCGACGATTGTGATTAGAAAAACGAGGAAGACCACCACAGGAGTGGTTCTCTCTTTGATATTGTACCACCTCGCCATTCCGCACGGAGTTTGGTACTGGCTGAGTTCTGTCTGGTCCAGCTTCCGCTGGAGCCTCAGTCTCGGTCTCACTTGTGCCTCGAGCGTGTGAGAAAATTATGTCACAGAGAAAGTCACTTCGCAGTTTGTATAATGCAAACCAATAGTTTGCCCGGGTTTCGCTACCACCCGGCAGTTCTCCCTACCAGGTACGACACACGGGTCTCAGAGACCTGGGAACCCCTAGGCGATGCTCCGGTATCCTAGGTATATAATTACATTGTATATCTCGTATAATTTCTCTTATAGTCGAGTTCACGTTGCCCAAATGATTAATTCGTTCGTATCAAATTTTATCAGGCTTTATGAAATCATATGGATTCCATGAAATCGTACAAATCTAAGAAATTTATGAGCCATGCGACGTATGTGTCAAGGGAATCGTCACGAAAAAGCTTTCCAACCCGAACTGCATCCTTAATATTGACTTTTTTTCCAAAGCAATTAATTGTTAATGTTTAAATGTTGTGTTCCACCGTTTCATTGGTATTGCAAACGATAATAGTATAAGAATAAATTATTTGTTCCACACTTTTATCGTCGATAAATCAATACAGCTGTGGTTATGTAATTTTTAGTTATTCAACATTTCGAACGTTTTGAGCGAGATATTTGATTTTGATTCGTCCACGTCGCCTGTACGTAACTATCATCGGGGGATTAACACTTGTCGAAATTCGTTTGAGGATATTTCAATGTCAAAATTCATTTGCCGGAATACGAGCCGGAATATTGAATCAGGAATGCGCTAAGATTCTTACTTTTCAATTTTCTTCAGAGTTTCGAGTTGATCCGATGAGGGTTTCGATAATTGTTTTACATCGATATTCTAGAATTACTCAGGTAATAGATCCGAGGAATGAAAATGTCTAGGTTTAAGTCTTCCAATCCTTTCTATGGAAATTATTCTCGACTCCGTTAGAGCTTCGATCTGCCCTCAGGAAAATACAGACTACGTACCACGGATCTACGAAAGTTCGCTGGATGAAGAAGAAGAATGAAGATTGCTGGATTTTTGTTTTTCATTTCATCCGCAACTGTTTCATGACGAGAAAACGAAGCAATCCTCAAAACCACTCGGACTTTAGAAAGCGCGAAGATATTGATGCGGGTTATCTGGAAGATATTGAAATCGATTGTCGATACGTTTTCATAATCGTGTTTTATTTGCGTTTCGTTGATGGCGGAACATTTTCAATAATAATTTGGAACCGCAAGAGTGACGAAGCCGTGCCGAATCATGTTGCTGCTGGTCGGCAATATCGTCAGATTGGTCATGGCAGGATCAGCGGCGTCAGTCCCGGGAGTAAGCACGTGGTGTACGAAGGGTAGAAATGTTTTCACAAACATTGGGAGATTCTTGTAAAATGTAAAATGTCCGCTCCACACTTTGGCTAGTTAATCAACCCCCGGGAGAACCTCGGCATGAGGGTTCGTCACAACGGCGATGGTAACCGCCTGAATCATACAAAATCGCATCAAGTTTTCAACAATATCAGTCTAGTAATCCACCTATATATCAGTAGCGGTGGATGACAGGATGTGCGAGAAACGTTGAACCGATTCTTTGATCGTGATAATGAACAATTGTTCGAGGTACTCACCACCAGAAGCACTGCCTTCGGGCGTAGCTGATACCACGGCGACGAGGGCCAAAGCGACGGCGATCAAGGCGAATAGTTTCATGATGAAGGATCGGCAAGTGGAACTCTTCGGGTAATGCCAAACGTGGCCCGAGTTCGCCTTTTTATACCCAAGAAAAGAACCGATATGATGATTATGTAACTTGCGAGTGGACACAGATGTTAAAAAATCTATTTATTCCATACATGACCGGTAAGGCCGATTTCGCTATCTATTTTCGGGGGCCAAAGAGCGGTTTTACCGACCGAGAAGTTTCTACTCCCGCTGTGGGAGTGAAGACAGTGAATAAAGAATTTATCTGTCAGTTTGCTCTGCCGTACCGACCAAAAGACCGTGAATAAAGAATTTATCTCCCTTTTAGTTACGTCACATAACCTAAAATGTAAACACTGATCTGCCCGCGAAATCGGCTTTCGTTCATGTATGGAATAAAATATCGTGTGCACCACGGTCGCATTACTTTGCTCCCTTGGTGCACAATATACTATTTCAACGAATTTCTAACATCGATACCGGTATGACCTCTGCTAAACAGGCCGCACGTGTCAAATCGGGAGTTAGGTGGAAAAGTGGGAGAAGAGGAAAAATACGCACGTGATGTTGGGTAAACAGTGGAATATAGGAAAACGTTTTCATGATTTTTGGTTCAAGAGTGACAAAAATTTTTAAATTTGCCCCCACGACGTTCTGCCTTTGCGGTTTTTTTTTTTTTTAATTTCTCGTTAAAACTTGTAATGCGAGAACGACGTATCCACCCAACGCGTACGACCTTTTGCATTTACATTTATCGATCTCGTAATTTCATTCGATCTAGGTATACGTTTTGGCAATTTTTAGAGCTAATGGCGTGAAAAGAAAAAAATCATATGACCTTTTGCCTCTAAGATCACGTTTTTGGCGCTTACAACCTTACGCCATTAGACACGCGATATAGGAAGCACGTTTTGTCACGTGAGAAATCGTTTTCAAGCATTTTTGAGAGTGATCGAAGAAAAAACTGTTGACCAGTCGTCTGACCGCATACCGACATGCCATCACTGCAGGCGTTCGGAATCATCTCGATCGAGGTGCTTCGTCTGATCAGTATTCAACAGTGGCTACTGATTTTTCAATCGAATCTCATCAATACCGTTCACCAGTGACCTCGGCCTCTGTATTCAAACTGTAAGGAAAAATTATCTTGTAATCTGTAACCGAAATTGTCGGTAGCTGTAAAGTAAAGCTGTTCCACCTCACATCGGTCGGTAAGTTTCTCACAATCGGAACAGCAGACCGCTTCTAGTGCCGCGAACGGTTTCATCTGTAGGATTCTGTTATCTGCATTGCAAGAGTCTAAAAACGGCTTCATTTGGAATTGCAATAGTAGGCAAATAGTTTTGGGAAACTGTTCACAAGTTTATTTTTAAAAAATATATATTATTCGAGTACAATGATACATACACTCGTAAATGGTAACGATTAGTATAGTAGTTGAAATATGGCTGCAGGGTGAACATCATATACATAACGACATACTTTTTTCACCACAGGCATTAAAACGTCACTTTTTCACGTCTGATTCCGATTTATTATAGTCTTTTTATGGTACTTGGCAGCCTTAAAAAGTCTTTTTATGGTATTTGGCTGCCTTCAAAAGTTTTCTCATGGTACCTGGCTGCCTTATGGTACTTGGCTGCCTTAAAAAGTCTTTTTATGGTACTTGGCAGCCTTCAAAAGTCTTCTCATGGTATTTGGCTGCCTTATGGTACTTGGCTGCCTTAAAAAGTCTTTTTATGGTACTTGGCAGCCTTCAAAAGTCTTCTCATGGTATTTGGCTGCCTTATGGTACTTGGCTGCCTTAAAAAGTCTTTTTATGGTACTTGGCTATCTTTAAAAGACTTTTGACTGCAGCTTTTATCTTCAGTTAGTGCAGATCTTGACCAACGTCAAAGTGATTTGTGGTGCACACGTTGGAAAAAATATTGTGTAAAGGATTATGTTTCTAGTATTTTCCGTTTGCTTTGTCTTAGGCTCGTACTAAAAACATAATAACCTCGCCCGAAAACAGTGGCTTATCGCGCCTGCGTTGCAAATATCTAATGACGAGAATCTTGATAACGATTAGAAGCATTATTGCAGATCACATTGTCCCACCACTCGCATCTTTTCTTAGCCTCGCTAAAAACGGTACCAGCGGGACACAGGAAAGAACTTTTACCGTTCACTCCACACTGGTGGAATACCTGTGAGAAAAGAACAAACGATTTGAAAATACATGTGAAAAAAGTGTCTTTTTTCAAATATTGCAAGAACAGAAGTCCTACCTGACACCTGGTTTCAACATCGGCGAACATTCCCTTTCTCTGACCACAATTGAATCCGGTCTCCGGTATATCAGTCAGATCTGGATATCCGGAGGTTTTTAGACCATGTGGAAGTCTGTCTCTCAAAAATGGCTCCAGCTGACCCTGGCTCCTCGATTTAGTCTTGAGACTGTCCAACGCCTTGGACACTCCACTTTCGGGTACATGGCGTGCAGATCTATCGTGGAAACCGTTCAAGAAGCCTTCGTAGTCGGTCAGAATCTGGAAGAAAAACATTCTGAAGGGACATTTTCCAGAACATTTGAAAGGGTTCAGGGTAGGGAATATCACACGCTATTATATTCTCCTCCATTCTACCGATGGAAGTACGAGCAGGAGCATTAGCACGAGATCCTATCTGCATCGGCGAGGCATCGAGTAATCTTCGCATTACGCAATGGGTGTGGGAACGAATACCTTGGGGTTTCCGAGAAAATAGTATCCAGACCACATGCAACATGTGCTTCAATAAGACGAGGGTGATGATGATGACATCGGATGCACCTGGTTAGCATGATCATGAAGATGTTGCAAATGAACATTTATTGCAACGATCATTATTATTATTTCGTTTTTGCTTTTCTTCAATCGAGGAGCCGCACATTCCCACCGATCCGAGGTCTTATCCCAGCAAGAAGATTGTAAACTTTCTCATACAACGTAGAACCGAGGTGCTGGGTCGATTCGAATTCAACGATGCAAGACGCGCACATCAATACATGAAGAAAAAATCAACCACGGTTTTTATTACCTTCCTGAGAAAATTATGTAACTCGCTCTATTCCATCTTCTACAAATAATCATAATTATGATGATCATGTACTCCTAGTTCAATTTTGTCCAACATTGTTACGAATATAACAATAAACTTGATTCTATTCTATTCTTAATTCTATGAACGAGTTTTTTCAGGTCATCAAATGACCTGATCAAATACGGAAAATTGCTCGTACATAAGAAATGGAAATCGACTGTTTGAAAGACTGATTTTTTTCCTTCAATGAAATCACAATTTGATTAGGGATTGTAAACGGGCCCGGGCGTGGGGATCAATTACCACGGCCTTCACTTCGTCAGGTCTTGTTTACAGACTGTCGATAGATAGAGAGAATAGAGAGAGTTTTTTATCGTTAGAAGTTTTAGTGTCGTGAGTATAAGTAGACGTGCGCCAATTATCAGAATATAGAGTCTTAATTGAGCTTGTGTTAGCTCAGAAAAACAGATAAAAAGATGATGAATCCAAAATTATTAGAAATTGTATCAAATTTACTAGATTACTGTCACAGTATTTGTCAATTTTGTCCGATTTCTTTATTTTTTAGGTAAAAGAAAAAAATGACTGTCTTTAAGAATCGAGTAGAGCACCGCCTTGATTTATTTTGACGACTGACTGCTTCGTGATTCCTTGACGTCCTCATGATTTTTGTCAAACTATATAGAAAAAAGCGTCCGTGCTTATGGATGTGATATTCGAGCAGATGATCAGATCGGCTGTGGTAGTCAGTGAAATTGACCGCTTCTGACCGAGCATGCTGTACTTTCATTCTCGTAAAGATGTTACCGCAGTACGCAATTACTACTTTCGTACAGTTGATGGGAAAAAAAAACTACGCAGTGAACCGTGAAGAACGAAGAAAGGAGGATCCTGGTGAGATTCTTGATCCTCTTCCAGTTCTGATCTCCATGTTTTCCAGGTTCTAACATACAGTTCGTACCAAATTCAGTTCTTTGAGAATATCTATAAAAATTTGTTAATAAAATTGGACAAACTCGTTTTGATTGGCCGTGACGTCAGAATTCACAACTTCATCGTCATATTTGAATAACTTGATTCAAAATGAACTTTTTTAGTTCAGGATCCTTTTTTCTTTAATTGATCTTAACTTTACCTATTTTGATAGATTTAATCATTCAGTTTTTTCAACAATCAGCTACTTTCACCTCAATTCAAGTGACTAAAGTAATTAATTTTTATGTATTTCCTGTGAACTTTGATCAATTCGTTCGATTTCACTCAATTTTCATTACAAGTTCAACCTGATTCGCCACAGTTCCCTCAATTCAATTCTAATTAATTGATTCAGTTGATTCTCATCAATTCAATCATTCCTCATAAACTTAGCTGAATTAGAATTATTTCATGAACTCAACTCATGTTTGTCCTCCAAATTGATCCCTGCGATAATTACCTGATTAGAATTGAACAGATATACGCCATTGATGAAGTAATCATCAAAAGGTTCATATATCAGGTCCCAACTGTACTCCGGAGACCAGGAAGGGTAGTAAGTCTTCTGGAGCAGATCGTCTCTCGTGGGGATGATCAACGGTGCGAGCAACGGTTTATAGATCCTCGGCCTGTTAGGGCGATCGAACTGTCGATATCCTGGTTTGTATCCTCCAGGCTTATCATACCCGCCAAATTTAACCTGGTGGTGATGTTCTGTCGGATGTTGAACCAAATACGTCGTGTCGACGGTCTTCGGATTGTCGTTATGATATCGACCCTCTGGAGGCACATATCTGCCTTCGGGTGTCAGATAAACCTGCAAGGATTATTGTTCTGGATTATTCCGAATTAGTTGGGCGAAAAGATTCTAAAAATCAGAATAAAAATGACGATATCTTGAAAATGATCACGAATCTGAAGTCAGTTTTGCATATTTTAATTTGGCTTTTCCAATGTGCTACAAAAAAAAAGAACAAAAAACCTAACAACATTTGGATTTTGATGAAAATTGGTACTCGAAAGTTTTTTGAACCACTTATCAAGAATCAATGGCAAAAATTTTGATCGAAACGATGTTCCTCACCTTCAGAACTTCAGGCATCGCTCCAAATGGATTTGGGTGCCTGTGGACATGCCGAGCCTCGAGGACGACGCCATCGGGGACAGTGATGCCTTCCTTGTTCAGTCGATTCAGGGCCAATCTATCGGACCGGAATGCTTCTTCCGGTATTTTTCCTCCTCTTGACGGCAGAACTTGTTCTCTGAAGATCTGACGTTTTTGCTAAAAATATCAGAATCGCAAGTATGCAGACTAATTTCCTGAACACTGTTCTTGAACGGTTATCCTTTACTCTTCACAATTGCAGCAAATAGGAAGTCATCGTGCATTTATTCTCTACTTCACTTTCTCTGCTCCACTGTTATAACCATTGCACTCCTCTTTGTCTCGAGTTGTTGCAGCGATATAAAAATGATTGCGATATAAAGTAGGGCGAAGATTGTGTGTGGTCTTATTTATGTGACAGTTGGATAGATCCGAGTCACACGACCCAGCGTGTCATGCAAATCTTCGTCTATTTCTTAATAACGCATGAGATAAAATATTAGCTCATGGTTGCGAAGCATTCTGAGATCGTTCAAACGGGAAATGGCAAATTATGTTACACTTAGCAGCGATGAGAAATCCAGAACTCTTCACGCAATCGTCAAATAAGCGGACCTGGTACTCTAAAAAGTGATGAAAGACAAAATCAACTGTTTAAGATCTTTGCTATATTTGAATTACAGTGATGATTCGCCATCTTCGTATGGAAGAAAATGTCTAAAGAGGCAGGCTACGCGATTGTAGGTGACGATATGGTCGTAACCTCGATCTGTGGGATCATGATCAACTGCAATCGATACCTTCTTGATCTAAAAAACTGATTTTGTGGCGTTGGAACGAATCTGTGAAGATGATATATGTAGGCTAATTTTTTTTTCGTTTTTGATGCCATGAACATGATTTTTAACAAAATGGTCAAATTTGATGATACTTTCATGGCGACGTCTTTGATAGAAGAATGAATTTTGTGGTTGCTCGTTTCCCTGCAGTTTGAAGCTATTTCTTAGGATTATTTTGAGAGCTTAACGAATGTCCTGAGTGAATTATCATCGGTGATACAGCTCTTCGAAGTTTGTTCAGTATTTTTGAAAAAATGGGACCTCGTGAATAATTGTGACATCATTTTTATCCGAATCAAAGAAACTCTGGCACGAATATTCTTGATGGTAATGTGAGTGGATTTTACCAATAATACTTTGAAATTTTCAATTCTTCAATTTTGTAGAACAATTTTCTGAAAAAGCAGCCATTATTGCAATCATATTTTGCATCCATCAATCCAATCAATTTCTTTGATATTATTGCTCGAATCTATCAACTCTGTCATCGAGAATATTGAGGCAATATTTGGTACCTTTCAGATCGAAAATGGTATCAGAAGATCAATTTTTCTGTCTCTTGGGTGAGCTTGAAAATTTTTTCAAATTTTTATTCTATAGTTCGAGAAGAAAATTAATTGCTTACCTTTTCAGCATTGGATAGTAGAATGGCACCAATAAGGATTGTGATCTTGAGCCAGGAACGTTCCATCGCAATTGTTCAGACTTTTATCGCGCTACTTCGATCCCATAGAGTCCATTACTTTCAACAATTTATCCTTTGTTGATTCAGCCTCGTCACAGCAGTTTAAATACCTAAGTAACGATGAAATCATGCAATACATTTATCGTCACCGACTCGACTCGAGTCCACAGTCGAAATTTATAGACCGGAACGAATATTGTATCGCATAATAGTTCGCACAGTGTGTTTCCCACTTATTGTTATTGCTGCTAAATCGGTTTCGTTTATCGTAGGGTCATTCGTAGTATTAATACAGAATACCAGCGTTTTTTTCAATGTTTTTTAACTATCTTCAAATTTTACTGAATCAGAAGAAAAATTGATGAGAAACCTCGAAAAAAATTACGGCAGAATTTTCAATATCGAGTAGACGAAACGTTTCATCTTTCTCCGCGATTATCTCACTTCCTGTTGATCCTAGGAGAAAAATGTAAAGAATTGATTCGAAAGCCAATGAAATTTTCAACAAAAAAATTGATTAGAATTTTTCTTGTAGAATCGACGGTTAAGGAGATACACGGACTCAAAGTTTAGGCTCTCTTTCGAAAGAAAGGGTAATTATGATGACTTCTATATCTAGATTACACGGGCGATTATCTCGAACAAAGAGTCATGAGGTAATTGAAAAGACGTTCACGTTCACGTTCGGTTCATGTTTTGCGTCTCGTCTCGAGAAATCCTGAAAGTAGTTTTCCTTTTTTCGCAAGACACGTGCACGACGAACTGTGAAAGGTCAAATTTGAATCCCGCTTAGTAGTTACGTCACGGTTCGACGGAACTCATATTTCATCGGGCAGATAAGAATCGGATCAAATCTTCACAAGGAAGACAATTTCGTTTTTTTGTTCCTGTTGTTGCTGCCTGGACCGAAATTTCACTCACGGTTCATCGATCGCTCGATTACACGATCGGATAAAGTAACGATGATTCAATTTGTGGATTGGGAGATCCTTTTCACCGGATGTGCATATTGCATTGATTAATTATTTTGAATTCTTCACAATTTTGTCTCCTGAATGAGAATTCTAAATCTTATTCAGACTCTCTAACTACTCGGAATAATTATTTACTCATTTTCCAAGTCACGTGCGACACGTTAACCGTCTTTTTTTCAATTTTTTTTTTTCTCACAGTGAACATCACGTTACCGGACTGCTCCTTGTACACATTACACTCCGAGTTAGTTGAAAAAACAAAAAACTTGACCGTTTAAAATCGTGGTTAAAATTTGACCTCAGTGATTTTGAGAAACTTTTCTTCGCTGAAAATTAGAAGAATTATTGCTTCAATTTCGCTTTTGAAAAGCACAAAAATCTGATATGAAGGATCTTCCAAAATTTATTGGGCTTACATTTCAAATAAAAATTCTAAACTTCACGAAATTTACCTAGAAAAATCCAGTGATAAAAAATATCAGATAATTTATTCTCATTAAAAAAATCTGTCCATTTTTTAAAGCCTTCTATGTATCGACATCGAATAGAAATTTTCGAGCTTTTAATAAAAAACAGAATGAAAAATTTCTTTATCTACTTTGAAGAGAGAAAGAAATCTGTCAGAGCGTTCTAAAATGTTCCGTTTTTTTCAAGCCACCATGTAGAGAGATCTTCCGGTTTTCAGAATCACAATGTGAGAGGATAAATTCGTTTGTCATTACGCGAATTCATCAGTCTGGTTAAATAACGTGTCGTCTAATTTTCAAGGTTGAATGAATACTTTTGTTTTATATTATAATGAATAATTAGAACATTGCACTCTCGCAATCAGTTTATGACGACAAAAAATATACCATATATCATAAAGTTAATCAATTTCACTCGACAGTGAAACGTGATGACATCTTCATCGTGTCCTTGCCCACAAGTCCTTTATTAATACAGGGGTCAGATCAAACCGCAAAAATTAATCAAGTGTATAAAATAAGTCCTTGTCAGAGACAATTATTAAATAGTCTTGACCCCGTGATGATCAGATGATCGAGGCTCGTATGTAATTTGTCAATCTACTCACGATCCAATCAGCCTCCTTGAAAGACAGCAACTTTAAACAAAACGATTAACACCACTGAGAAATTTAGACGTTTGAACTGATTTCCGACTGGACAATCTTAAAATCGAAAACCTCGAGGGAACCGAAAGGAATCGAATCAAGTTTCCAAAGAAGTTGTACCAAGGGAAGTGAGGATGATACTGCGTTCGAAGACAGTAGTTTACTCCGTGATATACCTGACTATCTGTCCAGGTATAGTGTAATACGATACCTATACTACTCAGACTTGAGATTCACACCATACAGATATACGCACGGTATGTACTGCGAGTACCTTCTCTAGATCTTGAGGATGCTGAAGTGGGTAGTTTGGGTTGGCCTACGGCACTTTCACCATGGCTGTAAACACTCGACCACTGTCCTGTCCATCGCGAGATGCGGACCCTTTCGAATTCTTTCGTTTCAATTTTTCAAATTTCTTGTTACAAATTGAAATTAGGTCAGTCGCTATTTTGATTTGTCCAATCTAGATGGTATTTTGCACACAAGCTTTTATTATCACTTGTTATAAAGCCATTTTAGTTACCTTTTCTAATTCTTGAACCTGACTTGAAAGATCCTGGTTCATAGACCGAAAATACTGATATTAAGAGTCTGTGTGAACATTTTTATCGAAATTAGCCGAGTGGTTCCAGAGGTATCGTATATAAGAAACGTGTCCTCGGTTCAAGTTGGGCCTTATCTGTCAGACCCCCACTTTCCAAATTCGTTCGAGTTATATTCACTCCAAGATAAGAGTGAAAATCCTGCCAGTGGGACCAGGAGTGACTTTTTCACTCCCTAAAGAATTTAGAGATTCACTAAATCCGTCAAAATTTCGTCGATTTGGATTCGATTTGGCCTCAAATGTTCAGCAAAAGATGGAAACCAGAATCTCATAAATCAGTTGACGGACTCCTGCAGTGCCTATTTTTCGCTCCATTCGCAAACTCTGATTACGAGTTTATGAAGTACAGTCGGAGATGTTCTATGATTGATCGATCACGTCGGATCAGACTTTCTCGTATTCAGTCCGACCAAGGCAAAGTAGAATGAAAATAATTCCTTTCAATTATCCACGTTAAATTGAAAGAATCGAGCTGTTCCGGATCTTCTTACTCCGAAACTGATGATCATTCTGCAAGCACTGAGTATTTTTGCGAACAAGGATCATGTACCTAGATTTTTGTACAGTGACAGATTGTTTCGCTGTATCTACATTCATGTATGTATGTGTGTCTGAATAAGAGAACGTCAGACTATCATAAATACGTTGACGTAATTTAGGCCTAACAATTCAAACACTCGGAAGACACTCAATCATCTCGAGTCAGCGAAAATGATCAACGTTTGCTAAATACTAACAGACACCTTTCGTGTTTAATCGAGTGTTGAAAATCAAATCGTCATGAATCAGTTCTCGAATGGCTCAATTGGCCAATCGTATGACAACCTCCTTTTTACTCTCTCTGTCTCTACTATCGACTATCTTCAGGACCACAGGATGATCCAGAGACCGTAGAAGACGGTTCAGAGTTTTTTCGATTCAGGTGTGGATCGAGGTTCTCAAGTCAGTGTGAGAAAAGACTGGATGTGAGGAGGAAAAAAAAGAGGGAAGTAGTGAATGAAGAAAGCTCGCATCGAGCAAGGACCTTTGACCTCACGACCAAGTCCGTTAAAAGTGAATTGAAGTCCGCTCACGGGAGGTTCGAGGTGAAAGGACAGTCGGCCAGTTCCTCCGGTGTAGAGTAAACAGGAAGTTGCCCACCTTCTAGATCTTAACAATGACTTCTCTCGCGATCTTTCGATTCAGTGAGCAATAAACACGACCATTAAACACTGACCACGACCAGAACGCTTCATTTATTGAATGAGATTAATTTGTTCTGAGAGTTTAAAAATCGATTGGTCAGTATTGTGACCCGTAAATGTATCACACAGGCTTCACTTCGTCGTGTGACCATAATCAGTGGGAAATAAAACAGAAATTTCTTTAATCAGCTTTTACCACCCATCACATGTTAAGGGGACACATGAAACTTGTATCAACAAATTTGTGGCCATTTTCAAAGTGATGTCGTTAGTAAAATAAACTAATTACATTTTTTTTTTCGGTGAAATCTGAAACGAAAAAACAGTATTTTGTATGGATTTCACCAATAATATCTTCGAAATTGATACAGAATTTTTATGACAGTAAAAAAAATGTCAAATATAAATGCAAAAATGACTACTATCGTTCTATTCAATAGTAAAATGTAGATTAACATAATTTGAAACATTTTCATGAAGTAGTTTAATTAAAATATCAATTTCGGAGATTAATGAAATAATTTAATCTTTTTTTTCTGAAGTTTTCAAAGAAAAATTTTTTAATATCTTCCATCCGTGACGTCGTCCTTTCAAATTGAAAAATTTCACGTGTCGGTTGAGTAGAAATTGATTCAGCCATCAGTCGGTAAGGTAGAAGGAGATTCAGCCATCAGTCGATGAGGTAGAAATTGATTCGGCCATAAGTAGATAAAGTAGAAAGAGATTCAGTCATCGGTCGATAAGGTAGAAAGAGATTCAGCCATCGGTCGATAGCGCTTATCAGCAGTCGATACCGCAGAGATTTCGTCGGTAAGTAGACCGATTGTTACCATAGGCTGTAAAATCCGGAGGTTCTTCTATCTCTCTCTCTCTCTCTCTCATCTGGACGAAATAATTTCCCCACGTTTGTTCCTATTAGCATTAACCTTGGCCGCATGTGCGGCCGAACTGGCTCTGTACGCGGCCTGTTTTGTGTTGGTAAGATCCGTTTTAGCGGACTGCAACTGTCTTCCTAATTCAGAAACTCTGCGTTTAGCGGCAGCTACAAGCTGCTGTTTCTCGTTCAATTCTTGTTGAGCACCTTGAGCCGCGCTTTCGGCGTTTCCTAAATTCTCGTTGGCCGTCTGAACGGCCTGTTTCAGCGTCTTGAGCTGAAAATCGAGTTTCATGGTCGGTAGATGAAATTCCGACTGGTTTCGATACCTTGAAATCGATCGATATATTTTTTTTTTTACCTCTTGTTGTACTTCCTGAGCAGCTTTCATGGCCGAATTAACATTTGACTGCGATTGTTCCAGGGAAGAACTTTCCTCCTGGACGACAGCCTCAGCCTCCTTAACTTCTTCTTCGAGCTGATCAACAACCGCCTCTTTTCCAGCCAAGGCTGCCTCCGCTGCTTTTGCTGCCTCGATAGCCTTTTCTGCTAACTGAGATTTTACCTGATGAGCAGCCTGAGCACCGGCCATGTTCTGTGCTTCTGATGCTGCCTTTGCTTCCTGGGCAGCTTTCTGAGCGATGTTCGAAGCTCGGTTTGACTTTTTCGACGTGCTCATACCGTACTGATCAATTAATCGAGGTCATTTGTTGATCAGGGAGGATAAAAGAAGTACGGGCAAAATGGACACTCAGTTTTTCTTTTATATTTTCAAGTATGCTTCTTAAAGCATATTCTGAAGCCAGTAGAATTATATATGGTCCATTTTACCCCAGTCCCTTTTTATCAGATTTAGATTACTATTTACCTCGCGTTTTAATCTCCTGCATTTTCTTGCGTCAGAATTACCAAAAATGACTGTAAATGATAAAGTTTTTTGGTCATATAGAGGAAAAAATGATAATAAATTCTTATGATCGGACAGAATTCCATGAAACTCGTTGAAGAAAACGTCGTAGGGTATTCAATTTTATCAAATGTTAAATTGTGTAATTTTCTTAATTCATACAAATCTGAGAAACAGGTAATTTCATGATTTACGACGCAGAATTTGATGTCATTCGATGAAATTTCATCTAATCTGGCAGAATTTCACCCAACATAGGTACGATATTAATGTTTTTCCGAGTAATCAATTTCTGACAGTTTGTAATTGGTATTTGTACTCACGCAAGCATGTTAAAACTACTAATAATATCCTCATGTTAAAAAACATCTGTTCCAAAATGATCAAACAACAGTCCCATCATTTGCATAAGCGGCGATAAATATATGCTATAAATACACAAAATCACTCTGATATATGCGTTACAAAATATTTGACGTAAAAAATATCATTATCATCATATCAACGTTACTCGTGACTTTCACAGCTGCGAAACGTCTGCGTTTGTTTAAACACAAGAATGTCATTAATCGACAAGATGCACAAACACGACAGCGTTCAGTCTAGCTGAAATTAAAAAAGGGTCTTTTGTCTATAATTTTATCTACAATAATCCCATAATATTTTCTTCTCTCCCCTCCAATCAATTCTGCAATATCACGTTCACGCAGCTCCTTCGGGTTCGTAGCGTCTCCTGGCTCGCCAGGACCTCCAGTTGGCCATCCTTCGTCTGTTCTTATTGGCATTGACCTTCGCATCGTGAGCAGCCGAACTCGCTTTGTAAGCGGCTTGCTTGGTGTTGGCTAGATCGAGTTTTGCCGTTTGTAGCTGCTTCGATAGTTCGTCAACTCTCCGCTTCGCGGCGTCGAGGAGCTGCTGTTTCTCGTTGTAGGCCTGCTGCGCGCCCTGCGCAGCAGCTTCTGCGTTCTCGAGGTTGGCGTTGGCCGTTTGAACCGCTGACGTCAACGTCTTTACCTAAACCAGAAAAGTACGAGTTTAGCGTACCTCGAATTTTGGCACAATTCTATTTGACCACGATTTTAAAATAAACTCACCTGGGCCTGAGACTCCTGCGCGGCTTCCATGGCCGAATTCACATTCGTTTGGGCCTGTTGCAGCGAGAGGCTTTCTTCTTGCACGACCGATTGGGCCTCTTTAACCTCCTCTTTTAGCTGTTCGACCACCGCGTCTTTTCCTGATAAGGCAGCTTCCGCGGCTTTAGCAGCTTGCACGGCTTTTTCAGCGAGTTGCGCCTTCACCTAGAGAAAAATAAGTAGAATTCTACTTTGGATTTTCTGTGCAATGAGTATTTTTGAAAAAAGTCTGCAGTTATAACAAACCCATTGGGAAAACGATTTTGCCGCACGCCGTGCGTAAAGTTCGATTTATCGGACTTTACATGCGTTTGTGATGAAAAATTTTGTTCGATACATGTGCGAAAGTTGTTTTTCGCACTTGCATCGGAATATACTATTTCAATTTAGGAGTAAAAAATGCATTGTCATAAATTGTTGATAATGAACTTTTTTTTTTCTATACAAAAGTAGTTTTTTTTCTCTGCTATAATTCTCAGAAAACTTTTCCTCTATCATTTGTCAAAAATCAATGATACACTGAACTCGTCAATGAAACAATTATTAATCCAAAAAATTATTTGTATCAATTTTTGTGTTGATCTTGACATTTATTTCAAACTAAAAAATCACGAATTTGTAAAAAAAAAGAATCTTCAAAAATCGATGCGAATATTTTCGTGAATTTTTTAGGAACACAAAAATTTTTCACTGTGTACCTACTTGATGAGAAGCCTGCAGTCCGGCTATGTTCTGAGCGTCTGAGGCGGCTTTAGCTTCCTGTGCAGCTTTTTGCGCAATATTCGACGCTTTTTCACCCTGTTTTTTGTGGGCTGCTGCCGCCGAATTATAAGTCGATGGACCGTTCAGACGAGCCAGTGCATTACGCGGAGCCTGAAGATGGTGGGAAGCGATTTATTAGATTAAATAGATTCGATAGAATTTCTTAATGATCCTTCAGGCAGGGGTTGATCTATGGATTATTTTCTTCTAGTTCATTGAAAATAATTTTAAACCTCGTGAAGTCTTCTGAACATTTTTCGAAACGAATCTCTCACAATCTTTAAAATCCTTTCAAATATTGTGAATTCGAGGATCAGATGACCTATACAAAAATAAAAAAATAAAAAAAACCAAGAGCGATCAACCTCCGGTTTTTGAGGACTTACCAGATCGTTGGAGTATCTGTGTATTCGTCTGCAGTGCAATTGCGGTGGTCCAAGTACGACTGAGAATCGTTATGGATGGTTTCATCGATTGTGCAAGTAAAATTGAAAGGTGATCGAATTACGGTTATTCTACGAACCTGTGTAGAAAAGGAAGATAACGAAACCTCTCATCTTGGTTTTTGGATGCATTTTCGCTAGCTCGTCTCCAGGACCGAGTCGTAAATCATGATTTTATTCTCAAAGTGGTAAAGGGTTAACCGAAAAGCATCAAAAGCGATGGGTCAGTTTTCGCGAAACAACGAATTACTACTGTCAAATGTCGATAATAATCGATCAGTCTAGTCTGCAAGTCGAGATGCTCATTTCATTCTTCTCACCATTCTGAACCATCTCTCGATTTAATTGAAGAAACTTTGATTTTCGAATTTGAGAAATTTGCTTCACTGACGTATGAAATCTGACTTTGATTTTTCATATAATTTTAAGCTCTCAAAATAATTTTTAGGGACAAATTCAAACTACTAAGAAATAAATACAACGAGGGACAAAAAGACTAGAATTCATTTTTCAATTTGAGGTGCATGTGTCCCCTTCTTACAATTTTTTGGGACAGTAAGAGAGTTCGTTGTATTACGTCACGCGGAAGCTAAGGAATCGCAAAAAGTGTATAAAATATAGACTGCATTGAATGATTGGTCGATAAAACTCAGGCTACTTCTTCGTGATTCAATTAATAACTTTTTACAGGTCCGTGGTGATACAACAGCTTCGACCTTTGCACCTTGGGTCCGAATATCGTTGACCCGGAAAACTCTCGATATCTCCATACAGACGTCGAGTTTTTTTTTATACCGTATAAATCGCAATACCAGAATACACGTCGTTCTTATTTTCTTATTAACAAGAGAAATTGTTGAAAAACTTCAACAGAGTGAATCGTATGCGGTGGCGATAGGCTTCGTTAATTACGAAGCTGATACATAGTAAGAAACAAAGTCTGGTGTTCATTAATGAGGAGGAAATTATGCATTTCCGGTAAGAAATATCAGACAGTAAAAATGAGTGGATAAAATTCCATTAGATTTTATGTAGAATTAATGAACAAGATCATGTAACCTTTTCAAATTTGAAAATCATCAGCAAAATCAATTGTTTTTTTTTTTTATATGTATATGTCAATAGTTGACATTATAGTGACATTAATAAAGTATTCTTATTATTATTATTATTATTATTATTACAAAGCCGATAAGCTCATGGGGGAAATTCATCCGAAAACAATGACCGGGCATTTCCCTGTTGGATAATCATCTCTTGATTCCTCGATAAATCAAGTATTCGATTAACGGATTACTGTTACTTAAACTGACCGCAGACTATCGGTAGACTATCCAAATTGGAATAAAAAAAAATGAATAAAAAAAATTGCGCAAAATGTAACATTTGATCGAGTTAATCCGTCATCGAGGAGCTTTCGGGTTCCAGTTCGCAATCACTGCATCGTGATTTGACGATTAGTAACGGTAGTAAAAGTAAAAAGGGTTCGCGATTGTGTTAAAACAAACTATGGTTCAAAACGCAGAGACGATGAAGTAAGGAATAGAAATGTGGATTCAATGAACCGTAGGTATACGAAATGACGGCAAATACTCTTGAGACCTCTTGAACGTATCTGTATATCATTATATACATGAATGAAAGAAAGTTTGCAAAAATCGATCCCGGACGTGAGAAAGAATCTTTTTTATGGTATCAGTGCGGTGCATTCTATCCCACGATGTCAAATTGTTTTTCGATAACGCTAAATTGATTTCGAATCTTGACCTATTGTTATTCGCGGTCAGTTTGATCGACGTTTTATCACCGATTCGAGCGTTCACCAGACCAAAGAATAAAATAGCACACTGTCTTTTTATATGTAATAATATAGAAATCTCCAACGAACAATAAATAAATATACAACCTGATATTGCATCGTGTTTATACATATTTCTTAAACATTTTTAGCCAATTTTAAGCTCTCGATTTTTCATCACCTTGACATTTTTTTTTCTATGAATATTGTGACACGAAACTTTTCGCATATAACCGTACAACTCACCTCCGCGTTATCCTCCTTCGCGATTTACCAGCAGACTGACCAATAAATTTCTGAAATTGTTATTCAAACGCGGATATTGGATGGATCATTGATCCTCAGCATGACTGGGCTATATAGGCTGTGTGCGAAATCATAAAACGGATAGTAAATTTCATTATGACACAAAGACACAAACATTTAGTAAATTATTTCACAATTTTTTTCAAACCGATTACCCAAGCGTTAATATTGTTTCGTACCAACTGAAACGGGGGAAATTATCGAATTGCTGGAATTTGGATTACGATCCGTCAATTCGACAAGGTCTGACCATTGTTTTTTGTTTCTTTCGCTCTTTGATACTGCGAGAAAAAAAAATCTGTCTCTTTCTCACAATGTGATACCGTGTAAAAAAAAAGTCCGTTCAAATTGTACCATTTGATTAAACGACTGACTTAATGATCTGTGAACGGTATAATCATAATCAATCAAGCTTTGAATTCTAGTTGAAACATTGAAAACTGGTGTTTGACTAACGTTTATCGTAATTAAAAAGTTTCACCCATTTTCTAATCGATAGAAGATTTTCCGGAAACAAATATCCGAGTGTTGATGTGACCAAACGCGACCCTAACTCATAGTTTCAGTTTCATGACTTGAAATCATAACACGTTTCATGCCCACTGGATGGTGGGTCCAGATCTTAAACTATTCGACCCCCTTCCTGTCCCCCTTTTCGAAGGGGGAACACACCTCAGTTGAATGGACCAGCCAGGTTTGACCACAGCGGGAGTATAAGAGGTCCGATTTACCGGAGTCCAGGCATCAGTTCTCAGCCCCATTCCGGAGCAAAGGCAGCTCTATCTCGCAATAAAGCATCCAGTGTGGTTAATTGTGAGTATCGTCAACGTCTATTGCTCGTTAGATTAAGATAAATTCACCTCAATTTGATTAACCACCTTCGTTTTATTATCGATCGTCATATACTCGCGGTAGATCAAAGCTAGTCGAGTGAGCGAGTAAGTGGTCCAGTCCGTATTGAGCCCATTCGAAAGGGAAGGTGACTCCGTAAATGCATTAGAATTAAAATAGTACAATTCTTCTGGCACGTGCATAGATCGTATCTGGGAGTAAGTCACATACAATCTATGCACGACATATGGAGCACGGAATTGGCCAACAAGCGTCTGTGCGGAACTTGTGGAGCGCGACCAAGTGGAATGTTAAATTGCAACAAACGAAAGCGCGTTACCAAATTTTTAAACAATTATATAGAGCGCGACATTTTACCGTACAGAATAAAGTCACCAGTCGATGGTGAAAGTCCATGCGACAGTTATTACACCGATTTGGCGTTAAACCATCGCTGCATAGATAATTTGGCATTACCTTTTTTCTTCCTATATTTCTACTAGAGAGAGATCACGTGCAGAGAAATGTATGGGAACCGTTAGAGCGATAGAAAAAACGATACACAAGAAATTGTTGAGTAATGATCCAGTGGTGTAACCGATATTGATAAGTCATTCTACAGCTTGTTAGTTTTGCACAAATATCGTGAAGTCTTCATGCTCCGTGAGCAATTGTAGATATAGCTTTGCCGAAGTGTAGGGATTAAAAACAGTCAGATGCTGCAGTCAGATCACGTTTCTTTTATCTGTCACGCTTATACAATGCCGATTTCCTGCGTCAATCTACCATGACAATTGGTTTGTTAACACTTCGGGAAAGTTCTTTTACGAAACGCCTTTCTTATATCAATTTTAAAACCGTAACGGACCATCAACGCCTCAATAATTAATCTTCACTGCCACCATTCCAGCCCGGAAGTCGATACCCAACCCCCAAGATGAAGGTATTCGCAGTCCTCCTTGTCGCTTGCTTCGCCGTCGCTCTGGCAGCGCCGAGCAAACGCCAGCGTCAACAACAAAAGCAGCAGGAACTCGAGGCGGAAGTCTACGAATACGATTACGGAAGTGAGCCATCCGCGTCTCAGCACTACGTAGACTCATCGGTAGCCGCCAGCCACGGACACGGACACGGTCACGGCCACGGTCACACCGGCTACAGCGTCGGCGGCGGGCTCGTCAGCATCGCCCAGGGCGCCGCGGACCAGGCTCACACCGCGATCGCGAACCAGCACAGCGCCGCTGGGCAGGCTGCCTACGTCGCGAAGAACACCTTGGCCCAGGCAGCGGCGCAGTCCGCGGCCACGGCAGCGGCCGCTCTCGCCGGAAAGCAGATCATCCTCCTCGGTCTCGAACAGCAGTCACGTGACGCTCACGTCGCCGTCGACGGAGAGAAGATGCAGCTCCAGCAGGCGCAGCGCGCCGCTACCGCGACCCAAAACACCGCCCAGCAGGCCATGCACCAGGTTCAGGTCATCACCGCCGCCCTGAACGCCGCCCAGGCCACCGCCGATCACGCGGCTCAAGCGGCTGCTGAAGCAGCCGCTGAACTCGCCTCGCAGACCGCCATGGTTGGGCAGGCTAAGGCCAGGGCTGAAACCATCGATGAACAACTCGCCGCTTCGAGGATCGACTTTGAGGCCACTCAGGCGGCCGCTAACAAGGCTGCGGCATCCGCTCAGACGGCTCAGAACAACGCGGCAGCAGCCGCTGCACACGCCGCTAGCGCGGCTAGCGCCGCCGCGGGGCATCACCCGGCGGGTCTGCACCAGTCTCATCAGGCTCATCAGACTCAACTTTTGGGGGACAGTTTCGATTACAAGGGTTATCACTTTTAAGAGGGGTTAAATCCTTGTTGCTTATAAATATTTTTATTATCATCTTGTACTAACATTAAAGATGACAACGGTTTGTTGTGTTTACATTTGTTACCCTGTTTTTTATACTAACATGTGACATCGTCATTTTAATCGTTACGTGGAACAGATGTTGCGTAGTTGTGTTTTTTTTTTCTTTGTTTGTTTGATTGTTTCTTTTCTGTGAACCGATCGATCGATCTGATGGGGATATTAAAGATTGTTGCCATTTAATTTTTGTTGGTTCCTTCTTTTCTCACCTTTATTGTGTTTAACTAATACAGTACGTGGTCGAAATATTAAGGATTTATTACTCGCATAGGCAGAATTATATCGATGAATTCTAGAAATAAGGAGTTGGAGATCTTGAAGATGATCGAAGTTCCTGCACAGCTACTTCTTCTGACATAGTTCGTATAGACATTTTCCTCTCAGCTGGAACATCGAATAATGCACAACACTTGTCAAGTTCTTTGCATAATTTTGTTTAAAAATGATAAACAACGATCTAGATAAGTCGATTGATGTAAGTAGAGCGAAATAATGGATAATTCCGATTACAGCGTTGAGATCAGTTATTTTTACGACTTCTGAACATTGTGTGAAGGTTAAGCCACGGATATTAATAACTGGATTCTCCTAGCTGATTGTAAGAGACAGAGAAACGTTCGTTTATTTTTTCTCAAGTAATTTGAATAAAGTGAAAAATTATTATCTGAAGAACGTACAGGAAACAATGAAAATTGAGAATAACGCACCCCACGTGCTGTCGTCAACGCTTCATGACGATTGTCCTGAAATACAAAATGACGAAAATTGTTCTAAAGATATGTCACGTCGTATTCCTGCATCCACTTCCATTACCCCTAGCAGATTCATTTACACCACTTTTCCTGGTGTGATTCTGGTGTATTTTTGGCGTGGTGTTATTTTGGTGTGATATAGGTGGTATTTCAGTGACACACTGCAATCCGTCTGAAAGTACACAAAAATTGCACGGTGTGGTTTTGAATTTTTCACAATACTTTCACACCTGCAATTTTACACCAACTAATTTTAAACTGGTTTTACACCCGAGAGATTTTTCACCGATTTTATACTAATTTTTCAGCCCACCGATTTTACACCGAGTTGACGCCGATTTTAAACCCACCCATTTGTCACCGATTTTAGACCGATTTTACGCCAATTGCACACCACATGTATTTAGATCGAAGTGTACCAACTTCTTTGAAAATGGAAAATCAATCACGCTAATCATATCAAAGCTTATGAACCTAAAACTTGGTTATATAGATATTATATACAAGTACGATGTAGGATCGGGGGGCAGATATTCACTCACATGGGTCGCGAGTAACTATTTTTTCGTACCGAAATTTTGAAATATCCACCCCTCGACGATATTACGCGAGAGCAGAGGGTCCTACAAGTACGATGTAGGATCGGGGGGCAGATATTCACTCACATGGCTCGCAAGTAACTATTTTTTCGTAACAAAATTTTGAAGTATCCACCCCTCGACGATATTACGCGAGAGCAGAGGGTCCTACAAGTACGATGTACGATCGGGGGGCAGATATTCACTCACATGGGTCGCGAGTAACTATTTTTTCGTACCGAAATTTCGAAATATCCACCCCTCGACGACATTACGCGACAGCAGAGGGTCCTACAAGTACGATGTAGGATCGGGGGGCAGATATTCACTCACATGGGTCGCGAATAACTATTTTTTCGTACCGAAATTTTGAAATATCCACCCCTCGACGACATTACGCGACAGCAGAGGGTCCTACAAGTACGATGTACGATCGGGGGGCAGATATTCACTCACATGGGTCGCGATTCCTTATTTTTTCGTACCGATATTTTGAAATATCCACCCCTCAAGGATATTACGCGACAGCAGAGGGTCCTACAAGTACGATGTAGATTCGGGGGGCAGATATTCACTCACATGGCTCGCGAGTAACTATTTTTTCGTACCAAAATTTTGAAATATCCACCCCTCGACGATATTACGCGAGAGCAGAGGGTCCTACAAGTACGATGTAGGATCGGGGGGCAGATACTCACTCACATGGGTCGCGATTCATTATTTTTTCGTACCGATATTTTGAAATATCCACCCCTCGACGGTATTGCGCGACAGCAGAGGGTCCTACAAGTACGATGTAGGATCGGGGGGCAGATATTCACTCACATGGGTCCCATTCATTATTTTTCGTACCAAAATTTGAAATATCCACCCCTCGACGATATTACGCGACAGCAGAGGGTCCTACAAGTACGATGTAGGATCGGGGGGCAGATATTCACTCACATGGGTCGCGATTCATTATTTTTTCGTACCGAAATTTTGAAATATCCACCCCTCGACGATATTACGCGACAGCAGAGGGTCCTACAAGTACGATGTACGATCGGGGGGCAGATATTCACTCACATGGGTCCCCATTCATTATTTTTTCGTACCAAAATTTTGAAATATCCACCCCTCGACGATATTACGCGACAGCAGAGGGTCCTACAAGTACGATGTAGGATGGGGGGGCAGATATTCACTCACATGGGTCGCGAGTAACTATTTTTTCGTACCAAAATTTTGAAATATCCACCCCTCGACGATATTACGCGACAGCAGAGGGTCATACAATTACGATGTACGATCGGGGGGCAGATATTCACTCACACGGGTCCCCATTCATTATTTTTTCGTACCAAAATTTTGAAATATCCACCCCTCGACGATATTACGCGACAGCAGAGGGTCCTACAAGTACGATGTAGGATCGGGGGTTAGATATTCACTCACATGGGTCGCGATTCCTTATTTTTTCGTACCGATATTTTGAAATATCCACCCCTCGACGATATTACGCGACAGCAGAGGGTCCTACAAGTACGATGTAGGATCGGGGGGCAGATATTCACTCACATGGGTCGCGAGTAACTATTTTTTCGTACCGAAATTTTGAAATATCCACCCCTCGACGATATTACGCGACAGCAGAGGGTCGTACAAGTACGATGTAGGATCGGGGGGCAGATATTCACTTACATGGGTCGCGAGTAACTATTTTTTCGTACCCAAATTTTGAAATATCCACCCCTCGACGATATTACGCGTCAGCAGAGGGTCGTACAAGTACGATGTAGGATCGGGGGGCAGATATTCACTTACATGGGTCGCGAGTAACTATTTTTTCGTACCCAAATTTTGAAATATCCACCCCTCGACGATATTACGCGACAGCAGAGGGTCGTACAAGTACGATGTAGGATCGGGGGGCAGATATTCACTCACATGGGTCGCGAGTAACTATTTTTTCGTACCGAAATTTTGAAATATCCACCCCTCGACGACATTACGCGACAGCAGAGGGTCCTACAAGTACGATGTAGGATCGGGGGGCAGATATTCACTCACATGGGTCGCGAGTAACTATTTTTTCGTACCGAAATTTTGAAATATCCACCCCTCGACGACATTACGCGACAGCAGAGGGTCCTACAAGTACGATGTACGATCGGGGGGCAGATATTCACTCACATGGGTCGCGATTCCTTATTTTTTCGTACCGATATTTTGAAATATCCACCCCTCAAGGATATTACGCGACAGCAGAGGGTCCTACAAGTACGATGTAGATTCGGGGGGCAGATATTCACTCACATGGCTCGCGAGTAACTATTTTTTCGTACCAAAATTTTGAAATATCCACCCCTCGACGATATTACGCGAGAGCAGAGGGTCCTACAAGTACGATGTAGGATCGGGGGGCAGATACTCACTCACATGGGTCGCGATTCATTATTTTTTCGTACCGATATTTTGAAATATCCACCCCTCGACGATATTACGCGACAGCAGAGGGTGATACAAGTACGATGTACGATCGGGGGGCAGATATTCACTCACATGGGTCCCCATTCATTATTTTTTCGTACCAAAATTTTGAAATATCCACCCCTCGACGATATTACGCGACAGCAGAGGGTCCTACAAGTACGATGTAGGATCGGGGGGCAGATATTCACTCACATTCGTTCCGATTCATTATTTTTTCGTACCAAAATTTTGAAATATCCACCCCTCGACGATATTACGCGACAGCAGAGGGTCCTACAAGTACGATGTACGATCGGGG
>JAEUYN010000905.1:0-19015 GCA_018257835.1 Euura lappo | reverse complement strand
AAGAATAGCAATAAAAATAAATGTCAACTTTCTAAATATGAATGTATGGTATCGAATCAGAAAAAAGTTGTCTCCGCGTTGTTTTTGCTTTAGCACACCCCGATGGAAAGGACATTTGAAGGGATTGAGGCTTCTCCCTGATGATGAACATATACAACCGGATATTTAATTGCTACATAATTAATCCATTAATGGAATATTATCAACTACCGTATTATTAACCGAATCAAAAATAAATTAATCAAATATTATCAACTATCGTATTATTAACCGAATCAAAAAAAAGTCACTGCGTTGTTTTCACCTTTGTATATTACATTTATATTAATTGAACGGGCATTTAAAGGGATTGAGGCATCTCCCTGACAATAGAAGACTACGAACCTAACATTTATAAATTATATGACATAGCTGATCATTATATAAAATATTATAAACTCTCTCATTATCTAACCGAACCAAGAAAAGTGTTCACGGCGTTGTTTTCGCTTTTGTACATATTCATTAGATATATTTCATTAGATTTTCCCCTGATAACAAATAATGTAATAAAATTAAACGATCTTTAATAACCTCATCATAGGTATATAGAACTCAGTATATAGAACAAATATCAGGTATCCAAGGTCAGAAGAACATACTCCACATTTACATTTTCGCCTCTGAAGAAATCTCTCTTCAAAAAGAAGAAGAGAAGGGAAATCCGCGGTAATGATTAACCGCAGTGTAAGATAAATGTTATTTGAAGTTTACTCCAGGATCCACCGTTCAGAATCTACGGTGTGCTAAAGGCTTAATTCGGCGAAAAGTAGCTCTGAATGGTTTGATAAAAATAAACAAAAAAAATCCGTATCTAGATAATGAGATAATGAACAGAAAATGTTATTTGAAGTTTACTCCAGGATCCACCGTTCAGAAGCTACGGTGTGCTAAAGGCTTAATTCGGCGAAAAGTAGCTCTGAA
This sequence comes from Euura lappo, assembly GCA_018257835.1. NCBI lineage: Eukaryota > Metazoa > Arthropoda > Insecta > Hymenoptera > Tenthredinidae > Euura > Euura lappo. The sequence continues at coordinate 18,052 of JAEUYN010000905.1, read as the reverse complement.
TGGTTTGATAAAAATAAACAAACAAATTCCGTATCTAGATAATTGATCTGGGGAGCAGAATAATGAATTGGAGCTCACTCTGAGACCAAACAGCCAAATTCAGTTGAAAATGGCTTTGAATGGATTGATAAAAATAAACAAAAAAAATCCGTATCTAGATAATGAGATAAGGAACAAAAAATGTTATTTGGAGTTTACTCTAGGATCCACCGTTCGGAAGCTACGGTGTGCTAAAGCCCAAATTCAGCGAAAAGTAGCTCTAAATGGATCGATAAAAATAAACAAAAAAAATCCGTATCTAGATAATTAGTTGAGGAACAAAAAATGTAAGTGTAAGTTTCCTCTAGGACCGACTGTTCAGATGTTACGGCTTGCCAAAGTTCAAAAATGCAGATGCAGAAATCTTAAGGGTCATAGTTGTGGTCCGAGTTTTGCCGGACCCCAAGACCCGAAGAGTTTCCGCCACCATAATCGATTCGAAGTTGGTTCCCTGATCAGTATGGAGTTCGAGAGGAACACCATAGCGACACACGAACTCTCTGACGAAGACTCGAGCTACTGTTTCGGCCTCCTGGTTTGGTATAGCAATTACTTCAGGCCACTTGGTAAAATAATCGGAGATAACTAAAGCGTAACGATTTTTGGTTTTTGTCAGAGGAAGGGGTCCGAGAATGTCCATTGCCACCCGATCAAACGGAACTCCCGTATTGTAAACCTGCATGTGGTTCGTGCCTCGACCACGAGGTCCTTTCTTAGCATTGCAGACGTCGCAAGTCTTGCACCAATCTTCAACGTCGGTGCGGCAACGAGCCCAGAAATATCGTTCGCGAACTCTTCCTAAAGTTTTATTTGAAGCAAAATGTCCCCCAGCTGGAGAGTCGTGGCAATCCGACAAAACATCTGCGATTTTGACTTTAGGGACTACCAACTGCCAACGCAGCTCTTTAAAATTTTCCCATTTTCGATATAACAAACCTCCCCTCAAATTCAGAGACTCCCATTGAGCCCAATAGACTTTCAAACTTTGATCGCCGGAAGAGACATCTTGCCAATTCGGACGAACTCCAGCGACTTTCCAGTTTTTAACCTGTTTAATTGTTACATCCTGATCTTGAGCGACCTTCCAATCCTCTAGGTTTCCTAGAAACGAGATCAAACGAATAGTCGGTGGAGAATTGTACTGTTTCTCCAACTTGGCGCATTGTCTACACTCTCCGGAGTCGCACGGCCTACGAGAGAGAGCGTCTGCATTCCCGTGTAGCTTTCCTGGACGATGTTGAATCTCAAAATCGTACAATCCTAACCTCTCTAGCCACCTGGTCCGAATAACAAATCGTGTAAAAGAAGGGCAAATTGAAGTCTCGGGAGAAGATAGTCTTTGCCCTTCAAGGCTATCCTGTCCTAGTTTTTTGAGTGATGCGAGTCACGATTTTCCCCTTGATTATTTTCCCGAGGATTATTGAGAGACGCCATGAGTCACCTCTATTTGCTTGCAAGCGATCATTTTCCTCTATTTGTCGCTTGAGTGCGAAACAGTTTTGGACCTCATGACCTCTATTTCGAGATATGAGGAAAAAACTGATTTCGCGCACCTTTGATTCAAGATGGCGGCTCAAGCCATCCAGTTAGGGGTAGGGACTTTTAGTCCGTTTAACAGTAGGCCAAGACGAAGGTCTCCACCAATTTATAGATCTTTTCTAATTAATTTTTCTATCCGTGAAATTTAGATCTAATTTGACTGGACTATTCTGGTCAAAAGTGTCAATAGGCCCAGTTCTAAAAAATTGAGTTTCGACGCTATTAAGGGGAGGCTCTACTCGATTATGACTGACTTACCGACATAAGTGGGCGTGTCGCTTATTTCGATGAAAATTGAAGTCTACGCGCCTAAATCGCAAACAAGGGCTCTGTCGCGGATCGCTACGTGCAATTCCGAACCTAAATATGTCAAAACCTTTTTTTTTTGTGCGGAAACAAAGTAATGGCATTGTTATTACGAAAATGTGACAGTTGGGCGACGCCGCCAATACGTTTTCATACGTTTTCATACGCATACGTTTTCATTTTCATTTACAAATTTCACCACTTTCGAGTAAATTTTTTGCATTGATAATAACTATTATCATATTGTAAGGTGACAGAACTGATACAGAAATACAGGACTCTATCTCTACAACACGTCTATCCCGTACGACAGTCCGGAGCCAACTGTCCTAATCTCTGCTGTCTGCAATGAGGTAAACAAAGGGCTCCGTACAGCGGTAACAACACTGCCAGCACCGGGACTATGTTTCTCTCCTTACAATATTGTTATTATCATAATAATAATTATTATCATAATAATAATTGTTATCATTATTAATATTATTATTATTATTGTATGTATTGTATGTATTGTTTATTTGCTCATCAATGAAACATTCATTACATCAGTTTGAATACCAAATATAGGAAAACAGTATCTTACAGAGTTTCTTATCAGAGTTTTCTATCTTAATTTTAAAATTCTAAAATTATTCATTCATTATAAAGTCTCTCAGTTTTTGGCTCATCGCTACAAACAGGAAAATTGCCCGCATGCTGTGTCGGTCTTCAGCCTCAAGCACTCTGGGTAGTAGGGTTACTCGCAGTGTTGCCAGATACTGAGATTGAACTTTGCCCACGCTTGATCCGAAAATTCCCCAAATGCTAGGGTTGGGAGAAAAAAAAACCCCAACATTTTTAGAGTAGTTTTTAATGATATTACAAATTTAAGTGACATACAATAGTTATTTTTTTGTACAGTTTGAGCTTGAAACTGAATAAAGCCTGCTATTGCAGCACAATAATACAAAATATTGTACTAATGAGTAATTTATCACATCATATAATATAGATATACATGTATATGTATATTCTTGTAGGATTATCGGTGGAAGTTTGGAATAAATGTACAAGTGATTTTAGATTTGAATTGATTTTATTTGAGCACAAGGAAAGGCACGTCTGCAGTCTATGACTGCTTCTAATAGACTAATGAATATTTTCCATATACGAAAGAAAGAACTGAAGGAATGTCAAGTGCCTAAAGGACGTAGCGTTTATACAAAGACCACATCTGTTTAGGATCAGGACGCTCTTGACTACGGGGTACCACCCTTCGGAGGTAGATCCTTTCAGTCTATCGTTTTCTAAGTCGAGTGATTTTTGTAAATATATACACATGCGTTTGTTAAGGTTACGCATTCCAACACGCCCCCTCAAAAATTAATCGACTTTCATACAATTTATCATTTAACTATTCTGAATAATTACATTGTTTATTAATATGGCCTTCCTTCCTTGTGCATTCTGGGAACTTACATATGGTCCAACATTTGTTGCAAGGAACAGGAAAACCCAGAAAACCTGTTCAAACCATCTCTATGATCAATTTAATACATTATTATATTATCTAAATATAATACACTGATCTTTTCTTCCTTCCTCATCACTCGATGCCCATTCCTGTTCTGAACTCCAGGAATTTTGCTTGCGGCAAAGGTTTAGTCAGTACATCTGCTATCTGGTCACCTGTTGAAATATGTTCGAGTGTGATTTGATTTTTCTCTACTTGTTCTCTAGAGAAATGATATTTTATATCTATATGTTTTGATCTCTTATGACTTGTTGGATTACTTGCTATACTTATGCAACCAGTATTATCTTCATAGATAGTTATTGGTTTTGTCATATTAATGCGTATACTGTTAGCTAGCGATTTAAGCCACAATGCTTCTTTTACCGCTTCAAAAAGAGCCATATACTCAGCCTCTGTTGAAGAAGCTGCTACCGATGCTTGTCTTTTTGTATTCCAACAAATTGTGCATCGTTTAAACAGTTTAAATAAGTAACCAGTAGTGCTCTTTCTATCAGTTCCTTCATCACCACCCCAATCAGAATCAACATAGCCGCTTAATATTTGATTATCATTGCCTTTTCTATAGGTCAATTTCAAATTCATCGAGCCTTTCAAATATCTCAGGACCCTTTTTAAGCATTGCCATAATTCTTTATTATTTTTATTCGAATATCTACTCAGAACGTTTATTGCTATACTCAAGTCAGGTCGTGTACAAACCATAATGTACATTAAACATCCTAAGAGATTTCTGCATGGAGCATCGTACTCCTCATCTGAATTTAAATCCACATGATTGATTCTAGTTGGGAGAGGTGTGCCAACAGCATTGCAATCATTCATATTGAATTTATTCAGGACTGTTTTTATGTAAACATTTTGATCAAGAGTAATGATATTGTTATTCCTTTCAACTCTTATTCCAAGAAACAGTTTAATTTCCTTCAAATCAGTCATACGAAATCTGTGCATTAAATAGGCTTTGAAGTTATTCATTGTTTGAATATTAGCTGTAGCAATCACCAAGTCATCTACATATAGTACGACGTATATATTCTTTGATATATCTCCTTTATTCAAAATATAAATGCATCTATTAACGGCTGAATTTTGGAATCCATTTTCTACTAAAGCCCTTTCGAATGTCTCGAACCAACATCTTGCAGCCTGTTTCAGACCATAGAGTGCTTTATTTAATTTGCAAACTTGATTGGCATTACATCTAACACCATCTGGAACCTTCATATAAATTTCTTCTTTCAATGTTCCATTTAGGAAAGCAGTCTTGACATCCATGTGATGAATGAGCAAATTATACTGATTTGCAAAAGCTACAATGAAACGGAAACTCGAAATTCTAGCTACAGGGGCAAACGTTTCATTATAATCAATAAGATATTCCTGACTGAAACCTCTTGCTACAAGACGAGCTTTGTATCTCATTGGATTTCCAAATTCATCGTTCTTTATAGTGAATACCCATTTGCAATCTATGATATTTCTATCTCCTGGTTTTGATACTAAAGTCCAGGTATTATTTGTCAAAAGTGAATTTATTTCATCTTTAATAGCTTGCTCCCATTGATTTCTATCATCTCTATATTTTATCTCGTGAAAAGAATTGGGAACTTTGCAAAGTATAGATTCTGCACACATAAGGTAATTAATCTCCTCGTATGAAATACGAGGTTTATGTTTGTTTCTGTCACTCCTTCTTAGATTTGTTTCTACCTGTTTTCTACTTTGATTATCATGAGATTTCGACTGATCGTGTTTATCTGTTTCAATTACAGATTTACCAGGCTTATCTGTTTCAATTACAGATTTACCAGGTTTATCTGTTTCACTTACAGATTTACCAGGTTTTTCTGTTTCAATTACAGATTCACCAGGTTTATCTGTTTCACTTACAGATTTACCAGGTTTTTCTGTTTCAATTACAGATTTACCAGGTTTATCTGTTTGACTTACAGATTTACCAGGTTTTTCTGTTTCAATTACAGATTTACCGGTTTTACCCAATTTTCTATTTGGATTTACATACTTTCTTGGCTCTAACTCATCCGATTCACTTTCATCAGATTCACTACCCAGAAATATATCTGATTTTTCTTCATCAGATTTGTGAGACCCTACTGATTTTTCAAACACATCGTGTTCATCAGTTTGATTGAAGTTTTTAACTATAACTCCTTGAAGTCTCATTTCTGGTCTCGAAGCCAAGAAATTAAGTTCATCAACTATCACATCTCTGACTACAACAAACTTTTCAGATTCTACATTCCATACTCTATAACCGTTCGGTTCATAACCGATTAATATACCTTTCCAAGATTTATCTTCAAATTTCGATTTTCTTGTTTTATTATGCACGTAAACTGTACTACCAAAAACTTTTAAATACTTCAACTGTGGCTTTTTACCGTGCCATAATTCGTATGGTGTTTTATTTAGTTTCAAAGCTTTAGTCGGGGTCCGATTTATCAGATAAGTAGCAGTTGAAACTGCTTCTCCCCAAAGTACTTTGTTCAATTTAGCACCACTTAACAATGTACGCGCTTTCTCGGTAATCGTTCGTACCATTCTTTCTGATACACCATTTAATGCTGGAGTATATGGAACTGTTAAGTGATAGTTGATTCCCTTTTCTACACAATAGTCTTTCATCTCATTTGATAAATATTCTGTACCGTTATCACAGTATAAATTTGATACTTTGAAATTGAAATGGGCTTCACTCTTTGCTATGAAGTCTTTGAAAACAGGAAATACATCTGATTTATAAGTTATCAGGTATGTGACGCAATAGTGTGTGTATCCGTCAATAAACATTACTATTGAAACACAGTGTCTAGCTGTACAGTCGTTTAGTTGTCAAGACAACTCTCATGTTTATAGTGAATGAGAGTTCAGTTGTTTGTTAAAATAGTTTCGTGTAAAGATCGTTCAGTAGTTAATAAATCATTTATTAACTTTCATTAAAGTTTCCGAGTTTTATTTTACAAGCCTTATTGATTATCTTCGATAGGTTATGGGCCCAGGTCGTTTGTGAACTGTGTCGGCTTGTATAGTGAATTTAAAACTTTAAGGAAGAGTAGAACGAGACGAAGTTTAAAGCATGGATTTCAAAACACAAATAGAGAAACTGCGGGGCGCTGAAAATTGGACAAGATGGAAAAGGCAGATTTTACTGTTTTTGAGACATCATGAAGTCCTGGAGATTGTGACAGGTGGCAAACCTGAGACTCCAGCAGTCGATGCTGCAGCAGCGGTGAAGACAAAATACGAAGCAGATTTGAAAGTGTTTAGAAAAGGAGATGCGCTTGCTCAGCTGATCTTGGTAGGGAGTCTTAACGATGCAAACGTGGAGGTAACGGCAACGTGTGATACGGCAAAAGAAACGTGGGATAAGTTGACTTCAATTTACGAACAAAGTTCAGGTCAGAGAGTAGATAGATTGTTAGAACAATTCTTCACTATCGAAAAGACAGTAACTGAAGACATTGCAACTCATGTTGGTCGTTTAGAGCGAAACTTTCGTGAATTGAATGACGAGATGAAGAAATTAATAAAAACTGAATTACCGGAGTTATTATTAATGAGTCGAGTCATGTCCACACTACCTGTAGAATACTTCGAATTCAAGAGCGTTTGGGAATCAGTTCCGGTGGAAGAGCGTACTATTAATAAGTTGACAGAACGTCTTCGGTTGATAGAAATGAGACTACCTAGTAAACCAAGTGAATCAGTGGCACTCTTGGCGAAATCCACGAAGAAGACAACTCACAATCAGAAGAAAGCATTGAAGTGCTTTAAATGTCATAAATTAGGTCATTATGCGAGTAAATGTCCAGAGAAGTCAGCGGGTAAAGCCTTAAATGCAGAAAACTCTGAAGAAACCTTATTGGAAGGTGATTCGTACATTTGCACGACGGAAGGTGTAAATGAAGAGGAGCTTGGTGCATTCGTTTCTGCGATGGACGGCATAAACGAAGAGGACTTATGGTTAGCTGATTCTGGAGCATCAGCACACATGACTGGACATGAGGAATATTTTTCGAAATATGAAGTCTTTCTCACACCGAGGAGGATACAAGTGGGAAATAAAGAGATTATTCTAGCCCACGGTAAAGGAATTGTCAACATAGAGGTACTGATTGGCAGTAAATGGCAGCGGAATCATTTGGTAGACGTCTGGTATGTTCCAAAGATAGGAAGAAATTTGTTTTCGATCAGTCAAAATATCGAGAGAGGATTCAAATTTCAAGCTGATCGGGATGGATGTACATTTACGAAAGGAGGAGCTGTGAAGTTGACAGGGAAGAAAACACAGAAGGGTCTCTATACTTTAGAGATGCGTGTGCGAATGCCGGAAATAGCTGCGGAAGTTTTTGTTGCATCAGCAGAAGATACTGTACAGTTGTGGCATGAGCGACTCTGTCATCAAAACAAGAGACATGTCAAGAAGATTCTCAAGCTACAGGGAATTGATGTGAGCAGTAGTGAAGATTTCTGTGAAGGTTGTGTCTTCGGAAAACAACACAGAAAAAGTTTTCATACGAGGGAGAAGAGACCTGACAAAGCTGGTGAGTTGATCAATGCTGATGTTTGTGGTCACATGCAAGAAGATTCTATTGGAGGTGCGAAGTATTTTGTATGTTTCAAAGACGATTTCTCAAAATTTCGTCGAGTCTTCTTCTTGAAAGCGAAGTCTGAGGTTGCACATGGTTTGAAAACTTTTCTGAATGAAGCTAGTACTGCAGGACATACAGTTAAAGAATTCCTTTGTGATGGTGGTAGAGAATTTGATAATAAAGAAGTTAGAGAATTTCTTGAAGCAAGGGGCATATGTTTTAGAATATCTATGCCTTACACACCAGAGCAGAATGGAGCTGCAGAACGAGAAAATCGCACATTAGTAGAAAGTGCACGCTCTATGATACATGCTAAAAATTTACCAATCAAACTTTGGGCAGAAGCGGTTAATACAGCTGCGTATGTACTCAATCATACGGGTCCAACATCTAGTGAGGATAAAACTCCGTTCGAGTTGTGGTTTGGACGAAAAGCTGTGAATATTGATCATCTGCGGATATTTGGTACGGAATGTTTCGTACATGTACCAAAACAGTTACGAAAAAAATGGGATAAGAAGAGTATCAAAGGTTTTTTCGTCGGGTACTGTGGTGAAAAGGATGGTTTTCGCGTCTGGATTCCTTGTAAAAGGAAGATCTTTTTGAGTTGTGATGTTATCTTCAAACGGGAAACTTTATTCTTGAACAAAGTACAATTGACTATTGATTGTGGATCGGAAGTTGAAAAAACAGATGTAGTCATCAATAGAATTGATGGTAATAAAGAAAGCAAGGTTCAAGAGGAAGAATTCGAAGAAAACAGCGAACTTGACAGAAGAAATGAGGATCAAGAGGAAGAAGACGACAGAAGCTGCGAAAATCATGAGGAAGATCAAGTACCTGAAACTTTTGAAGGTTTGGATCGGGTCACAGAACTCGTATGTAAGCAAACAGAGGGAGTATTTTTGAATAACAGGGATGGTGGACAGTCTTCAGACAGAGTGAAGAGAGTAACTCGTAAGCCTGATTATTTGAACTATCATACAATGGTTGCTGAATACGTTATTCCCGATTCTTTTGATTCGGCGATGGCATCTTCCGAAGCGCGTCAATGGAAAGAAGCGATGGAAGAAGAAATGGCCTCACTCGCTGAAAATGAAACTTGGAAGTTAGTTGATTTACCAGAAGGAAAAAGAATAGTGGAGAATCGTTGGGTTTTGCGAGTTAAAGAAAAATCGGATGGAACCTTCGATAGATTTAAAGCAAGACTCGTAGCGAAAGGCTATTCTCAGCGACACGGAATTGACTATGAAGAAACGTTTAGTCCTGTGGCAAGATTCGACACAGTGAGAGCCGTCCTAAGTGTTGCAGCATCCGAAAATCTTCAACTTCAGCAGTTTGATGTTAAAACGGCTTTCTTGTATGGAAAACTTCAAGAAGAAGTGTACATGAGGCAACCTGAAGGTTATGATGATGGGACAGGACGGGTTTGTAGATTATACCGAAGTTTGTATGGTTTGAAACAAGCACCGCGGTCCTGGAACAAGAGGTTCGTAGATTTTATGAAAAAGGAGAACATGATTTGTAGTTTGGCAGATTCGTGTTTATTTATGAGAAAAAAGGGTAATAGAAAGCTTCTGGTGGCAATCTACGTTGACGATGGATTAGTAGCAGGAACGAATTCAGATGAAATAACTTTGTTTATTGAAAATCTGAGAAAAGAATTTAAAATTAAAGTTGGATCTTTGGATTATTATCTTGGAGTACAGATAACACGTTTTGACGATGGCTCGTTTTTTCTGAATCAGAGAACTTATACAAAAAGAGTTTTAGAAAAATTTGGAATGCTAGAATCAAATGCAGTTACCGTACCTTGCGAAAGGGATAATAGCCAAGAAAATAAGGAAGATTTAATTGTTACTGAAAATGTTCCTTATAGACAAGCTGTAGGAAGTTTGATGTATTTAGTGACTTCAACTCGTCCTGACATTGCTTATGCAGTTAGTGTAGCAGCTGAAAAATTGGAAGCTCCCAAGTTGTCAAATTGGATAGCAGTAAAGAGAATTTTTAGATATCTGAAAGGAACTCTTAACTATGGTTTATTATATAAGGCTAATAATAAACAAAAAGAACTTGAGACTTTCAGTGATGCAGATTTTGCAGGAGATTTGGAAACTAGACGTTCAAGAACAGGTGTGGTTTGCAAATATTCTGAAGGCGCCATATCTTGGTTAAGTCAGAAACAACAGAGTGTTGTTCTTTCAACAACCGAAGCTGAGTATGTAGCTGCGAGTGAAGGAACCAAGCAATTAATATGGACGACTCGATTATTAACAGAAATAACTAATGTGAAATACATTCCAACAATTTTTGTTGATAATGATAGTGCGATTAAATTAGCTAAGAATCCTGAATTCCATAAGCGTTCAAAACATATTGAAATACGACATCACTTTGTTCGTGAAAAATTTGATAAAGGCGTTATCGAAATAGAACATGTAGCAGGAGAAAATCAAGTAGCTGATATTATGACTAAACCCTTGACAAGAGTAAGATTTCAAAGGTTACGAAGTATGCTAGGAGTAATATCACAGGAGGATTGTTCCTGTTAACGTAAGATTGTTTTATTGTAATTTTATCTTGATGTTTTCGAATAAGTTATTTTAATAGGAAACGGCTAGTCACTTTGAGAGGAAGTATTGAAACACAGTGTCTAGCTGTACAGTCGTTTAGTTGTCAAGACAACTCTCATGTTTATAGTGAATGAGAGTTCAGTTGTTTGTTAAAATAGTTTCGTGTAAAGATCGTTCAGTAGTGAATAAATCATTTATTAACTTTCATTAAAGTTTCCGAGTTTTATTTTACAAGCCTTATTGATTATCTTCGATAATTACAAAATAATTTTTGTTATCAATCGTCGAAGGAGTGATTTGACCACAAACATCTGAATGAACGATAAACAGTGGTCGTTTGATATAATCCTTTTCTTTGCTCTTTTGAAAAGGTAGCCGTGCTTGTTTTCCAAATATACAAGCTTCACAAATATTATCATTTGGCGTGATATCATTTATCAATTTGACATCATCGACCATCTGTTTATCCTTCAACTCTACAAATTTCGATTTGCCCATGTGACCTAATCGCTGATGCCATAACTCATAATTATGGTTTACTGCACCGTAAACTCTTTTATGATTTTCTTTATTTGCATCAACAATTAACTCAATAGAGATTAGGCTATTCGTGGGCTTACCGGTAATTATTTTTGTACCGTTCTTGGTTATTAACCCCATTTTGATTGAAATGTATACTCATCTGAGCTTTCTGCATCTTGCGGACGGACAGCAAATTTTGCGGCACCTCCGCACAATACAGGACATCCTCCAGGGTTCCTTGAATTCCCAAATTACTCGTGACGTTGACGATTCCTCTCTTAGTCGCGGTGATGAAAGTACCGCTCTTCGCCACGGAGATTTTTATGGGTGGATTCAATATTGTACAGCTGGAGAACAACGAATCGTTGTTGATGAGATGGTCCGAAGCTCCCGAATCCAGCAGAAAATTGATTTTGTTGCTGTTATTATCATGTTGATAATTTCCAGCCATAAAGGCAAAACCTCTCGTATTTGAATATGAAGTTGTAGGTTGACTCGTATCAATTATCTGGACTGTTCTGTTGCCTTCTGCAGCGTGCTGCTGATTTCTTTTATAGAAGATGCAATCTTTAATCAAATGATTATTTCTTCCACAATGATGACATTTCAAATTTCCTTGTCTTTTCTTATTGAATTTGAAGTGATTCTTGTTTTGGTTTCTCTTGAAATTTCTTTTGAATTTAGAATTCTTGGAACTATTTTGTTTTGCATTCACCGCTGAATCCTCTTTGGAAGCCTGCAGAACTTTGACACTGGTGTCGTTGCTTTCTGTTCTTAACTTCACTTCGTGATCTAGTAATCTCGTTTTCACGAATGTCAAAGTTAAATTTTCTTCTGACAAGGTTTCAATCGCAGTAATGACACCGTCATATACTGCCGGAAGGGTTAACAGCAAGTGTGACACTCTGTCAGTCTCCTCTAATCTTGCACCTGCTGCTGTTAATTCCGTTATCAGATCATCGAAAGTTCCGAAATGCTTGATCAGAGGGATATCTCCTTGCAATTTCAAACTGAGCAATTTCTTTCTAATTGCTAGCTGTGTGGCTAAACTCTTTCGTTCGTAAATGGCATCTAAACTTAGCAAAATTTCTTTTGCTGAACTGTCCGTTTTTACGAAACCAAGGAACGAATCAGATAGATATTCCACTATCACACTTTTAGCAATTTTCTCAGCTTTTGTCCACTCATCTGTCACCTCAACTGGGATTTCTTTATCTATCACTTTTAGTACATCCAGTTCACTTAATAGAGAACGAATTCTAAACTTCCACACGCTATATTTTTCACCATCAAAAGGCTTAATGTTTCTTTTGATTCTGGAATTCTCCATTGTCACTGCACAGTTGTTACACACGTTTTTACAGATTATTTTTCACGGAATGTTAATTTGTAAATCGCGTAACCTGGGCACCATAACCTGTAGGATTATCGGTGGAAGTTTGGAATAAATGTACAAGTGATTTTAGATTTGAATTGATTTTATTTGAGCACAAGGAAAGGCACGTCTGCAGTCTATGACTGCTTCTAATAGACTAATGAATATTTTCCATATACGAAAGAAAGAACTGAAGGAATGTCAAGTGCCTAAAGGACGTAGCGTTTATACAAAGACCACATCTGTTTAGGATCAGGACGCTCTTGACTACGGGGTACCACCCTTCGGAGGTAGATCCTTTCAGTCTATCGTTTTCTAAGTCGAGTGATTTTTGTAAATATATACACATGCGTTTGTTAAGGTTACGCATTCCAACAATTCTCGAAGCGTTGTTTTCTGTAATATAATTAAGGACTAAACGTCTACGAATGCTTGTAGGACTTCCGCGTTCACATCCTCATCAAAATTTCCAACCCCGTGCATATCTTCCGAGTTGAATTTTCTGAGCAGGTTTGGGGTCGGCTCAAACTGAAGACAGCCGCCAGTTTTTAAAGCATACCGTACGCGCATTATCGAATCTGCTGTGGCGACAGCCATTCGGTTTCTTATCTGGTCCTCAATTATGTTGACAATCGAAAACGCTCTCTCCACAGCCGCGTTTGAAAAGGGTAGGCAAAGCATTGTGAGCGCGAACTTGGAAATATGGCCAAACCGTAACTGGCCGACCGCATTCGTATCAGAGTGAACCTCTATCCAAAATTCCTCAGATGTTGTTAAGTGCGACCACTGATTCATGTGAAGCATATTCCACTCGTTTATCGTGGAATTTATACTTCCGCAGACGTTTTTAAATATCACCACGAGATCGATGATATCAGGCTTTACTTGAGAAGTTGCCGACTGTGGTGACAGCAGACTCATTTTTTCGAGAATCGCAATGTTTTCCGGGATTCTACATTGCAATTGTTCACACAATTTGATCAGAAAATCGCGGCACCGTTCTTTGACAAGTCTGAGATCAATCGGATTTACCGCTGTGGAAAATTCAAGAAACGAATAACCGAAGTTGATACATTCAGGTGCCATTACGTAGTCATGAAATTTGAAATTCCGAAGGTCCTTCTTGTTAACACGTTCTAACCTGGCTGGTGTGACCAGTAACCTCAGATACGAATACAAGAGTGAATTTAAATCTTGCAGCAATTTCAAGGGATCAACATTATCAGACTGAAAGATTTTGTTCACATCTGTTAACGCTTTGAGGATGTAGCTCCAAAAAATGAGGTAGAGCTTATTAGTGTTTGAAGGAAGCATACTATGTAACTGGTCCGCGCTATAGCATCTTTCTGTATCCGTAACGATCCCGAAATGCAATTTCAATGCATCCCATTGGTAAGTATTTTGACAATGGCTTTACACCTAGCTAACCAACGTGTACCTGAGAGCTTGTCAATCTTCAGTGGCTGCTTATTTGTTAAAGTTTCGTATAACTGCGCGAAGTGAATTTGCCGTTTAGTGCTACACGAAAACCAGCTATAGCATTTTTTAACAATAAAATCTAAGTTTCGTGGAAGAGTTTTACATGCATGTTCAGCTGCAAGATGAAGAGAGTGGCAAACGCACTTTACTACGACAAGTTCTTTCACAGACAGTTTCAAAATTGATGAAAACGAATGATGAACACCTGTCATTACATTGGCCCCATCAACCTCAATGCCAATAAGCTTTTCCAACCGTAACCCATCATCCTCTAGCTGTGATTTGAAAACTGTACTCATAGTTGTGGCATCGCCAGCTTCGGTTTGTATCAATCGATAAAATGTCGTGACAATTTTTTGCTGAGTTTTGCTGAAATACCGTATCATAATATATAATAATTTTGTCGTATCTACAGCTGTACTCTCGTCAATTATCATCGAATAGTAGCTCCCTCCAACATCGGCGATCAGGTCGTCTAGTAGGCAAGGCGACAGAACATTTTTGATCAAAGCAGTGCACTTCGTACGGTGTATTTTCAACTCCTTCAGGACTTCAGAAGAATCGTCCAGTTTCTTAATTAAGCCGCCAAGATGGTCTACAGCGTTCACCGAACAATGTTCCGAAATGAACGCAGCGATCTTCAGTTCCACGATTTTTTTTTATCGGAGATGGTCTTTTTGGCAAACTGGGTGACTTTCACGTGACTCTTGGCTTGGTTGGATTGGTTTAAAGCTTCTACGTGCTTTTGAAGATCGCTTTTATGTGCTTTGAGACAGCATTTGCATATTTTACAGAACGCTTTCGTAACATCTCCTGCGGGGGAACACGCAAGCCATCCTAAAGCGGGATAAAGATAAATTCAAAAGGTGATAGTTGCAGGGTATTTTAGCTATGTAATATTGGCGGCGCTCAAAGAATTTAAGGATGTATGCGCGGGGATATACGTATGCAAACCTTGAGTGACATATTTTCAATTGTTTACAAAAGAATGCGACAATGTAGTAGTATATTTTTATATTCATTCGGCGATGAACAATGTATTGTTGCAAGAAGTTTGCAAGATTGTCAATAATCCGAAGTTGAATATGTATAAAGAAATGTTAATGGAGGTATCTACGATATTTAATCATAATTATAATTATCGTAACACCAGCGCGCTTTTGACAATGGGTATAACGTATGAAAGCGGTCCGCAACATCGTCCGAGAAAAGAAGAATCCGTTACCTGCAAATTCAGCTTCACTTTTCCAGGCTTTACGATATTTTCGTAATGCCGTCTTAGTTTTCGCCTCCTTAGGGACCTTAGGCATGGTTTCAAACTTAGGGGGCATTCAAATACTACGTCACGCTGTTTTTGACCATTTCGGACCCCCCCCCCTCCCCCATATCACACATCGTCACGCAGTCTTTTACCCCCCTCTCGACGTGATGTGACGACTTCGATCTCGACTCCCCCTCACCTTCGTATATTTTGAAATTTGTCCGAAAATTTGTCAATATTTTGAAACTCGCACCATGCCTGTCGGTAAAAAAGCGTGACGTGACGCTGCGAGTTTATCCCCCCCGCCCCCTCGTCACAGGTCATCACAGTGAAGCTTACCCCCTCCCCCCCTAACAGCGTGACGTAGTATTTGAATGCTCCCTTAACTATATTCTAAGGAAATTTATTTTGGTCGATGTACATGAATCGACGGAACTGCACAAGCCGTGAGCAGAAGACGTAGATGATAGATATAGGTAGATAGACAAGGCATTACCGACAGAATCGATCAAGGCTTGCGATTGGCGGAGATGATGACTGAGATCAGTTGTGATGAAACGTTGAAGAAACAAATTTCCCAAATGTCCCCATATGAAAATAGATTTCCCACATATTTCCCCATCATTTTTTCTCCCCAAAATCTCTACCGCCATGTCTAAAACTACCCATTTTGGCCAAAAAATCTCCATCTGGCAACACTGATTACTCGTCCTTGGTTAGCCGAAGACCAGCTTCCCAAATACTACGTTCTGATACTTTCATAGATCGGACATCGGCATATGAAATGCTCTACGCTTTCCATTTCATTTGAGTTGCAAAGAGAACAGAGTTCTGTTGGGTTAAGTTTGTGCACCATACCGTTGTACGTGAGGTTGCATGTCCTGATTGTGGCTAGTCTTAGCTGCGCAAGGATTCTGGTAATCGGGAGGTTGAATCGTACATTTAGGTATGGTGCCCTGGGCTCGCCCAGGACCCTTAGGAAACTGGTCTGCAGCGATTGACTATTCTGCATGCGGATAATGTCCTGCATTTTCAAATGTTCTCGGAACCTTCGCATGTATTCTTCTCGGCTGTTTTCCCAAAGTTCTAGGCGCATGTCTTCCCAAAGATGGTTCCCATCTATCACTTCTAAGTAGTCGCTTAACTGCTTGACCCAGTTGTATTTGCTGTCAACGTTTTGCCCATTTCTCGACTTAACTCTTCCCTTTTCTTGTTTTCGTATATTCCATTAAGATTATTGATCTATCGATTTTCATTCTACTTTCGATAATTTTTATTCTTCATACATTAGCAATCAGCATAGCTTTTACTTTCCCTTTGAAATTCAGTAATAATATAGTTATTTTCTTCACTATTGTGTCTGATATATAATAAACTCAAGATTTGATTTTTACTTCTGTTACGATCGCAACTTTAGCTTATCGTACCTAAATTCATTTTTCATTTTTATTTTATTTTCCCACGAGCAAGTAATGCATTGTCTTAAGGGCATGCTGGACTCAGTATTTCCGTATTCAAAAAATAATGACGCCTGATATGAACGGGGGGGTGTTTAATGGGTTCCTTAGACGATTTGTAATCAAATTGGTAGCTGCATGAACGTGTATCTCACCAAAATCGAGTAAAATAAGGCTTTTTTGTTTCGCGAAGCGTGGGGAGCGTCACTTGTTTTCACTGATATCACCGACTACGCATCACAAGGGTGGAAACGAATTAGTGAGCGCCCTCATAAATATAATTCCACTCACATATATCGCAAAACTTGTTCATTTCACTCAACGATGAAGACGAAAAATTGTTTCCAAAAAAAGACTGTAATTGAGCCGTTCGCTGCAACAACAACTTAAATCGACTTAATTTTTGGCCGAAAATAAGCGATTGAAGATTTGACGGTAAGTATTTCAATTTTACCGAGGCCTTTTGCGAGTAACACATTTTTTTCACATAGGTGGCGTACCCGAAGGTAATATGAGAATATAAAACAATCGAATATAGTTCGCAGTGCGGTGAGATAGATAAAGGTTTGGAGTGAGACTTAAGGTGTTTTTCCATAGAACGACTTCTTCTTTATAGAAACATACTTCTTCTTCATTTTAATAATATACAAAGGGTAGAAAAATGTTATAACTGAATCAGTTTATATAAAAGGAGGTGTTTCCTTTCGCTATTATCGTATACAAAAAAAGTTAGATCACCAAATCACTTTCAGAAAATGGTATCTTTCCGGCTCAGTCCGAATCTACTCGTTGTATACATGTACGTCGTTGCAGTACATTTTTGTACAATTCCCCGTTCACCGGTTCGAAAGAAGGAATTAAAGAAAGCACATAATTTTTCTTTCAGCTACCTTAATTCCAGGTCGGGTAAGGTCTGTTGAGGATGTATTGGCTGTACATTCTCAACCAAAAGTGACTTTCGTCGACACTATTGAATAGTTTGAGATGAGATAAAAATCGGAAAAAAATTAACCATAATCGAGATGATGAGAGTATCAATTTTTCATAATGATAATGCCCTAAAGTTATTAAAAAATTGTTTGAACAAAATATTTGTTAAAAAACTAATTTTCAGGTAACGTTTATTTTCTTCATGTGAAATGAATTCATTGATTTTTTTGTATGTACACGAATTTCTTAAGGAATTTCTTTTTTTCTTTTCAAATTCCCGTTTTTTATCTCATCTGAAAGTATTCAATATTGTCGACGCAAGTCACTTTTCGTTGAGAATGTACAGTCAATACATCCTTAAAGCAAGTTCAGTATTTTTGCTGACAGAAGCGTTTGATTTGAATAGGTCGAAGGTTTGCGGGGCACCATTGTGATCCGTGGA
>JAEUYN010000904.1:0-22017 GCA_018257835.1 Euura lappo | reverse complement strand
GATATGTTTTTGTGAAAACGATGTAGATTACGATTCCGAAGTTTCCGGAGCGTGGAACAAATAGTTTCGTAAATAGAGCCTCAACAAATTTTCGAAAACGGAAATTTCAAAATAGTGACAAAATTCTTAAAAAATTCATCCGTGTTCGGAAAAATTAGGGCATTCATTTGAGATGGAGAAAAAGTAACGTTAGCAGAGAATTTGTTGAACAATGTTTTGTTTAAACAATTTATTGATAACTTCCGGGCATTATTATTATTCAAAATTAATACTCTTATCATGTTTGATTTTTTTCCGATTTTTTTAAATATACCGACTGAATTGGATTGGATAATTGAGAAAAAATTGAAATATAGTAATCGTTAATTATTGTATTCTGATATTGGTATGAAAATAATGAGTCTACGAGGAACAAGAGGATGAAAATAATCCATAAAGCCGTTTAATCAGTATAATTTCAATTATTCACGAGTTTTAACTTAACATTAATCGTTTTAAAACATTTATTTAAAAAAAAAAAAAACTATTAACGTGCAGCACGAGAATTATAATAATAATTATAATAGAAATTAATAGTTAATTATTACGTGTGTCTCTTTGGTATCAACAATATGATACATCATAAAATTATCATTTCTTTTTTTTTCTGTTTCTTTTTCAGAGCATTCTCTTTTCTTTTTTTTTCCTCTCGTTTCAATACAAAAATTTAATTACAATATAACTATACCAATTAATAGAATAGTTTTACCCGTTATAAAATATATATAATATAATAGTTTAATTATCAGACTAGAGGCGAAAAGTAAAGTAGTTTCTTTTTTCATCTTTCAGTTCATATAAATGCTAATCCGATAATTTATATCTGTATCTGACGTATTCAATGAAATTACATAAAAGTTTTTTTATTTTTTTCTTCAGTTTCATTCAATTTGAAAATAGTTATAGAAATGATATTGATCTTCTTTTGCATATATTTATTCAAATAATAAATATACAGTTACATCTTGCCACATGAATAAAAGTTGAAATTAAAGAGAAAAAAAAAAAAAAAAACAACAAAAAGGCGTAAATATCGACGGAATGTAATTATAAATACATTGTATTTAATAATTATGAGGTATCTGTATTTTTCGTAAAATCTTACATCATGTTTCTATTTATTTATTTATTTAATTTATTTCACATAGAATCCAATTATCCTGTGGTCTTTCATAATGTCAGCTCAGTAAACAGTAAAGAAAAATGAAGCACATCACTAATAATAATAATAATAATAAGATGAAACTGAAAAACCGTTTTTTATAGTCATCGAAAACGACTCTTATTTATTTATTTATTTTGTTTTTTCTTGTCAAGGCAGTGTAATAGATTCGAATAAGCAACTTTTCGTATTCCTTTTTCTTATCATCACGTTACTATATTTTAATAATATAATCTACGTAATATAATAAAAAAAAACATAATAAAAATGTACGTTTTTATAAGTATCAGTATACTAGCTATATACTTCGACTATAAACACGTACGTTTATATACTAGGTGTATAATTTGTAATCCTCAATTACAAACGTATTTATATATATATATATATAATATAATTTTCTGTTTTTGTTCTTTTATTATACAATAAGAAAAAAAAATAAAAAAAATAAAAACACTTGTTTTTACGTCACTTACAATATCAATATATATTCTACCTTTATTTAATTGTTGTTTTTTTCCCCTCTCTTCTCCTTTATCCACGTGTATATCAACAATATATACAAAGAAAAATAATAATAATTATCAGTCAAATAAATACACTCGCGTTACTCATCTTCGAGATAATTATGGCTATGAAATTATAGTTTTTAATCGTAGCTTATAATAATTAATTGAATAACAATTTAGCTGTGAACGTGAATAATTATTACATATTATTATCATGTGCCTTTGTAATAAAAATAAACGGACCTCCTATTACTTTTTTTTTTTCAAACTTTCAAGTATTTGATAGAATTTTTTTTTTTGTTTTTGTTTTATAAGAAAGCACAGGAATTTATATAATCAATATTATATCTTTTAGTATATCACAGAATACAATTTTTTTTTCTCTAATTTTTTAATCTCTCTCAAAACTTTGTGAAAATAGATTTATTTTATTTTATTTTTTGTTCAAAATTCATCGTCTTTGTTTTATTATTATATATAAAAAAATTTCTTAATTAAGTAGATATTATTATTATTATTTTATCAATTATTAATTAATTAATCGATGATGGACTGTTTATTTCATTTTTTTTTCTAATAATCTGGCAGTTTTTTTTTTTTTTTTTATAGTACCAAAATATAAACAATAATTCTTATACACATTAAATTAAAGCTAATTAAATATATATATATATATACACAAGCTATTTAATTTAATTATCATTAAATTAACATCTTAAGATTAAAAGTTTGATCGTTGGTGAAACTTTTCTTTTTTGTTTTTTTTTTCACCAAATTAGATAAAAATCTACGCAGCACGTCGAAGCTCCTTACGAAAGAGCGACGCACAGTCAGTAAGTTTAGCAGTTTTTCTAATCACTTGACGGTTTTGTTGCTAACTCCGCTCTTTTTGCCAACGTTAGCGGACAAAGTCCTCGTCGGATTGTTGGATTTGTTAAATTCAAATTTTTGCTGAAGCGAAGCGACGTTGGACTTGCCGCTAGGTGCCTTCTGCGCCGCGCTGCCCTTCCCCGTCGTTTCCGTAGGACTCGATTTCGTCTCTATTTTCTGAACCGGTTTACCCGCCGTCGGAGAAATTTTGTTCATTCCGTTCTCCTTGCTGGACAGCGATTTTACAAGGCTCGTGTTCCCGCTCGGAGATTTCTTTCTCTCGACCAAGCTCGACGATTTGTTCAACAAAATCGTCGGCTTAGGCGGAGTCGAAGGCGTCTTGGTGCTCCTGGTCATCGTCGGTGTTTTCTGAACGTTTTTCAAATTCTTTGGACTCGTTCCGAGGACGTCCGGCGACTTTGCGATATTCTGGCTCGAATTCGAGCAGCTAGAAACGAGATCGGGGCTGTTGGACAGACTGAGATTACCCACCGAACTCTTTGGACTAGAATTGGCGGTCTTCAACGTGCTCAGATTCGAGTTGGACCCGTTCTTGCTGTTCAAATTATTCGTAGATCGGTTCAAGCTCGGATTCGACTTGTTCAATCCTTTGCTCGATTTCAAGCTAGTGTCGGATCCCTGCCTGGTCGGTCTGAGGCTGGCGTCGACCGGTTTTTGTTTCGGAGTAAAAGCCTTTGCCAGATTCGGCGGAGTCTTTGTCCTGTGGAGCGGCGGCTTAGCCGGGGCCTCTTTTTTCTCATCCTTCTTAAAACCGGCGGCCAAAGTCCCAGGTCTGAACGGTTTAAGGGCGGAGGGATTATCGATCGGCGGTTTTAATCCGAGTTGCTTTGACATTTCGTCGTTGATATTCGGGTTGTTCGAGTTCAAGGCGGCGAGTTTGCTCTTGCAAACGATCTTAGATTCCTCTTTCTTCGGTTCCTGCGGGACGTTCACCGCGGCTGGATTGAGGTACCCCGAGCTGGTAGTGGAGCTTGCGGAGTTGAATTTCCCCGAGGGAGAAGTCGAGTATACGCTACCCGGGGTTTTGTACTGACTGGAATTTATGTAGGTGCCGAGCGAGCTGTTGGACCCGAGGTTTTCCGCGTTCCTCTCCATCTCTTCCTTCTCCTTTTTCTTCCTCGCCAGGGTCGAAGTCGAGTAAATAGAGTCGAAATTTCTGTTCGATATCTCGGACACGATCTCCGACAGCAGTCCCAAGGAGTCTGCGCTGCCGCCCGATTTCGACGAGGTTTCCACAGGCTTGGGAGACTTGTACTCGTTCCGAACCTGCGGCTCTATTTTCTTGCGACTCTTCTCCGGCACGGACTCCTCGATCACTGCGTAGATGTTGTCGCTCGACGGCGACTCTTCCAAGATCTGACCCAACGACGGCTCGCTGACTAGATTCAAGCAATCGTCGTAAGCATTGTCTTCGATGACCGGATTTCCGGTTTTAACGGGGGGATTTTGGTACCCGGGTAATCCAGGGATCTTCATAACGGTCTCCGGTATCTTCTCCGTCGAAGATATCCTGGGCGGACCGGGAGGCGGAGAAGTCGGTCTAGCGCTGGCCGGAATGCTGGTTGGTCTCTTGGCCGGGTTAACGGCCTGCCTCATGGATCCAAAAGTGTGAATCGCGGGTCTAGCCGTGATCTTGCCGTCCCTCATGGACTGCGCCCTCATAACCACGGGCTTTTTCTCCTCCCCGTCGACCTCGGAGACGAGAGGAATCGCCGGAGTCGGTATTTCAATCTCCGTCTGCGGAATGGGGTTCGATATTTCGAGATTCCTCAGAATCTCCTTGTCCAGGACTTTGTTGGCTTTGTGATGCTGACTCCTGGGCAGCGAGTTGGTATTTGGCTGAGAGTAGGATCTCACAACTCCCGAGTTCGGTCTGAGAATAGAAGCTATGCGATTGAGGGCTCCGCCCTTGTCGCTCTTCTTCTCCGGCTCTGGCAAAACGACGTTTGTCAACGGCGTGGAGTTCGGCCTCTGCAATTTCGTCGGAATCTCGGGCGCGGGTCTCGTCGGAATGTCCGGAGCCGGTCTGCAGGGTACTTTCGGCCCGATTATCTCAACGGACGTGCAGGTTGTAGTCGAAAGTACGGGACTGCTGATCAGAGGCCTCGCGCTGCACCCAGGATTCAGCGGCGGAAGAGCCGGAGCTACCGAAGTCTGATTCGCGCTGCCGACTCCGCAGGACAAAGTATTTCGCAGAGTGTTGCTCCGCTGGGTAAATTTAACGTTAGTTTTAATCGCGACCGTAGGAACCGTGGGAACCGTGGGCGGAGGAGGCGCCGGTTTCGTCGGCTCTGCAAGCTTGGCTTGACTCTGCATAGGACTGATAGTGAATCCCTTGAATTGACCGAACAGATTGTTGTTGAATCTCTTGTCCTCTTCGGTCTTAGGTAGTAAGCTAGCGCACGCAGAATCTTGAGTGAGGGTAGAATCTATCGTCTCAATATTACGGGGTATCGGACTAGACCGTTCTATCGTCTTGATAGACAGAGTGTTGTTGGCGCGTTCGATCCTGAAAATGGTAAGCAGTTTCTTTTTTAGGCATCGGGAATCGGGGCGGGTGAAAAGCAGGCTTTTAGAAAGAATTATTGATAATTTAAAATTCAAGATACTCAGCTCAGAAATTTTTGCTCTAGCTTTAGAAATGGGTAAATGATATGATATTGAGCTCGATTACGATAAATAGTAAATAATATATATATATTCTACAAAGAAACATTACAGACATACACAAAAAAAAATTCACAGAGACATCATGCGACGTTCACATTCTATAAGCAGGTGTAAAAAAGTTGCGTCTTGTTAGTAGAGATTAGAGAGTTAATAGCAAGCATTGGAGAAATTTCTTCAAGTTAAAAAACGAACAAAAATAAAATAAAAATAGAGAAGAAGGTAACTCAGAATGAAATCATGAGAAAAACAGAAAAACGGATAATCGATAATAAGTATTCGTTTTATTAAAAAAAAAAAAAAGTACAGAGACAGTCCGTAGCAAAATACATGCTTAAATAATATCAATAGTACTATAAATATCGTCGTGATTTAAGAAGAAAAAAAATTAAAAAATACTCTTTTGCTATTTTCACAAGTATTACAAACAATAATTTTTAAAAATTCTCCTACTTATTGTTAGATAGAAATTATATTGTACGCGAGTAATTATTACTTTTCGTTTCCTTTTAATTCAATTCATGCGGATCACATTTCATGCCGTAATAAATGATTCGTTTCAAAGATTTTTGACTAAAATTTCAACTATCTTTATATAATATTCTTACTATTAGTTATTTTTTTAAGCTTAAGTAAGTATTTAGGATAGAGTATCGAGTATCGAAGCGATAAAAGGCCTAAGTGAAATTATACAGATTATATCTCGTCAGCGCGCAAGAAAAAAACAACTTTACGATATTTTTGCACTTTCATAATCGAGCTTACCTCAATCTACATACTGTGCTTTTTGTTTATTGTTTATGGTTTTTTGTTTTTTTGTTTTTGTCATACTAAACTGAGCATCTGGTAACAGAGAATAATTTATTTATCACGATATTTTCCTATCGGTTAATTAAGTATATCAATAATTTATATGAGACTCGTTAACGAATCGCATTGCACAGTCCTTTAATATTAGATATAATAATTCTAGAATACTATTAAGTTTAACGATCAATTTCTAACGGCGTTGGTTCATAAAAACACTTCTACGCAGTCAACGATACCGACGCTTTGGTCATTAGTCATCCCCGTTGTATATATATTTTTTATTATATCACTATAATTGTCATGTCGTTATGAATCGGTGACTGAATTAATGATAATTTGATCACCTATACCGTCACCTCCCTTGAATGTAATGCAAAAATCACAAATCTCTTATGTGATTTTAGCACTAGACCAATAAACGTCTTAAGTAGATCCAGAATTTGAATTCCTATTAGAAATAAACTTTGAGCAAACGAGAGATTCCCCCTACTTCCACGATTTCGGTTTCAATTGTTGAGCCGGAGGAGGCGGAGGCGGTGCTTTTTTGTCGTAGAACAATATCCCAGACTTTGGTGTAATCCCCGATACCAAAGTATCCGCGGTGTTCGGAGTAGCGTTAGAACTGGTGCAAGGACTTTCGTTCAAATGTTTAAACTTTAGTTCTGTCGTAAGTTTGAGTCCTTTGAAATTTTTATAATTCTGTCCAGAACCAGTCGCCAAATTATTTTTACCATCGTTGTTATCCAGTCTTTGATTATTGAACAGCATCGATTTACGCTGTTCGACTATATTATTGCTACAATTGATCACGTTAGGATTCGTCGTAGAAACTAAATCAGTCTTTGTTATTTCAATTTGATGTTTATTAACTCCTAAATTATTGCCAATCGTGAAAACCTTTGACCCTTCGGCCTCCCTACCCGCGGATCTGACACCGGCTGAGAATCGTGGCATCGATAATCTACCAAAAACGCTAAAACAGTTCAAATTAGATACGTACGCTGATGCGGATCCCTTCTTCCACTTGTATCTCCCGTTGTTTCTCGACCATATCAACAACGCTACTATCGCCACGACGGGTATGATTCCCAAGAATATCACGTACAGGGATATTATGAAATCTCTCCTCGCTGCAAAACGATAATTAAAAGATTAACAACAAACCCTCGAGACGTGCCGAGAGACATTAAAAATAAAAAAGAACTATGCGAATCATCACCGTTGGGATCCTCCGTGGGTCCGCTGTCAACGGAGCCTCCGACGCCGATCTCGTCGCAGAACGGAGGCTTGAATCCTCGATTGCAATGGCAATTTCCTCTGCTGTTGCAGACCCCGTTTCCGCTGC
Source organism: Euura lappo (assembly GCA_018257835.1). NCBI lineage: Eukaryota > Metazoa > Arthropoda > Insecta > Hymenoptera > Tenthredinidae > Euura > Euura lappo. Next base: position 14,594 of record JAEUYN010000904.1, on the reverse strand, counting down.
AGTTGTTAGGACAGGCGGAGGCTCCGGCTGGAGTAGAGAGCCTCATCTGTGCCACCGAAGTGCACGTCTGGTTGACGCACATCTGAACACGGATAGAGAAGTTAGTTAGTCGAGTCAAAGATCGTCGGATCGTTATCGGAAGCGACTTCTTCACCTTTCCAGCGTCGCACTTGGCCCCGTCGGGAACGAGGCCGGGGTCGATCTGGTTCAGTCCGAGATCAACGACGGCCGTCCTGCAGGGAATAATCTCGCGTTGGCTGTTCAGAAACGATTGTCCGAGTTTCGCGACCGATTCCATGCCGAATTCCAGTCTTTCGTTGAGATGCTTGCAGTGTAGCATGCCGCAGAGAATGTTGCTGCGAAGGTAACGAGGGTTCTAGATCGCGTCGAACAAGATAAAGGCGAGTTTCTCACCTCGAATGGCAGCTGCTGTAACGGTCCTGGATTCGATCGTAGCCGCAGTTTCCGCTTCCGTCGCCTTTCTGATTCATTTGGTAGCATTTCACGTCCGAAGAAGTCCCCGAAGGTCCCCAGAGGAGTTTGCACTGGTCGTTCTTAGTCCTGCAGGATCCTCGGTAGCAGAATGCTTCTCCGGAGCTGCATGGCTCTCCGTCAATTTTGAACACGTCCGAAGGACAGTATTCGCTTTGGCCCGTGCAATGCTCCGGCAAGTCGCACTCGTGCTCGTCCGATCTGCAGACAGTGCCGGCCGTTTTCGGCTTACAAGTTTCTAAATCGCAGCATTCGCCCGTCGCGCAGCTGGCATTGGCCAGCAGCATGCAAGTCGTGGCGTTGCAGCATGGATTCTTGCAGTTCTCCTCCAGTCCGCAGTCGCACTGTTCCCCAGGCTCCACGAACCCGTTCCCGCACATGGAAGTGCCGAACAACTTCTCCGGCTTGTTTCTCAGACAGTAGTCCATCCCGTGTTCGAAGGCCAGGGCGAGATACTCCAGAGAGCAGGATGACCAGTGCGACGGACTGGTTGATCCGCTGGCCGGAGCCATGATGCATCTTTCATCCGGACACTTGCAGTCCGCCGTGTCGTGTTCCATGCCAAAATTATGGCCCATCTCGTGAGCTATGGTCGCGGCTACCAGACCAATAACGTCGGAATGATCCATGGAAACGCCGCCGGAGAATTGAAAAGTGCATATCGGACCTTTTAGAGCCTTGCCAACGACGCCGCCGAGAAACTGAACTTTCCTGAAATGACAAAGAGACCGCCGCACCTTCAATATTCGTCCGTCGGGGGCTTGTCGTCCGATAAAACTTACGTCAGTAGCTGCGCGTTGTCGTTGGGAACTTCCCTGATCAGAGTCGTTCGACGATATTCCAAAAATTTGTTCAACGTTTGTTCTCCGTCGTTCGACACAGTTATCTTGTCCATGTGGGACCAGACTTCGACACCCACAAGAGCAATGAATATGTTCAACGGAGTGTACAGCTGAAAGTGGAAAATATGAGTTCAGCCATCGATGACCTCCTGCAGACATCGAATCGGTCGATTATCACTCACGGCGTTCACGATGTTGGCTATGTCCTTGCAGTGCTCGTGGACCCGGTGCAAATCCTCGCCCAGATCGACGAAACCCTTCTTGTCGACGACCATGACTAATTCTACGTAACGGGACTGTTTATTCGCGTTATAAGGACCGCGGATCACGTTGGCTTCCCTTTTGTACTGTTTGAAAAAGAAATTGTGGAGAAAACTTTGAAAGTCTCTTCGAGACTCTGTGTTTTTTCTCTTCGATATTTCGTTTCGTCGATGAGATTGAAAAGATGAGAGAATGAAAATCTTACCCTGAGCATCCTGTTGTTATCTAGATGATGAATATCTTGACGATGTCCTCCGTCGTATCCTGTAAGAGTAATTAATGAACGAACGACCGACGGAAGAAGTAGATTGATAGCATACCGCATGTGTTATTGGCGGTGAGATGATCCTGTTTGAAAAGATAATGGGGCGAATCTAGCGAATCGTCCTGAGGATGAATGTAGTGAAGTGTTTTCCCGTCAAATACGACACCGCTCAATCCTCTGCAAGTCGAGACAGCCGCCCAAGAATCTGGAATGCCGCTGATACTACCTTGGTACTGGCAAATCTCAATTTCCTGTGTACGAAAAGAGAAGGGAAAATTTATTCATTTTCAATTACGAATCTCAGAGTGTTTTTTTATATTTTATTCACGTGGTGCAATGACCGACCGTAACGACACGATTATCGTGTGAATGTATCAAAAGTTAAAAACAAACCAGACATAATTTCTGCATGATCCGCACAAAACGCACCGCTGTGCATAAATTGGCTATTCAAGGCTCGTAATTGGTATCATCGTTGAAATAAAAGAACAACAAAATTAAACAGATACTTGTCATTATTATTACATAGTTTTTGTCAATTTCTCAACGAAGAAATAAATTGACAAAAATCGAAGATGATTGGAATTTATTTAACAACGATTTCAAGCGATTTTGGAGTCATGTAAATCGGTTTAATGGATTTTTAGGCAATTCTGAAGTAATTCATGTAAGTTTAAAGTGATTCACTTCCGGAAGTAGGTAACAAAAATAAAGAAGAAGAAGAAGAAGAAACAGAAGATGAACGAGCGTGATGTGAGTCAAGAATAAATTCTCACTAAATGAATGATAAAACATAATTTCCAAGAACAATGCAATGGTTTCAGGTGAGTAGTCAGAGAGCTGTACAGTGTCTGTATAATCACGTTCAGTCGTATCGAATATAGTAAAGTTCCTCGAGTGAGTCATTCAAGACTGACGATGAGTGACAAAGTCGATAGTTATAAGAGTCATGAGAAATCGTTATTCGCATATCGTCACGTGCGTCAACTGAAGATAATTAACACTGCAGTTGTTCGTACCTAGTCATAAAAAATACGCTAATATCTACCTTTGCAAAAAAAAAAAAAAGAATCTCACAGATGTATAATAGTGACAATGGAAATAATTAAAAACGTAATCGTAGTCAAGTATTGAAGAAGAAGAAAAAAAAAATGAAAAAAAGAAGCAGGAAAGATCGTGTTAGCTATACTGTTAACTCATTGTTACTATTATCAGCATGAACCGTTTTTGCGAGTAAGTGAAATTACTATTATGGGAATGAAAATTACTTGAAATTTAATCCCGGAAGTATAATTATACGGTACCTAGTATAAAGTAATAATAGCTTAAAAAAAAAAATTCGCATTTCCGATTACAGAGATCAGAGAGAGAGAGAGAAAAATGTTCTTCTCACAAGGATTTTGGTATTCAAATCGATTTTGATATTAAATTTGCAACAAAAAAAATAAATGTTTTAATAAATAAAAATGTCAGTTTTTCACTAATAACGATACGATTATAGTGACGATGAGTGTCAATTGATTAGAAATTGATGCGACACACTGAATATCCACTGAGTTTGGATACCAAATTTCAGTATAATATATATAGAATATAAAAAATAGTAGAATTTATAAATTTTTATAGTTTTAGCTAAAATTCTGAATATTTTTTCGGATAAAATTAGTTGTACAGGATCATTTTATTGTCTAGTGAGATAAAATATCATAGTTTACTGATTAACTGATTAAAAAAGAAAGAAAAAGAAAAAAAAATGGTTCTATGCAGTTTCTCAAGTTTCGATCTCAATATTAATTCGGATAATCGAGGTTCTACTGTATTACACATAAAACGTATGCGTATATAATATCCTACACTGTAGCATGTAGCATGTATCGAATATTCCGTAGGGTATAAAATTTCACTATTATACATATGTGTAAAATTACACCTATTAGGTTTTAAGCAGCCACAAAAAGACTTGCAGGTGATTCTAGCCAAACCACACACCCAGACTATACTCACTCTAATTAATTTTATAACACATTTTTTTTATTATTTAATTCTTTTTTTTAATTGAAAGATTTTCGATACATTAACAAATATTGATTTTTTTTTTTTCATTGCAAATAATTGAAAAAAATAAAAAATAATTCCAAAGAAATTCAAAATCAATTTTGCAAAAAAATTTGCAATTTTTGTTATTTTTCGTTAAACCACAAAAATGTTTGTCTTGAAAGGAAAAAAAAATCGTCAATATCGAAAAAGATACTAATTTTAAGAAATTGATCTCATATCAAATTACGAACCTCCGCAGAAGGTTTGCGAGTGATAAATGATCCCTTATCAGTCTGATGTCGTTGTTGGTGTCCAACGGGTATCAGATCATTGTTAAGTCTCAGATCCAAGACCCTTTCGACACCATCGATGGTAAATCCGACGGTAAGTAGATCGGCGTGTCTCAGATCCTGAAATCAGAAAGAAAAGGAAAAAAAAGTAAGTAAACGATCATGTATCTTGTATACATTTGAAATTTTCCCAATCCTGTGTTTTATTGATATTTTTCCACTAGATTTTGCAAAAAAAAAAAAAAATTGCAAAATTGAAAACTTTGTGCCCTTTGTGTGATAAAATGAGGAAAAAAGTTCTACAAATTTCATTTCTTGTGTAATAATCATAATGATTTATTGATTATTTCCACAATACATTAGAAATGGTAAATGATGTTCAATGAATGTTCAATATATGCCGTTTAAAATGCGAACATGAAAGTGAATAAATATCCCTTCTGTCTTATCACAAATTTTTTTTTTTCCGTACTTAAATGGAGTGTGAACAAATGTGAACAACTGTACATAAGAGGAAATGAAGCCTTATGAATACAGTTCGCATGTACTCTATGTATGTATGTATGTATACATACGGTGTGTTAAAACGTGTGTAGCTTAACCAGGGTGTGCATTACGTACACGCACGAGTGCGTGTTTCCCCGGTCCGTGCACAATATTAAATCCTCACAATGTATGTATCACGGAGTCAAAGTATATGCCACAAGGATAGTACGAGAACATCGTTTTCCTTCGAATATCTCACTTCCGGTCGATTCTGGGTGAAAATGCTCTGAATCATTTTTGAAGCTCTTTGAAGTCTCTACAAAAAAGATCCTCACGAATTTTCATCTAGAATCGACCGTTCAGCAGATATTCGAGCTTCAAACTCATCGTCAGAGCCTCATGACGAACAATCAATTTTTCGCAAATTCCGTTCTTCACTTTTCCACGATTATCTCGCTTCCGGTTCATCCGGGATGAAAAATTGTCTGAATCATTTCTGCAGATCTTCAAATTCTCTATAAAAAAGAATCCGATGAATTTTCATCTAGAATCGACCGTTCAGCAGATATTCAAGCTTCAAACTCATCGTCAGAGCCTCATGACAAACAATCAATTTTTCGCAAATTCCGTTCTTCACTTTTCCACGATTATCTCGCTTCCGGTTCATCCGGGATGAAAAATTGTCTGAATCATTATTGAAGCTCTTCAAATTCTCTAAAGAAAAGGTATTCACTATCTTTTCTCTATCATAGACCGTTTCCCAGATATTCAAGCCTGAACATCAGAGCGTCATGAAAACTCAATTCAATATTGCAAATTTCTTCAATTTCTCCGCCTTTCTCTGTACAATTATGCAAAAAAAGACAAAAAAAACTGTCCATCAAATTTGGACGTCAATCCAAGTAGGTCAATACCTCAATAGTTTCCGTGATAGTCGTTATGAGTAAATGTGTAAGAAAAAAAAAAAACCCACCGACCACAAGAGAAGGAAACAGTCATCATATCTACTTCTCTGCGAATTTGATAAAGCTAACGAGCAACAATTATAGCCAACCGCAATTGCGACTTTCCTGTAGGTACAGGCAAGAATATAAAATCGATAAATGTTCATAATTGTAGAGTGAAAAAAAGAGAACCTCGGATGTTATCTTTCTATTTTTTATGTAGTCTGTTCGCGCGTGCTACTTGCGATAAAAAAAAAATCATTCGGATTCGCTTTTTACCTTACGCAAGTTCGAAGTGATTTACGTATGCGAGCACGAAAATCAATTTTACTCTTTGTGTTCTGGTTTTTTTTTTTTCCTGTTACGTTCGCATAAATAAATCTGAACGCGATTTATTATCAAACGCGAAATAAGGGCGAGGCGAGAGTCCTTCCCCACTGCGTGATTGAACGAAACAAAACCCCCACAGGTACTATATTCTTACTGTCTATTTTTATCTCCTTTATTATGCGATATCATTCTAAAAAATCTAGGACTCAAAAAAAAAAAAAAAAAATATTTGAATTGGCAAAATTAATTACTATCATTTTTTTGCTTTTGATAATATATATTCACAAGGATTTTCTGCGAATATGAATATGAAATCAAATGATTTGAATTTTTTTTTTTTTATTTTTGCAAATTAATAATTGAATTATTTATTATTAATCGAATGACTAAAAATCAAATGAATTTTTTTTTTTTTTTGCAAATTTCATTTTTATCTTTATTTTGTTTTGCAATCAAATAAAAGAAAGAAAATTCTCGTTGAGCTATAGCGAATTATCGTCATTTTATGATCGAATTGACATGAAATGACGGAAAATGACTTGAAATTAAATCTGAAATTAATGAATGATTGAAAAAAAAAAAAATAATTTATCATTGTGTCAAAATAAATATTAAAAATGAAGAATAACTTTCAATTCTCACTTTTCGATTTATACAATAATTAATACTACGAAAATTTTTTTTTTAATTTTCATTCCTCTTTCGATCAAATATCTTGAAAATTACAGGCTTTAAATTTTCCTTGCCATTTTCTTTTTTTTATAGCAATTACATATAAACAATTAATCAAATAATTTTAATTAAGGGAAAAAAAAGATTGTCATTCTTCATTTCCGTATCGTTTAATAAATTTTCAATTATATCCAGTATGATTCATATATGTGATATAAATACAAAATTGAAGAGAAAGAAGAAAAAAAAAACGACAATGAACATCATCATCGATTTTTCCATAACGCAGATATTATGAAAGAGAAGCATTGACTAGTGTATTATCATCTACATAGAAAGATGCAGCATCGACTACGAGAATCTAGCTCAGCGGAAATAGCAAATGGGTTATCTCAAAGCCACGTAACGGAAGTAGATAATAATAATAATAATAATGATAAGAGCTATGATGATTGGAATATCGTTATCTAGTCAAATATTGAGATAAAGAAAACTGAATAAATATTATACCTACCTAGTAGATAACACAAATATAGGTGTGTTAGTATATGTAATGTAATTAAACACATGATGATATATATATATATATATATACGTATATACATTAGAATGTCATTGTCAAGTCAATGAGAAATTAACAAAATTTGAATTTTTTTTTATCGAAAACTACGGTTTTGAAAAGATTCAAAAAAAAAAATTTTTTTGTCGTTTTTTTCTTTTAATCTACAAATAAGACGAAAACCTCGACTAAAACTAGTTCAGAAATTCCCTAATTTTCCTATTTTTTAACTATTTACATAAATCATTGAGAAATTAACAAAAATTTTCTCAAAAACTACAAAAAAAAAATTTTCGTCTAAATACCTAATATATATTTACTAATACATGTTCCAAAATTCCCTAAAAAAATTCAGACACGAGTGATTTATTATTATTATTATTATTATTATTATTATTTTGTCAATCAATTTTATTACGAATTTTCAACAGTTTTATACAATAAAAAATAAATAAAAAAAAAAAATAAATAAGAAAAAAATCTACACTTCAACGATTTCAAAACCTATCAGTTGTAAACTACACGTTCGAGGCTCATATTGGACTATAGACGTAAATCACTTACAGCTATGACACTATATGTCGTGTTTAGGTTTTACACCCACTACTCCAAGTTCGCACTTAACACTATTAACACCCTGTGTATTTTGCATCTTAACGCTCGAAGGTCTTCGGGATTAGAAACTGATATTCATATACAGACCGTGGGGTATTTTTTACTATATAGACTAGACTAGGCTAGGCTAGGCAATATTTGAAAATAATAATATATTCATGTACAGAAGATGAGAATTTTTTTGGTTTTTGGAAAATCGTATTTCAATGATTAGATAAAATTCTATCAAATTTGCATCAAATTTTATGTATAATTAATATTGTCAAAAGATTTTATTCGAATCAAATAAGGGTCTCTGATCTCACGTTTTTTTTTTTTCTAATTTTTTTTTGTAATTTTTCAATATCGTATGATTTTTATGAATAGAAATTCAATAAGTTTGGAATTGAATTAAAATTACATAAAAATCGTTGGAAAAAAACACATAAAATTTTATACAATTTTCTCTAAACTATAAGGTAAAATTCAATCAGTTTGGAATTGAATCAAAATTACATAAAAATCGTTAAAAAAAAAAAATAAATAAATAAATAAAGCTTAGTATTCATTAATTTGATGAAAATAAAATTAAAGAATAATTTCCTGTCTAAATAGTTATTTTTTTCTTCTTCTACGAAAAACCGTGCAGAGGTTTTATATATGTGAAACTTTCTTTACCCTTATTCGCAACTTTTACTCTCATTACATTATATTAAATTTTATATAAAGAACGACTTTTCCTTTTTTTTTTACCTATAGTGATGTTTCTAATTTTTTTTTTTTTTTCTCCAACACTTAAGTATAAACTTTGACCTCATGCATATATACGACTCTAGTTTACCTCGTTATTTAAACCGGATGTAAGCATGAAGCACGTGCATATATATATAGTCAACTTTTTACCGGAAAGTTTTTTTGTTTTTTTTTTCTTTCAATTTATGTACGATATTTAGATGAAATTCTATATCAGATAATTGATAAAAAAAAATTTTATCTCAATTTTGTCTTTCTATGTCAAAAGAAAAATAAAAAAAAAAAAATTATATGTTTCTCAATTTTAAATATGATTTCATGAACGTCGATCCTGAATTTTTATGAAATTCTATATCGAAATGATTTTATACGAGACAAAAAAAAAAAAAAATCGACGTACCATTTCACATATAGGATTTGATCCAATTTTATATCCAGTCATGTGAAACTAATTTTTTCCTATATAACAATTATCATTAACATTATTGAGACTTTTATCGATATAATCGCTTTTTATTGATATAATTTAATTCGAATTTTTGCTCACGAATCAGCTTCTATGTCGATTTTTCTAGTTTTTTTTTTATTTTTAATCGGTACTATACATATAGTCAAAATCTCACCAGGCTATCAAAGGATTCAAGATTTTTTTTGAAAAATTTCTTTATAAGATTGAAATTTCTTCTAAAAAATATAGATAAAGAAGAAGAAAAAAAATAAAATTGTTGGTTAAAAAAATGTACGATTCAATTTTTTTTTTATAGTATAATATAATTATATATATATTCAAGTACGCATATATGCATTTAAAAATATGTTTATTTGACAACGTATGTGAACTTAGCATCTCAACTCTTGGCATCCCAAAAAAAGACTTGAGTTTTGTTCGCATCCGGGATAGTTTTATAGTTCCTGATAGGTAAGATCAATAGTTTTGGCGAATTAACCCTAAAAAACATGAAATAAAAAAATGAGATGCTAGCGACCGGAAGTGAGTATCCGGTACTACGAAAAAAATGAATTAAAATATGGATTTTGCTCTGCATGAAGAGTTCTATAGTTCTACCGACATAAAACTCATGTAGCAAGTTTCCAGCACTGTTAATATCGATTGTTTATAATAAATAGGAGCGTAGAACCGGAAAATCAAGGGATGCTGGTACGGTTCGTGACTGGGAACGTTCAATCGATGAGTTTCCGGATAGTTCGAGTCACCACGGACCAACCGGTGAAGAGTTCCGCCCCTCAAAATTGTTCTTACCAGTTGTTTGCACCATAATGAAGACCTGGGCTATCCCGTCGCGGATACGTGCGGTTTTCGTGACTGGGAACGTTAAATCCGATGAGTTTCCCGGATAGTTCGAGTCACCACGGACCTTGGTGAAAGTTGCCCTCGAAATTATTCCATGCCAATTGTTTATAACAAATAAGGCGTGAACCAAGAAATCACGGGATGCTGGTTTCAACTTACATCTAGGATTATTATACAAAAGTTATTGTTTTACTTATTCTTATTTTTATCTTTAGTGTCATCTGTCTTTTTATCACAACCTTTCAGATTCGAAGTACTTCTTGAGCTTTCAACTTACATCTAAGATTATTATACAAAAGTTATTGTTTTACTTATTCTTATTTTTTTCTTTAGTTTCATCTTTTACGCTCTTATTTGTTATAAACAATAGGCATGAACAATTTTGAGGGGCGGAACTCTTCACCGGTTGGTCCGTGGTGACTCGAACTATCCGGAAACTCATCGATTTAACGTTCTCAGTCACGAACCGTACCAGCATCCCGTGATTTCTTGGTTTTACGCTCTTATTTGTTATAAACAATCGGCATGAATAATTTTGAGGGGCGGAACTCTTCACCGGTTGGTCCGTGGCACTCGAACCATCCGGAAACTCATCGACGTTCCCAGTCACGAACCGTACCAGCATCCCAGATTTCTTGGTTTTACGCTCTTATTTGTTATGTCAATCGGCATGAACAATTTTTTGAGGCGTGAACTTCACCGGTTGGTCCGTGGTGACTCGAACTATCCGGAAACTCATCGATTTAACGTTCCCAGTCACGAACCGTACCAGCATCCCGCAATTTATTAGCTCCAGGCCTCTATTTGTTATAAACAATCGGCATGAACAATTTTGAGGGGCGGAACTCTTCACCGGTTGGTCCGTGGTGACTCGAACTATCCGGAAACTCGTCGATTTAACGTTCCCAGTCACGAACCGTACCAGCATCCCGTGAGTTCTTGGTTTTACGCTCTTATTTGTTATAAACAATCGGCATGAACAATTTTGACGGGCGGAACTCTTCACCGGTTGGTCCGTGGCGACTCGAACTATCCGGAAACTCATCGATTTAACGTTCCCAGTCACGAACCGTACCAGCATCCCGTGATTTCTTGGTTTTACGCTCTTATTTGTTATAAACAATCGGCATGAACAATTTTGAGGGGCGGAACTCTTCACCGGTTGGTCCGTGGCGACTCGAACTATCCGGAAACTCATCGATTTAACGTTCCCAGTCACGAACCGTACCAGCATCCCGTGATTTCTTGGTTTTACGCTCTTATTTGTTATAAACAATCGGCATGAACAATTTTGAGGGGCGGAACTCTTCACCGGTTGGTCCGTGGTGACTCGAACTATTCGGAAACTCATCGATTTAACGTTCCCAGTCACGAACCGTACCAGCATCCCGCAATTTATTAGCTCCAGGCCTCTATTTGTTATAAACAATCGGCATGAACAATTTTGAGGGGCGGAACTCTTCACCGGTTGGTCCGCGGTGACTCGAACTATCCGGAAACTCATCGATTTAACGTTCCCAGTCACGAACCGTACCAGCATCCCGTGATTTCTTGGTTTTACGCTCTTATTTGTTATAAACAATCGGCATGAACAATTTTGAGGGGTGAACCTCCACCGGTTGGTCCGTGGCGACTCGAACTATCCGGAAACTCAGATTTAACGTTCCCAGTCACGAACCGTACCAGCATCCTGTGATTTCTTGGTTTTACGCTCGGCTTGTTATAAACAATCGGCATGAACAATTTTGAGGGGCGGAACTCTTCACCGGTTGGTCCGTGGCGACTCGAACTATCCGGAAACTTCATCGATTTAACGTTCCCAGTCACGAACCGTACCAGCATCCCGTGATTTCTTGGTTTTACACTCTTATTTGTTATAAAACAATTGCACAATACCAGGGGCGGAACTTTCACCGGTTGGTCCAGAGACTCGAACTATCCGGAAACTCATCGATTTAACGTTCCCAGTCACGAACCGTACCAGCATCCCGTGATTTCTTGGTTTTACGCTCTTATTTGTTATAAACAATCGGCATGAACAATTTTGAGGGGCGGAACTCTTCACCGGTTGGTCCGTGGTGACTCGAACTATCCGGAAACTCATCGATTTAACGTTCCCAGTCACGAACCGTACCAGCATCCCGCAATTTATTAGCTCCAGGCCTCTATTTGTTATAAACAATCGGCATGAACAATTTTGAGGGGCGGAACTCTTCACCGGTTGGTCCGCGGTGACTCGAACTATCCGGAAACTCATCGATTTAACGTTCCCAGTCACGAACCGTACCAGCATCCCGTGATTTCTTGGTTTTACGCTCTTATTTGTTATAAACAATCGGCATGAACAATTTTGAGGGGCGGAACTCTTCACCGGTTGGTCCGTGGTGACTCGAACTATCCGAAAACTCATCGATTTAGCGTTCCCAGTGACGAACCGTACCAGCATCCCGTGATTTCTTGGTTTTACGCTCTTATTTGTTATAAACAATCGGTATGAACAATTTTGAGGGGCGGAACTCTTCACCGGTTGGTCCGTGGTGACTCGAACTATCCGGAAACTCATCGATTTAACGTTCCCAGTCACGAACCGTACCAGCATCCCGCAATTTATTAGCTCCAGGCCTCTATTTGTTATAAACAATCGGCATGAACAATTTTGAGGGGCGGAACTCTTCACCGGTTGGTCCGTGGCGACTCGAACTATCCGGAAACTCATCGATTTAACGTTCCCAGTCACGAACTGTACCAGCATCCCGTGATTTCTTGGTTTTACGCTCTTATTTGTTATAAACAATCGGCATGAACAATTTTGAGGGGCGGAACTCTTCACCGGTTGGTCCGTGGTGACTCGAACTATCCGGAAACTCATCGATTTAACGTTCCCTGTCACGAACCGTACGAGCATCCCGCGATTTATTAGCTCCAGGCCTCTATTTGTTATAAACAATCGGCATGAACAATTTTGAGGGGCGGAACTCTTCACCGGTGGTCCGTGGGGACTCGAACTATCCGGAAACTCATCGATTTAACGTTCCCAGTCACGAACCGTACCAGCATCCCGCAATTTATTAGCTCCAGGCCTCTATTTGTTATAAACAATCGGCATGAACAATTTTGAGGGGCGGAACTCTTCACCGGTGGTCCGTGGGGACTCGAACTATCCGGAAACTCATCGATTTAACGTTCCCAGTCACGAACCGTACCAGCATCCCGTGATTTCTTGGTTTTACACTCTTATTTGTTATAAACAATCGGCATGAACAATTTTGAGGGGCGGAACTTCACCGGTTGGTCCGGTGACTCGAACTATCCGGAACTCATCGATTTAACGTTCCCAGTCAATAAACCGTACCAGCATCCCGTGATTTCTTGGTTTTACACTCTTATTTGTTATAAACAATCGGCATGAACAATTTGAGGGGCGGAACTTTCACCGGTTGGTCCGTGGCATTCGAACTATCCGAAACTCACGATCGCTCCCAGTCACGAACCGTACCAGCATCCTGCAATTTATTAGCTCCAGGCCTCTATTTGTTATAAACAATCGGCATGAACAATTTTGAGGGGCGGAACTCTTCACCGGTGGTCCGTGGGGACTCGAACTATCCGGAAACTCATCGATTTAACGTTCCCAGTCACGAACCGTACCAGCATCCCGCAATTTATTAGCTCCAGGCCTCTATTTGTTATAAACAATCGGCATGAACAATTTTGAGGGGCGGAACTCTTCACCGGTTGGTCCGTGGTGACTCGAACTATCCGGAAACTCATCGATTTAACGTTCCCAGTCACGAACCGTACCAGCATCCCGTGATTTCTTGGTTTTACGCTCTTATTTGTTATAAACAATCGGCATGAACAATTTTGAGGGGCGGAACTCTTCACCGGTTGGTCCGTGGTGACTCGAACTATCCGGAAACTCATCGATTTAACGTTCCCAGTCACGAACCGTACCAGCATCCCGTGATTTCTTGGTTTTACACTCTTATTTGTTATAAACAATCGGCATGAACAATTTTGAGGGGCGGAACTCTTCACCGGTTGGTCCGTGGTGACTCGAACTATCCGGAAACTCATCGATTTAACGTTCCCAGTCACGAACCGTACCAGCATCCCGTGATTTCTTGGTTTTACGCTCTTATTTGTTATAAACAATCGGCATGAACAATTTTGAGGGGCGGAACTTTCACCGGTTGGTCCGTGGTGACTCGAACTATCCGGAAACTCATCGATTTAACGTTCCTAGCCGACGAACCGTACCAGCATCCCGTGATTTCTTGGTTTTACACTCTTATTTGTTATAAACAATCGGCATGAACAATTTTTGAGGGTGGAACCCTCACCGCTGGGTCCGTGGTGACTAACCATCCTGGAAACTCATCGATTTAACGTTCCCAGTCACGAACCGTACCAGCATCCCGCAATTTATTAGCTCCAGGCCTCTATTTGTTATAAATAATCGGCATGAACAATTTGAGGGGCGGAACCTTTCACTGGTTGGTCCAGGTGACTCTCCGAACTATCCGGAAACTCATCGATTTAGCGTTCCCAGTCACGAACCGTACCAGCATCCCGTGATTTCTTGGTTTTACGCTCTTATTTGTTATAAACAATCGGTATGAACAATTTTGAGGGGTGGAACTCTTCACCGGTTGGTCCGTGGTGACTCGAACTATCCGGAAACTCATCGATTTAACGTTCCCAGTCACGAACCGTACGAGCATCCCGTGATTTCTTCGTTTTACGCTCTTATTTGT